>OX463855.1:34871792-34964817 GCA_949825065.1 Odontocerum albicorne
ATATTATAAATATTATATTAATTACATTATTACTAGTCATATAATTATTATATTATTATTTAATATAATTATTAATTATATTATTATGAATAACAATTATATTATATTATAATAATATAGTAATTTATGTATATATAATGTATATATAATGTGTATAACATCATAATTCAATAATATAATAATTATATGTTATATTATATATTAATATAATATAATTAATAGAATATAATTCTATTATAATATTAATTAATATAATATTAATATAATATAATAAATGTAATATAATTAATTAATTAATATTATAATTATTATTATAATTAAATTATCATTATAATTAATAATTAGTTATTAATAATTATAATTATTGTACAATAATTAATTATTAATAATTATACTTATTGTACAATAATTAATTATTAATAATTATAATTAATAATAATTATTAATCATTATTATTAATTATATTTGTTAAGCCTCTGTTTATGTTATTTTAGAAGGGTAGTTCCAAGCCTTCAGGAATTTCTTCAGTGACATCTGTTACATTCCTTATTGTTTTCCCTTCACATTGTACATCTTTCTGTTCTTCCGGGCGCTCCTTAGGAGGCTTTGTTGGACTTGAATACGCATTTGCAGGTTGTTTTTGAGACGCTACTCGTACCTTCGCCCAATAGTCCATAACGATTTGAAGCAATCCAAATGGAATCTTGACGTTTTCTTTCGATTCAGCGGAATTTTTGCAGTCTTTTTCAGCTTGACAGTTCTGTAAAAAATAACGAAACCTTAACATTACTACTAACTAATTTATACAAAAATTTAAATCAAGTGAAATTCTACAGATCGAGGATAGAAGTTGAATAACTAGGATGACTTTGTTGTACTATCAGTAATCAATGAGGACCTCCTTGGAATTGTTGGTAATGCATCTGTCTGTCAACTCAGTAGGGCAATGGGGCTGCGAATTCTATTCCCTTGGAACCTAGATCTTCTTCTACTTCCTGGCACTGTCCCAATTCATTGCCTAGGTAGGCTGTTGGGGTCAGCTCTTCTCGTTCTCAGGCTGTATATTCTTCGGTTCTGGGTATCGCTTTCATCTAGGTCGTTTCTCTACAGGATTTTAGAGCATTTAGTCATCCAGGAGTTCTTTGGTCTTCCTCTGGACGGCTGTCGAGGAAGATCCACAGACATTGCCTGATTTACAGTATGGTCTGGTGGTCTCCGTCTTATGTGCCCGTACCATCTCAGCTGTCGCTCTTCCCGCTTATTATTTATATCAGTGACTCCCAGGCTACCACGAACTAGATATATTTTGTAAATAGTCCTAGATATATTTTGTAAATCCTAGATATATATTGTAAATCCCTTTGGAACCTAGATATATTTTGTAAATAGTATTCTAGTTTGATTTTCACTTATGATCATTTCAATATATTTCTGGTTAGTTAGAAGATATTGGTCTATGGAAATAATCCCTATAGGTTGTACTGTATACAACAAAAGTGTAATACAACCAATCTATCCTGTCGTGTAGCTCATGACTGAGCATTGTGACTCCCATGATAGCCCATGATGACTCCTTTCCAGACATCTCTGCCCTCCACGGTTTGAAGGGTTGTTGTTAAGGGTAGTCTAGTTGCGTCTCTCACTTAATAAAGTCAACGTATTGGGATTTTTTGTGTTGGGCGTCGTGCTTCTACGCCTCCAGTGACCACAACTCTCTTCAAATTGTCTCCTTAACCATGTGCACTGTGCCCAAAGGATCGCAGGACTCGTCGAAGATGCACAATATACCATACATGTCGAAAACATTAATTATATCTCTTTTAGTGTCCAAGTTTCCAATTTGTCGAGTACTATGAAGAAAACTAGATGAAATAAATGATAAATAAATGATATATTTCATATAAATGTATTATTATTTATTTATTTACCTCGTAATACTAATTAATTTAGTTATTTTTAATTTATTCATTCATGAACGATCGATTTCACATACATACATAAATATTATCGCGTCGTGTACCTTTCGGGGTAGGCAAAGATAACAAACCTCCAAACTTTTCTACCCAAGCAGACAACTTGCGCCTCCTCCACATACATACATCTAGTTATGCAGATTTTTTTTGTTATTTATACTTCTTTACTTTTTATCAATATTTGGTATTTTTGATCAGCCACGTTTTCCTCGGAATCCCTCTTGTCTTCATTCCCGTCTTTTTTCATACATTGACACTTCACGAATTTTCCTTAGTGCGCGCATCTACACACCATTAAGCTTACTTTTATTTTTCTTCTGTCAAGCCTAAGTTTCACTTTCATACATCAAGGTGGACACCAACACACTTATCGTTTGTCATTTTGTTGTACATTATGCCATGTTCACACGAGCTTTGTACTTGTCATTAGTGCTTCTCACTCGCACTTGTATCCACATGTATACAAGCATATTAGTACTAAGCAATAGTAAATCTGGCAAGTGCAATATGGAAATGAATAGGAGGCCGACTTATTTACTAAGCGACAAGCAGCTACCCCCACCATAATTCAACTAAGTACTTGTCGCTTGCAGAGTCGTCTAAACAGCCGCGGCAAGTGTTTAGTGACAAATTGAAACGGCAAGTGAGCGCACGTGTTCGTTCTTTTTTTGGCATTAGAACACATTCTCAAAACAAGGCGGCGGTTGTCCATTCCGGACGGATGTCGTGCTACTAATATCTCTTCCTAACACCAACGTGTAAACGATTTATTCTCACTTGTCACTAAGCGCAGCTCAGTACAAACGATAAGTACTAATGAGAAGTACTACGCTCGTGTAAACATGACATTACATTAAATGCTCCGTTTACCTTTTTCCCTATCGCTACCATTCTTTCAAATATTTTTTCAACTCGCTCATCACCCTTAAACACACTGCCTAGATAACAGAACTCATCAACCTGATCCAGTTACTCTGAGTTAACATATTCATCATGTACATTTTTTCGCACACCACTTTCTATAACCATAACTTTTAATTTAGTAACATTTATTTTCAAACTTTTTACTAGACATCTATCATGTAGTTCACTTATCACATCCCTTAAATCATCTTTATTTACATCAAACATAACCACATCATCTACATACAGAAATCCACATATATGTATTGCTCTCATTCTTACACCTCTCCCATCATCTTTTAAATTACGCACATACGAATCTATTTACAAATTTAACAACCATGGTGACATCACTCATCCTTGCTTTACGTCCTATGTTAATTTGTAAACAACCAAGGTGGCATAACTCATCCTTGCTTTACGTCTTATGTTAATTTGTAAACAACCAAGGTGACATCACAACATGTTACATACACAAAACACTAAAATGATTCATGCAATCGGCTGTCGAAAATAAGACCATACACTCGTATATTACGACAGAGTAGGTCCACATTTGTTTTGTTAGTATATCTTTATTCATTCGTTCTACATTCCCAAACTGTCTCCGAGTGCACCTCCTTATCTTACTCAATAAAGCCTTAAGTTCATATTCATCCCTAAACACTTAAATATTTTCAGTTATATACTATGTTATAGCTTTTCTGTTATATCTTTTCTGTTATATCGTATGTCAATCTATGTATTCTTCTCAGTTCTAATGTTTTTAATAGTCTTCTTTCGGTCTTTTTCACGCCTACGTCTCATTTCTACACATCAAATTCAGTACTTATTCCGTGTTTTATCATAAATTATTACCTCATATATTCATCTAAGTGCACGCATTTTTACAGCACTTATTCGTCTCTTTTCAGTATTTTTTCACTTCCACGTTTCACTCCTACATATAAAATATGGCATTAAAATACAGATGTAGTTTATTATCTTAGCAGATTTTGATACTGTTCGATTCAAGTATATGTTATATGTTTTTGTAACCCGTTAACTATGTTTTCTTTCGCTTTCATCGTTTAAGAAAATACTACCCAAATAGCAGAATTCCTTAGTTTACTTTATTTTTCATTGTTCACCCATACGAGTATATCGCATTTCATTGCTCACCCATACAAGTATATCACATTTCATTGCTCACCCATACGAGTATACTGCATTTCATTGCTCGCCCATATGAGTATACTGCATTTCATTGCTCACCCATACGAGTATACTGCATTTCATTGCTCACCCATACGAGTTTACTTTTCCTTTCAAACTCACTATAACATTAGATTTTTTAACATTCATTATTAGGTCCTTCCATCGCATCTCTCATAAGATTTCCTTATTAAAATCTGTAATTTATCAGCTAACACACAAATGTCATCAGAATACAGCAATTCGCATACATTGTCATTCGAAATTTGTTTTCTACCCATTGACATATGTAGTTTCTTCACACATGAATCCATGTAAATATTAAACAATCAGGGTAACACAATACATCCTTGCTGTACCCTTTTTGTAATACTAAACTACTCAGTCAAGGCACCGTTCACTTAAATATATGTTCTTCTTTCGATATATAATGACGCAATACCACGTGTTAATTTAAATTCAAAACCATATTCATTCAGTATTTTCCATATAATTATATAAATAAATTTTTAAGTCACTGTTTAACTTAAATAACCGTTTCATTATAAAACGTTAAGTCGGAATACTTTACAATAGTCTAGTCTTCCATATACTCTCCATTCTTTTGTTACCGTAGACTGCCATTGTTTATGATTATGACAACAATTGCCCGACATAAAAGTTTGTTTAATCTCTCGAATAAACTCCTCTTAAGGACACCTTTGTCTAACTTATTTAATTTCTGATTAAAGTTAAACAAAAGAATACTTTAAAGTTGTCACTTTAAGTTCTATTTAACTTGCCCACTGGCGGCATCGTAATCGTAAAAATAAATAAAATAATAATTAACTTGATATTTTATTATTTTTTGTCTCATTTTTAGTCCATCAAACGATGGCAATCTCTAGATTACGAGTCTATTGGTCTTTAACCAAATGAATCAGCCCCCCAATAATATATACTCGAGTCCTGTCTAGTTTTAAATATTTTTCGGAGTTACCGTGTTGAGTTGAGTTAAATGATGGCTGATATTTTGGAGACTTCAAAGTATTCACCCTCAAGGCGATGTCAAAAATCATTACGGAATGTGGTACTTATATTCGCAGCACGCTGACTGTTTCTTATACGTCTAGTTTCTCATATGACTGTTGAGGCGCCACCAGCTCGAGAACAGATAGACGGGTCTCCACTTTCCACGAGCCTGAGCCATTTGTTCCCAGTTGTCAGGTACCCTGCACAAAGTCAGTGACTGTCGCAAACTGTTCTCGTAGCGTTTCCTCTGCCCATCAACCCTTCGCTTGCCCATTACTCCCCTATTAGATGCGTTTTAGAAGTCTATAATCATCTATGCGTGTTATATGTCCGCTTCACCTCAATTTCGCCTTTCCAACCGTATCTTCTACAATCTTAGAGTTAGAGCGTTGCAGGGCAGAGACATTTGTGACATGATCACTCCAGTGGATCTGGGATGCGATTAAGAAAATACTGGTGGAACATTTCACTGCTCTCAATATGCTTTCTATATAGAATCCAAGTGTGAGACACATAGAGATGTGCAGAAAGGACAATTGTCTTGTAGACAGATCTCTTAGTAGACAAAAAGATGTCCCTGCTGTAGAAAACTCTGTCATCATGAATTTCATATTGTATATAAATTTTCATTAGAATACCAGAAATAATCAAAATATATGTAATGGAGTTCATGACTTGAAAAAGCTTTTTTCAAATATACTTAAACTAAGTACAGTATTAATTAACAAATAAGATTATAACTGTATGATTGCTTAGTATAAATTACCTGCAGAATTCCAGATAAAATATATTGTACTATAATCAGAATGATCAAAATTTACATTTTGGAGTTCATAACTTTAAAAAGCTTTTTTCTAACAAACTTGGCCAAAGTACTATATTAATTTACAAATAAGATTACAACTTTATACTATAAGCTTAACATAAATTACCTGCAGGATCCCAGATATAATCAGAATTAAGAAAATGTATCCTTTGGAGTTCATAACTTTAAAAAGCTTTTTCTAACAAACTTTACCAAAGTACTGTATTAAGTTACTAAGAAGATTAATAACTTTATAATTGCTTAATACAAATTACCTACAGAATCCCAGATATAATCAGAATCAACGAAATGTATCCTTTGGAGTTTATGAATTTAAAAAGGCTTTTTTCCAACAAACTTTACCAAAGTTCTGTATTAAGTTACAAAGAAGATTAATAACTTTATAATTGCTTAATATAAATTACCTACAGAATCCCAGATATAATCAGAATCAACGAAACGTGTTCTTTGGAGTTCATGACTTTAAAAAGCTTTTTTTAACAAACTTTACCAAAGTACGGTATTAATTTATAAAGAAGATTATAACTTCTTAATTGCTTAATATAAATTACCTATAGAATCCTAGATATAATCAGAATCAACGAAATGAATCCTTTGGAGTTCATGACTTTAAAAAGTTTTTTCTAACAAACTTTACCAAAGTACTGTATTAATTTATAAAGAAGATTATAACTTTATAATTGCTTAATATAAATTACCTACAGATTCCCAGATACTATATAATCAGAATCAACGAAATGTATCTTTTGGAGTTCATGACTTTAAAAAGCTTTTTCTAACAAACTTTACCAAATTACTGTATTAATTTACAAAGAAGATTATAATTTTATAATTGCTTGATATAAATTACCTACAGATTCCCAGATACTATATAATCAGAATCAACGAAATGTATCCTTTGGAGTTCATGCCTTTAAAAAACTTTTTCTAACAAACTTTACCAACGTACTGTATTAATTAACAAAGAAGATTATAACTTTATAAATACTTAATATAAATTACCTTCAGAATCACAGATATAATCAGAAGTATCAAAATGTATCCTTTGGAGTTCATGACTTTAAAAAGTTCTCGGTATATATTTTTTTAACAAACTTCACCAATAAACTGTCTTAATTTATAAACAAGAGTGTGATTTTATAATCGTTTATATATATTCTAGGATACATATCTTTTGCAACATACGTGATCAATTTTAATTTCTAAAGTAATGTAAATGCACGGACTGCACGAACTACACGTACATATCGGGATAACTTTCTAATCTGTGTTTCTCACTTACCAAAACAATTAATAAAACAGGCCTGAAAAATATAATGATATAATCATACATTACTTTATATTGTGTTACACCTTCATTGTATACAATACAATATAGCAGTGTACACAATACATCATGGCATTGTACACAATACAGCATGGCAAGTGGATTTTTTTTTAATAAGACTCGCCCCGTCCTTGGCATGCTTTAAGAAGTGACTGAAAAAAAACTCTTAATTTCTAGTCAGTAAAATAACGTGTTTCATTCCTGATTTTTCTTTTCCTTTCCTCTTCACCATCTCTTTCTTTCCTTTTGATTGATGATATCTCACTTTATATGAAAAATAATATTCGGGTGATTGTCCGTCTTTGCGCGTTTCGTGGGCATGTGCTCACGTATATGTTTATGGATTTCGTGGGGATGGATAGTCATTTGAATGATTTATGCGACCACGGAACTTGCTTCATTTACTTTTGTCTGGTTGGTTGGAAGAGATTGCCGTCTGGCAATAAGCTCGTCAGATTATATTTGCAATAAAAGTGTTAAATAAATATATAAATAGAAGATGAGCTCTATCGTTATAAATTTAAATGTTATAATTTTAATATCTCGCGGTTATCAAGTATCTTTTTAAAGAAATGGAATCTTAGCATCTAAAACATCACTGTTTTTTTCACCTGGTCACTCCATCGAATGGGGGCTCGGCCTCTGCTTCTGCCATCCACATTCCCCGCTAGAATTGACAGCTCAATGCTGTCACTCTGTGAGCCTAAAGTATATATTGTTTTTCTGTACATTTATCTAATATCAGACACGTAGAAACAAATACGGAAGTGACCACCTGACATTTCGTGAACACTTCCGTGTCTGTTTTTACATGTCTCACTTATCTTGACGTATTGTTATTTATTCAATAGTTTTTATTAGATAAGTATAATATAACATGATGACAGACGGAATTTTTGTTATTTTTCCTTAATTAAAAAAAAATCATACCCGCTTACTATTTATGTCAGTGACTCCTAGGCTACCACGAATGCGTGAGCTACGTTATTATGATTCTTTTTACTTGAATATCTATTAATATTTTCTTTAAATAAATAAAATCTTTTATCGATAAAAATAACTTGACGTATCGAAGATAATCAGATGAACTAGATAAACGAACCTTATCGATATTTTATCGTTATTTCTGAATAAATAAAAAAAGCATAATTTCCTTAAAATATTCGTCCTAAACTCTCATTAAATTCCCATCCTTATCCCTATTTTCTTTGAGACTTTTGTAGTAAATCCTTGAGGTGTATCATACATTTTATTTTTTTATGTTTTTTCTCAAATATTGTTTTCATATATTACGTTCAAGACACGATCGAGGATACCGATAATAATTACGTACCTAAAACTGATTGAATGGAAGAGATTGCTTTAAGCATTTAAGCAATAAAACGTGTTGAGTAAATGAACTAGAAAGCTGGAATAAATTGCTAGGTTACAATTAGCCCGCAAGATTCACAGTTTATAACCATGTATGGTACACAAATTTTTATTTATTTATTTATTACACATGACAAGAAATATACATAATTTGCGAAAAAACAACAGGTAATTTAAAATGAATCCACAATTTTAATGGATCTGGGTTTGTTGCCTTTCAGTTGTCGTATCCCCAGTAAACTAAGCTTTTGCCTGTATCTCACTGAGGATATTTAAATAATAATATTTAAATAGCATGAAAAAATAAATCGATACTTCTTTCCGATTTTAGATTACACAAAAGCAAAACCCCGTTACACATTCTCATCAACCTGACAAACAGTGACACTCAATTACAACTGGAAACATAATGCGAAATCAAACTCCTCACACATCATCACTCCAGAAAGACCAAAAATGTTCATCCCATAATATACCGCACACAATCATAAAAATAAAAACATAATATACAGGAACACAAATATAAAGCAACAAAATTAAAACAACAAAAAGAAACCCACACTTAAGAGCCCACACAAATATTTTCCACACGTCATTCATCCTGAAAGCCCAAGTACTCAAAACCCTGTCGCAATAACAACCACGCTCCGATTGACTGTCTAAGTGGTTTAATGATAAATTGAAGCAAATTATCTTACCCAAACAACCGATACCTATCTGCCCCCATTGCATACAGTGATACACAAAATTCAATAAAGATAAAAATGTGCGAAAAATGCAGGCAATGGATCGGAGCGTGTTTGTTGTCATGACGAGAGTTGAAGTACTTGAGCTTACAGGAGAGGTAAATTGTGGGGAATATATTTGTTAACTCTTAAATGAAATGAGTTTTTGCTAAGTACATAGAGGAGAAGATGTGATGGGTTATTCATTTCTCCGAAATGATTGAATACACCAAGGGTTGACTTTGTGGTATATAATTAAGTCATAACACAATATAATATGTAACAAGTTGATGGAAATTCATGGCAGAGGAATTAAGTAACTAATCAACACTTGGTTACAATAACCAACCTATTTTTCACGTTTATATCTCCTCAGTAAGATACAGGTAAAAACCTAGTTTACTAGGGATACGACATATGAAAATCAATAATCTCAGATCTATATGAAATGCGAATTTCTACTTTAAAACACCTGTTTTTTTGCTTGTCTTGTTTTTCACATATCTCCATTTAGGTGAGACGCTTGTCTCCCAATTCGGAGGCTGCAAATTCGATTCCTTTTGGAACTCAGACATTTTTAACCTTTCCCTTCCTGTGTTAAAAAAATCCGCCCGTTCCGGTGCTGTGTATTCAATACACATGTAAAAATGAGCTATTTAAAATCGGAAAAATATGAATATTCATAGGCATCGCTTACATTAATTAAATTTGAAGTCAAAAGTGATCATAATTGAAATTTAATTGCTAAAAACATGAAAAAAAAACATCGGCTGTCGTTCACAAAACGGGCGAAGCGACCACCTCGAACGAAAGCCCCAAAGCTACTGACGGGACGGAAACACGAACACTGTGTACTATATGTTATACCTCGAAGAAAAAAACACAACTCCGAACTGAGATTTTATTTCTTGCGTTCCCGTATACCGAAGTAGAGTGAGAGTGAGACGTGAATAGCGTCGCTTCTCACCCATAGCGTTTTTTTAGAATTAATACCGTATACCTACATCACACACTGGCACATGTTTGATTGTATTGGTGAATTTATTATATTCTCGATTTTCACAAAATATCTCTGATGTGGCCGATAAGTGCTAATTATTATTAATATTATTTTTTCATTCAATGAGTAAATGTACTCGTATTATGGAGGAATACCTAAAATCTGAACCCAGTATTTATTATATTTATAGATATATTAAAGTTTTTAGAAGCAATGTGTACTAGTTACACATCACATGGAAGGAAGGGTTACAAAGGATCCCAGTTAGATTTTCACTCAAAGCCTCTTTAATATCTTTCTGGTTAGTTGGAAGATATTGCCACATGGCAGTAAGTCCACCAGGCTGTACTGTATACATCAAAAGTGTAATACAATACAACGTAATTAACTCGTAATATCTGTCTTAAAAACACTAGGTTAAGATTTTCTTTTTTATTCTCTTATACTCGTACTATAAATGTATTTCTAAATGCTTCATATTGTTACTTGTTTTTTTAGGGGTTGTTGTTGTAAGGGCTTTCACTCAAAGCCTCTTGTTGGCTGAAAATACTGCCTCGTGGAAATAATCCAACCAGTTTGTAGTGTATACAAAAATAGTGTAATGCAATTTAACAATTTAATTTAATTATAATTACTTGTCGTATATATTATAACTAAGGAAGATTTATGTGATATTGATATGTTTGATTTTTTAATTTATTATTGTCGCCGTCAAATATATGCTGCCCGGGTGCTGTAAATATTTACCGGCCTGCGATTAGCACGCCTCTGCATGTTTGCTATTTGCAATGTGGTTCACAGTATGCGGTTCGCTATTCTTGCATAGGCGTAATTTATTATGCGTATTATTAGTTCTAGCACCGTCACCTACTGAGTGCATTCTCACGTAATTTTTAAAATATAATATCCGGGCATTTCAGGATTACAGTCCCAATGAAATAAACAGAAGAGCAAAACATTTCAGGATTACACTCCCAATGAAATAAACACGGGAGTTCTATGTGATCCGAAAATGCCAGTAAAGTTAAAAGGAAAAGTATACCAAACGATTGTCAGACCCGCACTCCTCTATGGCTCTGAATGCTGGACGATGTATAACTCTTACTCTAGGCAACTAGAAACTGCTGAAATGTGCATGCTAAGATGGTCAGCTGGTGTGTCCCTAAGATACAAAATAAAAAGCTCACGCATTCGTGGAAGCCTAGTTGTTACAGACATCAACAGTAAGATGGAGGAGAGGCGATTGAGATGGTATGGACACGTTGGACGCAGAGCACCCGATCACATTGTGACCCAGGCAATCTTCCTCGAATAACAACCAGAGGAAGACCAAAGAATTCATAGGTGGTGTAAAAAGATAACCTGATGCAGAGGCACGGCCTGG
Organism: Odontocerum albicorne; assembly: GCA_949825065.1. Classification (NCBI taxonomy): domain Eukaryota; kingdom Metazoa; phylum Arthropoda; class Insecta; order Trichoptera; family Odontoceridae; genus Odontocerum; species Odontocerum albicorne. The sequence continues at coordinate 34,883,507 of OX463855.1, forward strand.
GGGACGTAGCCCGGGACAGAAGAGCATACAACCTGAGGACGAGGAGACCTGACCCCAACAGTCTTTGCAGACAGTGAGTTGGGATGGAGCCAGGGAGAAGAAGAACTCCCAATGAAATAAATAGAAGAGCAAAACATTTCAGGATTACACTCCTAATGAAATAAACAGAAGAGCAAAACATTTCAGGATTGCACTCCCAATGAAATAAACAGAAGAGTAAAACATTTCAGGATTACACTCCCAATGAAATAAACAGAAGAGTTAAACTAGCTTTAGTTACTTTAGATTACTGAATTACATTTTAAGAGCCATCTTCCTATCTGTCTCAAACAGAAGGTATTTAACTGATATATCTTACCAGTAGTAACATATGGATGCGAAACATGGACTCTTTCTGTACGAATGATACAACGCTGCATGGAGAGGTGCACGCTAGGTTATAAAAGGAGAGACCGCAAACGTAATGAGTGTATGGTATAAGCGCCCAAACAAAAGGGGACGATGTTATAAATGTTGCAAAAAGATTGAAGTAGAAGTGGGCTGGGCACGTCACCCGAACAACGGACCATCGTTGGACGTATGGAGTAATCCAGTGGTACCAAATAGGTAGAACTAGACCTGTAAGAAGACTAAAGGCACGCTGGGTGGACGAAATACGTAAGCAAGCAGTGATTACGTGGCAGCAATGCGCAAGGGACAGAATTTCTTGGAAATAACTTAGGGAGTCCTATATCCTGCAGTGGATGAATGTAGGCTGATGAAACGAATGTAGTTCAAATCATGATTTCATTAAATATTTCAAATTTATGATTTCCACATTTACAAAATGAGTGCATTCTTATGTTGTGTTTAAAATAGCATATTTAAAAGAGTCGTCAAGGTGAAAACTCCTGGTATCGAAAACTTTTTCAGTTTTGAGTAACTTCACTAAGGAATATTGTGGACTTTAAATGTAGGAAAGAATGCGGAAGGATAAAATTGATGTTTTAAGAAAGATGAAGAAAAGGGCTTGAAGGTGGTATTTTTTTAGCCTGGCGAGTTTATTGCCATGTGGCAATCTCTTCCAACCAATCAGAAAGATGTTTTTATAGGTCCTAAGTGTTAACCAGGCTGGGATCGTATTTAAAAAAATCTGGATTCCAGCGGGGATTGAATCCGCAACCTCCGGATCGGCAGACAAGTGTCTTACCACCAGGCCACGGAGGTGGTTTGGATATGTGGAAAGAATGAATGACAAAAGAATGACTAAGCGAGTATACAAATCAGAAGGGCAAGGTGTGCATATAAGAGGTAGACCGAAGAAAATGTGGCTGGATTAAATAGATCAGATTTTGAAAAAGTAAAGTGAGAAGTGTGAATAATAAAAAAATGTGCAAAACTAGATGTATGAATGTGGAGGAGGTCAAAATTGTGTAGCTTAGAAAGAAAAGTTTAGAAATCTGTTCTTTCTGTCTACCCCGCAAGGGGTACAGTGTAATTATATGAATGTAAAAATATGAATCTTCATGCATATTGCTTCTTTTTCTGTAAAAAAACGTTTCTGCAGGTGGACTTGGAACACACAAATTTATTCTATTTAGATAATTTCGTGTCGTTAGGGAAAATTCCTTGGTTAGTGCAAATTCCTTGGTAAGTGTAAATTCCTTGGTAAATGCAAATTCCTTGGTTAGTGTAAATTCCTTGGTTTGTGCAAATTCCTTGGTTAGTGCAAATTCATTGGCATAAGAAAGGTGTTAGTTTCTATTCCACATAAAAACAACATATTAATTATAAAAAAAAAACTGTTTAAATTCTATATTTTTTTCGATTTTGGTAAAAACATTTTTTAATGTTGAATATGTCGATAACCTTACAAAGTGGAATGCACTTAACATATAATCGTGAAAGCACTGTGCAAGATTTGAGATAATTTAGAATTTTACTTAATCTAGTTTATTGCAGCTGCAACTTGACGGGATTTATTGCCGAATGGCAATTTACTTTCAAACAACCGTTAAATCACCATTGTTATCTGAAAGTATTCGGAAATTTATGATTTCACCCTATATAGATCATATACTTATTTGTACACTGTTATAGTATATAACTTTATGAATAAATATACGGACACCGATTCTTGGCTATATTTGAAACATGATTTTCAATTTTTCTTTTCTAAACCATAATTATGTGTGTCAACTACTCGGCGAGATTTTTGTTCACCAATATGTGGAAAATGTCGAAATCAGAAAATTCATTCAATAAGGTCATTCCTTGTGCGAGTGGTGATGCTCTTAAGTGCTCAGTTCGTGAATATGCCACCAAGGATAATCTTAATTCACAGTAGCGTAAATAATTGTCCGGTACTTGAAACAGAAGTATGTGAATCAAAATTAACAACAACAACGGCTTGTTATTTTTCCCTCTAGTAATTTGTATATGTATAAATATGTGCTTAAATCTCTTCTAACGCTTCAGGAGTAATATTTAAACATATTTATTAGGTGTTAATATAAATTGTGCCCGTTTTTTTCAAAACAAATTTCAAATAATACCCCTATTGTACGAGTAATATATCCTTGACGGTCCCACCGCTCGCTCTTATTCCGCAGAGAAAATTCAACGCCTTTCCGATCATATCATAAACTCATGTTACGTTCAAAAAAAGATTATTTATCGGCTTCCCCAGTTCACTGCTCTCCTTTTTTTACGTCATCCTTTACTGTCCATGCAGTGAAACTCTGGAACTAGTTATCAACTAATGTTCGACTCGCTTCGTCATTGGAATGTTTTAAAAGCGACTGAATAGTTATATAACGCGTTTCATTCATAATTTTTTTTCCTTTGATTGATGATATCTCACTTTCATTTTATAAAGATTAATAATCATTTGAATGTTTTTATGACCATGTAACTTGTTTTATTTTAATTTTTCTGGTTGGTTGTAAAATATTTTAACCTGGCAATAAGCCCGCTAGGTTGTTTTAGAATTAAGTGTTAAATAAATAAATAACTAGCAAAAAATCATTCAATAATGGTGAAGTAAATATTTTTCAAGATCAAGTCACAGTCACAACAAAGCTATCAAAGGGTTTGTTTATTTTAAAATTAAAAACAATTATCCATTATATATTTTTGTTACGCCAAAATATGCTGCGTAAATTTTTTTGATTTCAAGACAGTTATGTAATGTGTTTCATTCCAGATTTTTCTTTCTTCTCAATAAACTCTTCCTTTTAACCTTTTGATTGTTTGTACAATATTTCAATATGTATATTGTTCATGAATTTTGTTCAGTTGAATAATCATATTATCGTTTTATGCAATTACGTAACTTCCTTTAATTACTTTTGTCTTGTTGGTTGGAAGAGATTATCGCCTGGCGATAAGTTCGCAAGATTCTTTTTCAATGAAGTGTTAAATAAATACACATGGATTTCACAAAGTGACTCATAAACTATTTTAAAAAATAATTTAGATTTAATTTTTAAGACTGTGTTTTTGTCTTAGTGAAATTGTATAAAGGTTTGTTAGGTTGCAATATACGAGTATATCTGGATAATCTAATGATACTAGTTTATGTGGTCGAGTCCGCCTTATGGATATCATAAGTAACTCTGTAAGTGACTTTCATCATATCATAAGTGACTCTCATCAAATCAATTAAAGAATAATCAAGAGTAGAATATAAAAGGGATGAAAATGTTTAAAAACGCTGCCTTAGACAACTTTGTATCGTATCAGCATTAATTTTAACCCTCAATTTATGGTTATCATTTGCATGTTGATGGAAGTTTACCACGTGTTGAATTTTCATCAACAATATGTAACAGGGTGTTTGTTACGGTACAGAATGGGGTGTAGGGGGTTTGTTCAGCATTATCTAACAACCCCTGTGTATGGAGATACCTCAGAGAAAATATCAAAATTGGTGGTTTGCACTGAAGGGTAAGCTTTAAATTTGTTAATATCAATTTGTTGTTTGGTAGTTTACTTTTTATCTAATATTTATACAAAACGAATTTCAGCTATATTAGAGAAATAGGTAACGTGGTTTGTTAATGTAAGTACTTAAAATTATTGACAAAAATACAAAAATGTATCTTAATCTAACATGTAGAGGAAAAAAACAGTAGTAAGAGTAAAAAAGTCATTGTTAAAATGATTTATAATATTAATATGCATATTTAATGTGTGTATTTACTTAAGCATAAATATCAAATTGAATAAAATTGAGGTTAAAGAATTTAAGAAGAGTGATGTATTTTTATTTAAATCGACTGCTGAAATTCTGTGTAAATTTAAAAAAATATATATTTAGCTACTGAAAAGAAGGTTGTATACCACTGGCAGAAATGTAATAGGACCTAAATTTTATTATTCTCTGGACATGTTTGTTAAATTTTATTATGACCGCTCACAGTGTGAGGTGTTTTTTCCTCGATAATAATATATTTCATCCCCTAAATGTTGAACGTTGTTGGAAAACAAATCAAAATTACAAACGACTCCATTGTGAAATGATTAATGTATCAGCCAGGTTTTAATTTCAATTGTATGTTTTGTTCAATAAAAATAACGATAAAAAAAAAAGATAACTTTTAGAGCACCGTTTAGAATGCGGTATCTCATCAAGGAAACTGCTATTGAAAGATTAATAATGTTAAAAAAAAAGTTTAGTGTAAGAATAGTAAAGTAGTGGCTGCTATTATTATATTGGGTACTTTCCTGTATTGACATTTGTTTAAAAAAACATATTTGGTAAGAAAACCGCAAAAAACTTATCAATGGAAGATGAACTACAAAAAACCTTAGTAAATGTTTCGCTGTGTGATAATAACACATTCGGTTTATGTGTAGTATTCATATATAATCATAAATTTATACGTTTAGTATTCATATATAATCATAAATTTATACGTTTAGTATTCATATATAATCATAAATTTATACGTGTAGTATTCATATATAATCATTAATTTAAATGTGCAGTATTCATATATAATCATAAATTTATATATGTAGTATTCATATATAATCCTACATTTATATGTGAAGTATTCATATATAATCATAAATTTTGATAATACTTCCCAAATAGCGTTGTCTTTAAGTGCTTCCTAAAGCTATATACGCCACCCAATCTCGAGCACTAAGAGTCAGACCATGCCATGTGATGGAACAGGGACATTGTTTAATATCGTCCTTTTGTATGGTACCCTTGACGTATCCGAATTGGTGATTTTAATATTTTGAAGAGTGTGGCTGGGAAATAAATTTGTATTGAACCCCATTAATCAAGGTTTTAGATAAACTAATAACTGAACTCGTGGTTTGTTGTTGCGCATGTTGTCAACACTACGAACTATGAAGAGGCGACCTCCGTGGCCTGGTGGTAAGACACTTGTCTGCCGATCCGGAGGTTGCGGGTTCGATCCCCGCTTAAATAGGATTCCAGTCTAGTTAACACTTAGGGCCTATAAAAACATCTTTCTGGTTGGTTGGAAGAGATTGCCACATGGCAATAAACTCGCCAGGTAAAAAAAAAAAAGAGGGGTAATTTTACACTTATTAATATGGGGATCGGATACCAACATCTCGATCACCCAAGAATTAGAGATTATCGAAAAAAAAATCAACAAAATGCTGGAAAAGAATTTTAACATACTTTGAGTATGTTGTTAGAAAAAAATAACGAAAGTCTAGAGAAGCTGGTCATCATGAAGACATAAAGCAAGCACAAAAAATGTTCTAGAAGATGGATGAACTAAATAAAGAGTTGACAGGATCTTATTTGAACGCAGCATCTAAAATGTCCCGGGGACCAGGAAGAATAGAGACAATTTGTGCACCAGGTTTTTTTTTTTTTTACCTGGCGAGTTTATTGCCATGTGGCAATCTCTTCCAACCAACCAGAAAGATGTTTTTATAGGCCCTAAGTGTTAACCAGACTGGAATCCTATTTAAAAAAAATCTGGGTTCCAGCGGGGATAGAACCCGCAACCTCCGGATCGGCAGACAAGTGTCTTACCACCAGTCCACAGAGGTTTCATATATAGCAAAGTACCACGACACTCATCATTGAGAAGAAGACTATCAGGAATCAAACTCGTAACCCTCGAGTGGAAGTCAAGCGTTCTACTAACTAGACCATGGAAGTATTTATATGTTTTATTATTGATTTACCTTTCATCCAGGCACACAAGAATGAGTAATTTAATACTTCTAAATCAACTTGGGGAGTTAATTTACTTAGTTGTTATAAACTTGGCAAAGTTACTTGAGACTTCGTACATCATTAAAGTGTAGACTTCTCTACGCCCACCTTGATGGGTGAAAGGAATCGACATACATGGAGGAACAATACGATGAACAGGATTTTTGATGCTTTAAAGCGCTGAGAGCGATATTAATATAGTTTAGTCAAACATTATTGTAAATTAATGTCTGGCTCACTGGTTTTCAAACTTTTGGATTAATAATATTCATAGTATTGGGTGATTAGGGAAGCATTTTCGTATTTTTAAGTCAAATTCAAACATGTATTTTTTTTAATAACTAAATGTAACTTTTTCTGTAATACATGCAACGTTTTATTTCACCATCTTTCAATCTACTTTAAAATTTAATATTTATTTATTATTACACATGACAAGAACTATACACAATTTGCGATAAAAACAACAGGTAATTTGATTTGGACATACAATTTTAATGGATCTGGGTTTGTTGCCTTTCATTTGTCGTATCCCCAGTAAACTAGGCTTTTGCCTGTATCTCACTGAGAATATTTAGGATGAAAAAATAAATCGATCCGCCAAATGTCCAGCTCCACAGATGTCTACTCTTTTGTCAATATTTTCGATGACATTTTGGTATAATTGCGGTTCTAACTCACCAATAACGCGAATAATTTTGTCCTTCAGCTCAGGAATTGATTGGGGGTCATTCTTATTTATTTATTTATTTATTATTACACATGACAATAAATATACACAATTTGAGAAAAACAACAGATAATTTGATTTGGACATACAATTTTAATGGATCTGGGTTTGTTGCCTTTCATTTGTCGTATCCCCAGTAAACTAGGCTTTTGCCTGTATCTCACTGAGAATATTTAGCATGAAAAAATAAATCGATATTTCTTTCCGATTTTCGATTACACAAAAACAAAACCCCGTTGCACGTTCTCATCGACTTGACAAACAGTGACACTCAACTACAACTGGAAACATCATGCGAAATTTAACTCCTCACACATCATCACTCCAGAAATACCAAAAATATTCATACCACAATATACCGCACACAATCATAACAATAAGAATTAAAATTAAAACAAAAAATACACAGAAACACAAATACAAAAACAACCAAAATTAAAACAACAAGAAGAAACCCACACTCACGAGCTCACACAAATCTTTTCTACTAGTCATTCATCCTGAAAGCCCAAGTACTCAAAATCCTGTCGCAATAACAACCACGCTCCGATCGACTGTCTAAATGGTTTTCCTACCTTTACCTTTATTGAAAATTGCACCTTAAACTTTGCATTTCTGTGAACGAACTAATGCTGCAAATGTTTTTTGACTAAAAATTGGTAATCGGAGGGTTCTAGGTCCGGTGAATACAGCTGGTACGGTAAGACATACCGTTTCAGCTTACGCAATTTTGACGAGTCTGCAAAGATATAATATTTCAGGTCTGGCTCTGTTTTGGTAAAATTTTATGTCTTTTCTATTGGCTAATTCTGGACACTTCCGTTCGATAACTACCTTCAAGTGGATCGCAGTATTTCTCCGAATTGATCGTCTGGTTGTTGGAAACAGTTCGTATCAGACGATTCCCTTCCAATTCCACCAGATACAAGTGGAAAATAGACTAGAACCCTCTTTAAAATAAACTTGTTTCCAACGGAAATCAACCCGCAACCTCCGGTTTAGAAGAAATACGTCTTATAAACCAAGCCACAGAGTATATTTGTTAGATTTTAAGACAGGTGATGGATTAAGACCGAACAATAAACGTAAATAAAATATTAACTCCACTTCTATGTATTTTGTGTAATGAAATATGGAAGTATCATCGGTTTTCTCAGAACAGGCTCTCAATCTAATAAGAATACCATTATATTTCCTTTTTTTTCATGAATATCGTTGTTCTTGTGTATTGATAAAATAAATTTGGGGAATTCAGCTATTTAGGTAGTATTTTCTCAGAAAATGAAAGAATTACGAGTGATATCAAATGACATGTAGATGTAGGTAACAAAATAAACAAGGAACTAAAATATATATGTCATAGGTATATTCGAACCAACAGGCACTATCAAAATCTGTTAAACATGGAAAATGACTGAAAGTAGCTTAATAAAGACAGTAAAAATGCATGTACCAAGAAAAATACACTAGGTGACAAAAACACAAGGTATTTTTGTTCAACCAACTTAACATGTTTCGTTACTTTAAGTTCACTTAGTGTTATTCTTGTGTTTTATTATCTTTTCTCGAAATACTCGTACATAAAAAAAAATATTTCGTTTAAAACCTGAGAAGAATACATGGGATGACAACATATGACAAAATACGGAATGAAGTTCGCACACTCGGTCAATGACCGGCGATCCGATCTTTGCATTCTTTGACAATTCAAAACAAACAAGTACAAAGTCCACACGCCGGTCATTCAACTCATTGCCGGGCGTGGAGAACATTCCATGCTAGAGCGAGAAGGCACCACATCTGTCGCGCCAGTTCCGTATTTGAATGATACCTACATACAACATTAATCGTTTTGCGAATGCAGAAACGAGACGGCGGCATATCGCGAGCTCATTCCCGCACACATTCAAGAATGATATAAATACCTACGTCTACCAAATAAATCTCTCTCTTTCCGCATTGCGATCTAAAACGAGTTTTATTTATCAACAAATCATCATCATCTCTCCCTTAAGGACATAGCTCCTAAAAGTGATAAGAGATGAATGTGAACTGAAGGCTGCTGTGTTAAGTTAGATGGTGAAGGGCACTCTGAGGACCCCCGTTATCTAGTTAATACTACGGCGCCTTCCGATTACGGTTGTGGGTTGAAATCTCGCAGGAACCCAAATTTAAACACAAAATCTGTCTGGTTTTCACCTAAGACCTCATCTACATCTTTCTGGTTGGGTGGGGGAGGTTGCCACATGAAATTAATCCCACAAGGTTGTAATGGTTCGCTCGGGTGCTACTATAGCTGTCAGACTTAATTTGTTTACTAATAATATATTCGAGTTCCGAGTTTCCCAGGCGTCTTTGAGGAGAGTTTGCTCTCTAAATGGCGTTTTATAAAATCGTCTTTTGGATCGAGTTGAACTGAGATGGTTTGAGCATCGAGAACAAATGAATGAATAAAAACTAATAAAAAAAAAGGAATAGGAAGGTCAAAAAAAAACCTGTCTGGATTTAGTGAATTTCAAAAGGAGGACGCGTTGAAAGTTTGAGAAATGGTATGATAAGGTGTATGAATGTAGAAGAGGCGAAGGATGGGTGTCGAGATAGAAAAGTTAGCATTCTGTCTCGTCTGCTTACCCTGACAGGGAAATTGCGTGGTAGTATGTGTGTTTGGATTAAATTAATTAATTTATTGAAAAAAGTTTGAGAAATATCGCGATCTTTGGCATTCACGTGGTAAGCTTAACTTAGTATCGATAGATTCTTGATATTTGCTGAGGTTGAAGGCTGAATATTTAGGCCAAAAGACGCTTAAATGATATGTGTAGAGCGAATCAATTCTAAATCTTCGATATTATTGTATATTATCGGAATAACATGATAAGGGATTAATGTGATCTTAAGGCTGATGTGGTAAGTAAGATGCAGAAGAGCATGTTGAGATGGTTTGGGCATGTGGAACGAATGGATGATGAAAGACTGGCAAAACATATATTATTTACAAAACAGATATATATTAAGAGGGATATCGACCGGCGTGTGTTAGTGCACCATTAACTTTGTTTTCTATCTAGCGATAGAAAACAAAATCAATGGGGCACTGAAATATATATACTCGAGCAGAATAGTGTCACGATAACCTCCGTAGCCTAGTTGGTGAGACGCTTGTCTCCCGACCCGGATGCTGCGGGTTCGATTCCGTTGGAAGAAGAAGAAGCTTAAAATATGGCATAAATGTCATAAAATCTCACTGGCAGGTCAGGCGTTTCACCAATTTGTCTCGGAAGTCAGGCGTTTCACCAACAAGGCGAAGAAGGTTGTGTTCTGTATACTATCAAAGTGTCATATAATAACATCCTTTATTTTTGGTTAGAAGAGATTATTACCTCATGGCAATTAACCTAACAGGCTGTACTGTATAAACGAAAAGTGTTATGTTACACAATCATCAAATTTAATTGAAGCTGTCAAAATATGTACGCAAAAACTGCGTAATGTTTAGCAGGCATGTGTTGGTTATGTAAATTGTACCTGTAATTGAATGTAATAACAAATGCATAAAAAAACTGCGTAATGTTTAGCAGGAATGTGTTGGTTATGTAAATTGTACATGTAATTGAATGTAATAACAAATGCATAAAAAACTGCGTAATGTTTAGCAGGCATGTGTTGGTTATGTAAATTGTACCTGTAATTGAATGTAATAACAAATGCATAAAAAACTGCGTAATGTTTAGCAGGCATGTGTTGGTTATGTAAATTGTACCTGTAATTGAATGTAATAACAAATGCATAAAAAAACTGCGTAATGTTTAGCAGGCATGTGTTGGTTATGTAAATTGTACTTGTAATTGAATGTAATAACAAATGCATAAAAAACTGCGTAATGTTTAGCAGGCATGTGTTGGTTATGTAAATTGTACATGTAATTGAATGTAATAACAAATGCATAAAAAATGTAAAAAAACATCTTTATTGTTAAACGGTTATACATATTAAGTGCATATGAAAGTATACTTATTAAGTGCAAATTGTTAATATACGAACCATGTACATGTGTATGTGTCGTGCAATTATCTATTTATTTGATTGTTTCGAAAATAATGACCGATTTTAATGTTATATTATTTCGAACGTTCTTTGTTAGGAAATATTTGTTTTTGTTTGACATTTGGGAATCTGCTATATTTATTAATTAAGTCAGGCATTTAATTTACGTTACTTAACCCTTCAGAAGTGGGATTGAAAAAAGAATATTTGTTAACGAATTTAAACATGGATTTAATGTATCCCAAACAGAACGCAATGCTAACCAAATATGGGAGGGAATGAACCACTTCTGAACAAACTGTGTTCGAAAAGTTTAGGAATGGTGACGTATGTCTCGAAAATAAAGAGGGCCGAGGACGTCCTGCTACTGTTGAAAATGACGAATCGAAAGCTTTTTTGGGAGAATACACGCAACAAATGGTAAGGAAAATTGTTCGAGAATTACGTATCAGTGTTGCTACAATTTTTGTATATTTAAAGCAAATCGGAAAGGTGAAAAGAAGCTTGATGATTGGGTTCCATATAAACTTAATGATAAATTGGCCATTATTTTCGGAATAACCTAACATTTTCAACTTTGATACTTATTTTTTAACATAAAAATACTATAATTAATTATTCGTACTCCACGATTACATGAAATACGGTAATATATGTATTTGATATTCGTTACTGTATACAGAGTTCCATGGACGGCAAAACGTATAAATGATGTCCTGAAAGTGCTGAATTTCGCTGACAGATGTCTAAATTTAGTCGACGACGAGCTTTCTAATTCTTTGGATATATCACCCGCGCCGATGAAGAACAGTCTGGAATGGCTTGTCGTACCTGGAGTCGTAGAACGAGACGAAGATCTCGGAAGCGCTGAATCAACCCAGCAAATTATGCAAATTAACCTCTGTCTTCCTAAATTCGCAGTGGAGATATTTGGAGACAAATCATCAAGACTATAATGAGAGTCACAATATTAAGCTACGAGTCACATGATTATAAACACTTTTCAAGAATATATCGGTGTACAAATAAGTCGCCGCCGTTTGACAAAAGTTGGCGCCACCAGTAAGTTATGGTTTAAATTGTCAGATGTAAAACGTCATTGTCGTAAGGCTGGACATCTGTCAACAACATAACCTTGAAATATAAGTGAATTTTTATCAGTATAATATATTCTTTTGTGTGCAAAAATGTTAAGTTTTGAGCCGAATAAGCGTCATTTGCGGGAACTTTTGATTTACTTCAATTTGAAGAAATCTGCAGCTGAGGCGCATCGATTGCTTGTAGAAGCATATGGTGAGGCTGCCTTAAGTGAGAGAAGTTGTCGTGAGTGGTTTCAAAAGTTTAAGAACGGTGAATTTGACATCGAAGACAAATAACGTAGCGCAAGGCCGAAAGTGTACGAAGACGCGGAATTGGAAGTATTATTGAATCAAGATTCATGCCAAACGCAAGAAGAACTTGCACTCACATTAGGAGTTACTCAGTAAGCAATTTCACATCGGTTGAAATTGTTGGGAATGATTCAAAAACAAGGAAATTGGGTTCCATACAAACTGACACCGAGAAACGTTAAACGCCGATTTTCCACATGTGAAATGCTGCTTGCCAGGCATAAACGAACGGGTTTTCTGGGAAGTTTTACCCTACCCGCCGTATTCACTAGACATTGCTCCTTCTGATTTCCACTTGTTTCGATCGATGACGCATGGCCTGTCTGAGCAGCACTTCATATCATATGAAGATACCAAAAATTGGGTCGATTCGTGGATAGCGTCAAAAGATGAAGCATTCTTCCGACGCGGTATCCGTATGCTGCCAGAAAGATGGGAAAAAGTAGTGACAAGCGATGGGCAATACTTTGAATGAAACACGAGGTTCAGTTCTTTTACAATAAATGCCCAATTTTTGATAAAAAAACGGCGGAAACTTATTTGTACACCTAATATTATCTTAAATATTACAAATTCTCGACTTGTGTTATATCATATTTTTATTAATTTTTTGTCTGCGTTCTGTTGAACGTTAGTTGTTCTTCGTCTGACTCGTTTTCATCTTGAACTACGTGAATTGATTCTTCTAAATCTTCTTCAGATTTAGGGAAACATGGTCCATTATCGAAATGACTAAATTTTGGTGATATTCTCGTTAGAAGTGTGATATCACAACAATCATCTGTTTCCGTTTGAATAGTTGACACATCGGCATCAGATAGTTCTTCTCCATATTCAACACACTCCTCTTCTGAATCTGTATCCTTGTCACCTGTTTCATCTAGATCATCTTTACCATCTAGATCAACATTTCTTCTATGCATTGGTTCATTGGAGATGCATGGTTTATCTAAAAATGATTCACGGACGCGTCCATGTACTTGCTCGTTGTCACAATTGATATCAGAAAGAAGTTCTTGAATTTGTTTAATTAGACTATACAGGCTAGTAAATCGATTCGACGTACTCTGACATTTATTTTTCTTTTTTTGTGAACTTACGCACGAGCTTGAGTTTTTTGGTGTTGTTAATTTAATGGGAACGTCTTGAGATATTTGTGAATGGTGAACTGGGTTTTTATTAAGTTCATGTATTGAATATGTACAAGGTATATCATATTTAGCTTTAGATGCTTTAAAATCATCAGTTTGTTGTTGAAGCTTACAATCAACTTCATCAATTCCATTTTCTGGTTGTGATGACCCAATCGATTCTTCTGCTAGATATTTTGTTAATGGGGAATCAGAAGACTTTTCTCTGTTCTTTTTGCTTTGTGGATAAAGGCATGGTTTTTCCGAATCCATCGATTTAAGTTCTATGGATTCTTGTGAGTAAACACAAGGCTCTTGCATACCATTATACCCAATACGAGGGTCAAGAAGGGTTCCAATTTTATCAGTCTTAAAACAAGGTATGGTATCTTTGTGTTGCTCATTCAAATGTTTAGACGTTTTGTTTTCAACACCCTTTTCTTCCGACCTCTTGCATGATCGGATATTTTGAATCTGTGCTTGACTTTTTGGTTTACTTGGTCTTAATGGTAAGCGGCATTTATTTATTTCTATTTGTGATTGATTTTCATTTGGTTTAAGAAAGGAGGGTGAGTTTTTTGGACAAGGCAAAGGTGATAGGTTTCTTGCTGGTGAAGATTTTGTAGGTTTGTTGATATTTGATTCAGCTTTCTCAGAACCGTTTGTATTAGAATTAACAGGATATCTAGACGGTTTTTTATGTACTGTATAATAAAGTTCGTTTAAACTTGGAACTTTTTCTGAAAAACTATTTTTAGAATCGTCTTTCACAATAATTTCGTCGGATGTTTTTGGGTTTGCAGATTTCAAACATTTTTCATCATTTTTACCGATTTCTTTCGATCTCAAACCTAAAATACTCTGGTTTGGTGGAAGAATATCGTCTCTCACGTTTTCTAATTCAAACCAGTGTTTGAAGAACATTTCAATCATCTTTATTGGGACGGTGATAAAATCTCGCGCAGCATCGATCGGTCCATCAGGAAACATCGCATTTGATACCTACAAAAGATAATCGACTTATGAAAACGGAAAAATTTAAAATATAAAAAAAAAACAGATTTATACGCGATGAATTGTTTTCCACACTTGCGTACTTATGTGTTGTTTATTATTTTTATGGTTGCTTCTTTTCTTTAATTTGTTTGAATATATTTTTGACTTTGTTTTTTTTTTAGTAATAAATGAATTTTAGAGGTTAATTTTAATAAATTAAGAAATAAAGAAATTGTATTTAAACAAATATAAATTGAACATGTTGGTTCAACACTTAAAAGTGAAAAAAAATCACACAATAAACATAAATTAAAGTGACGTATTTGTTTCGCTTAAAAAAATATTGTCAACATATCTGTCACTTTAATTTAAGTGTGTTGTCAAGATTTTTTCACATTTAAAACATTATTTTTATAATAAAGTTCTACAATACAACGAACAAATCAACTAACAAATACTTATCAATTAATTTATCAATATATTTTGATCTGTGTTCAATGAATAATTCTTTGACCTGGCGTAAACTTTTGTGTATCAATATTTATTTTAAGAATTATTCCGTTGATAAATTAATATTGTTCACCTGGGAATTTATAAAGCACTATTTCAAACATGAGTTTATATGTACATAACATCTTAAGTTTTAATGTATGTTTATACATACATACTTAATATCATATGTACATACAGACATACTTAAGATAGTATGTACACAGATATATAAATACTTAATAATGGTATGTACATAATAATGGTATACACGTACCATCTTGAGTATGTATGTAAATATAATACATACATCTTAAGTATTTATATATGTATGTACATACCATCTTAAGTATGTGTGTATGCACATACCATATTAAATATGTATGTATGTATGTAGATACCATCTTAAGTATGTATGTATGTACATGTCATATTAAATATATATGTATGTTCGAGTATATACAATATTAAGTATGTATGTATGTATAATACATACCATCTTAAGAATGTATGTACATATCATCTTATGTATGTGTATCTGTATGTACATATCACCTTTAGTATGTATGTAGTATGTACATAACATCTTATGTATGTATGTACATAACAGTCTCATGTTAATTTGTTTAATCAAGCGCTGTTTATTTTACTTTATATAACGGTATAACACTACCGGTTTCAAGGTTTTCATCTCATCAGGGGAGCACAAACAAGACTTTTTTGTGCTCCCCAGATGATTAGGTCACCTTGAAACCGGTAGGGTTATACCGTTTTACAAAGTGTAATAAACAGTTCATGCTTAAACAAATTACAATGTCTTTAAAACTCCACAGTATTAATGCCTCAATTATAAATGATACAGTCTTACATTGTGTAAGGTAACATATTTTCACTACTATATAAATAAAAGAATTATTAAATAAATATGTACTTAAAAAAAAACAAAAATATAAATTAAATAAAAAAACTTACGCCAGAATTCACCATTAGGATTGTTAAACACAAAATTGGAGACAACTTCATCTTGGATGAACTGCAGTTGAACTGTATTCGACTCTCTGACGCCCGACCCTTTTAAACAAACAGCTTTCCTGCATTTTCAAAAATCTCCTTCGATAAAATAATAAGGTTCCCTATATCACCACGAACAGATGTCTAATAATCGTGGTTAATCTTTCGTCCATTTGACAGATTCTCCTGTTACTTTGCCATTGGTAGTTAATTTTGTAAACTTGTTCGGAGAAATCATAGTTGCAATATATTATTTCAAGGAAGTATGATGATTTGAAACCGATTTCTTTGGAAGTATAAAATCACATCACGATTAAGCAGATGACGTGTGCTCCAGCGAGTGCTTTGAAAATTATTCTTGGAAAATTATTAATGAGCTGGGCATCAACGTTGGATGTAAACGTTTGCAAAATTGTAAGCATTCACTAAATAATTAAATAAAGATACAGTTGAATCGATTAAGGTTGATTATAAAGAGAAAAGTGTTAGTCTCTTCATGAGTTTGTCTCTTTATGAGTTTGTCCTTTTATGAGTTTGTCCTTTTATGAGTTTGTCCTTTTATGAGTATGTCCTTTTCTGAGTTTGTCTCTTTATGACTTTGTCTCTTTATGAGTTTGTCTCTTTATGAGTATGTATCTTTATGAGTTTGTTTGATTATGAGTTTGTACCCTTTATTTTATTTATTTAATTATTATTACACGTGACAAGAAATATACACAATTTACGAAAAAACAATAGGTAATTTGATTTGGACACACAATTTTAATGGATCTGGGTTTGTTGCCTTTCATTTGTCGTATCCCCAGTAAACTGGCTTTTGCCTGTATCTCACTGAGGATATTTAGCATGAAAAAATAAATCGATACTTCTTTCTGATTTTTGATTACACAAAAACAAAACCCCGTTGCACGCTCTCATCAACCTGACAGTGACACTCAACTACAACTGGAAACATCTTGCGAAATTCAACTCCTCACACACCATCACTCCAGAAATACCAAAAATATTCATCCCACACTATACCGCACACAATCATAAGAGTAAAAATTAAAATTAAAAACAAAAAATACACAGAAACACAAATACAAAAACAACCAAAATTAAAACAACAAGAAGAAACCCACACTCACGAGCTCACACAAATCTTTTCCACTCATTTATGAGTCTGTCTTTTTAGATTTAGAGTGTTTGTCTCTTTATACCAATTATTGCGAAACAATACAAGCAAAAATATACGGAGAGGTGAAACTAGTAAAAACAAAGTTTTTACAATTAGGACATAAAATCCCAAAGAATCGGATTTTGCATTAATAAGTTCAATTGGTGAAATTGCAAGTAATAAAAAGTATCGACTTCCGTCCCATCTTTATTGTAAGTTGACCAATTAATTACATGACCAGTTATTTATTTAGGGGTGTATCGTTGTTGATAACATAAACTGACCCAAAAGCTGACACTAGGGATTTAAAATCTTATAATTTCAAATTTTTTTATGATTCGGAAATGAATTGAAAATTAAAACACTCTCCATAGAGTAATTCATATTTCCCTTTGTTAATATAACTGTAAAAAAAAAACGGTAATAGTGAAAAATCTGGCATGATTTGAGATTTTTATATTCCTTTTGGGACATCCCTGTATAACATACGAGACGTCGCAGTTTAAGTTTGACTAACTCCTCCCGATTTGAAATGAAAAAAATCGATATTTTTTCATAGCAGCTTATTAAAACAATTTTTTTTTGTAAATAATATTCAATAATATATCTTAACGATCCGTTACTTTGATTGCCTAACAGTTTTAACGGCAGAAATAATACGACCTGACCTTCGTGGCTTAGTTTGTAACTCACCTGCCTTATGATCCGGGTTACGGGTACTTTTCCCGTTAAATTATTAAAAAGGATTCCAGTTTAGTTTTCACTTCAAGTCTCTGTAACATTTCTCTGGTAGGCTGGAAGATATTGCCACGTTACAATTAACCCGCCAGGTTGTACTGTACATAACGAAAGCGTAATACAGTACAAAGGTTTTTTTGCAAATTGTTTTTTTTTTTAAGTTACTGAATTTTATCTGGATTTTGGACGAAATTTGAATGAATGTTCTACATGATTTTTGACAGTTGATATACGATGTCAATAATAACACCCGTGTAGTTAATTTTCAACATGAAAGAAAATCTCGGACAAAAATTAAAATATCTTTTTACACAAACAATTAATTTTATTGTATTAATAAAAATTGAGAAGTAAGGCCTCAGGTAGATAAAACTGCAGTTGTGGCGGGCTGCCTGAGAGATGTCATATGGAGGAATAAAGATATGAGAACGGATAGCAAGGTACGCATTTATAAGACCTGTGTGCGACCTATCCTCATATATGGCATCGAAGCGAGAGCGGACACTGTCAGGACAAAAAGTATGCCAAGGACAACGGAAATGAGAACTCTACGCGCTATTGCTGGGAAGACTTTGCGTGATCGTGTAAGGAACACCACAATTCGAGAGGTCTGTGAGGTCCAAGATGTGGTCAGATGGGGACGACAGCGTCGACGATACTGGTACCAACATGTACAGATAATGAATTCCACAAGAATTCCATACATAGCTCTGCATGGGGTGCCGGATGGACGGCGTCCACCAGGGAGACCCCCGAAACGATGGAGAGATAGCTGGCGCTCAGCATCACAGGAGGACAATCCTGTAGTAACAGACTCTTGAGTCCATAGAAAGTTTAAGAAGAAGAATAAAAATTGCTTCGTTTTCATAAATGATACTACAGATGCAAATTAAGAGAGAAATACAAACATACAAATACTCGTATGTTCTGATATTTTGGATGTGAAATTAATCTTTCAAGTCATCAACATTTTATTTTTGTCATCTAACTTCACCCAACCATTCTTTTCTTCGTTTCGCTCTCACACGCCTTCCACTCACATATGGACCATTTATATTTTATGTTATTGTAGTATTTCTTCTTTTATTCGTTCCACATGTCCAAACCATCTAAGCGTGCTCTTCTTCATCTTACTCAACACATAAGCCTTAAGTTTACATTCATCTCTTATCGCGTTATTCCGTATTCTGTCATATATTGTCAATCTACGTATTTGTCTCAAAGAACGCATTTCTACAGCATTTATTCGGCTTCTCTAAAGCTTTGGTTTCCTAAGAAAGTGGTGTCGTTATATAGCGCACGTAACAAAACATTGTATATGTAAACCATATGGCATGGTTTCCTAGAGAGCGTTGGTTGTATCGTTATATAGCGCACGTAACAAAACATTGTCTATGCAAACCAATGGCGTTGGTTTCTTAGAGTGCGTTGGTTGTGAGTGTAATGTCAAATAGCAATGCTGCTATTTACATGACGGCCGTGATAGCGGAACAAACAATCGTGGAACGATTTTTCCTGTGTAGCGAAGACCATTTTACAATAAAAAATGAGTGCAAACGTAATTTGGACCAGCGAAAATGACGAAATATTGATTGATTTTGTAAGAAATAATAAAGATTTATATAATGTGAAGAGCAAACACTATATAAAAGCCCAGTTGAAACAAAATATGTAGAATAATATCGAGAGCCGTCAGTTTGACGTTTCCAACTGACAGTTGTGGGTTCTCATTTCTGCCGTCTGGCGGCGCGCCAGCATCACGTCATGTTACGTGCGCTATATAACGAACCCGATTTCTTAGGAAACCGTAGCTTTAGTATGTTTCTAGATTCAAGTTTCACTGCCATGCAACAGAGTTAATTAAATATTTAACTGATAAATCTCTTATTTTTTTATTAGATGTATTCGGATGTGCCTAAATATGAAGAAAAATATATTCGTCCTTTTATGTATAGGGGAGTAAAAATATGGAGATTTCTTTTTATAAGAATTTATAAAAATAACATTCACCCCGTTTCCCTGCGCCGATCACGATCAGGTGACACGTCTAAAGAGATATCCGAAAATGGGGAAGGAGTATAATGTGAAAATCTCTCAATCCGCGGCGGTGGTACACGATTTCCCTGGTATTTGGGGGAGAGTGGTGGAGTCAGTTTGATTAAGGGGTTGAAAATACGCTTGAATAGGAGTAGTGAAATATTTGGCTGAAAAAAGAATCGAAATTTATAGATTTTGAAAAAAAAATAATAAACAAATAAACAGTGCAACTGCCAATTTAAGTCTGACATTTCTATAATATCTTATTAGATGATAAGAGATATTTGAAATTATCTTCGATACTTGTAGCAAAGGTTTGTGTGAGCTCTTGAGTGTGGTATTTTTTGTTATTTTTTTATGAATATGTGCGGTATATTGTGGGATGAACGTTTTGGTCTATCTGGGGTGATGAAGTGTGAGGGGTTTGATTCGCGTGATGTATACATATGTTATGTAATTGGATGTCACTATTTGTCAGATTGATGAGAATGTGCAATGGGGTTTTATAAAAGATTTAAATTTGAGCGGTTTTCTTAATTCTATTTCTTTTAATTCTTGAATAAAACATACAATTTGCTTTGATTTCAAAAATCATTTTATTGCTCATTAAAGTAAAATATATTTATGTTATACCCAAAAAAAAAACAATATCCGCCCAATGTCCACCTCTTGCAGCTCCACAGATGTTCACTCTTTTGTCAAAATTTTCGATGACATTTTGGCATAATTGCGGTTCTAATTCACCAATAACACGAATAATTTCGTCTTTCAGCTCAGGAATGGATAGGGGGTCATTCTTATAGACCTGACTTTTCACGTAACCCCAGAGAAAATAGCCCAAACGGTGTCAGATTACATGATCTTGGTGGCCAATTAACATCACCGTTTCCGGAGATTACAACACATAAAATAATTCAACAATTTGAACGCGTTGTTGTCGGAAAGAAGTATCGATTTATTTTTTCGTGCTATATGTCCTCAGTAAGATACAGGCAAAATCCTAGTTTACTGGGGACACGATAAATGAAAGGCAACAAACCCAGATCCATTAAAAGTGTGTCCAAATTAAATTACCTGTTGTTTTTTCGAATATTATGCATATTTCTTGTCATGTGTAAAATAAATAAATATTGAAATTTTCAAAGATCCTCAGATATGTTAATATTCAAGTACACAGTGTTTTCGTATCAGCTTTGGTGTATTGGAGTTATACGTAGACATAGATAAATATTGAATAAATGCTGTTGAAATTCGTACCCTGAGAAGAATACTATACATGAGGTTAACATTTTATTACGGAAATCGGAATTAAGTGATAAGAGATGAATGTAAATAGAAAGCTGATGTATTAAAGAAGATAAAGAAGAGCACTCTGAGATGGTTTGAACATGTATAATGAACGAATGAAGAATAACAAAAAAACAAAAACACAGTCGAATTTGAGTGGAAGGCGAGTAAGGAAAGTACGATCAAGGAAAGTATGGTGAGATCAAGTGTATGATATTTTGTGTGAAGGAAAAGTAAAATGTCAAAGGAACTGTCTGTTCTGCTCTACAAGATATTGTTCACCTCCTTCTGTTCGCGTTCAATCGATGGAATAAAGCTGCCAAAGCTGCTCGCGATATTTGCGAAGTGTACGGCGAAGATGCTATGAATGAAAGGACAGCTCGTCGATGGTTTTTGCGTTTCAAAGACGGTAATTTCGACCTGAGAGACATGGAGCGTTCCGAACGACCAGTGGACTTCGATGAGGACCGCTTAAACCATACTATTCATAAAGATCTCCTTCAAACACTTTTAATCACCATTTTCAAACCATTTTTCATGACCAGTAATGATGCAGTAAAGGAACTTGTGGCCATGCGTAGCTCGATGACGCGCGAGCAAACTAGCAGAAATTGTCGAACGTTGATTTTTGTTGTTTTCATTTTAAACATGTGGAACACAAGCGCCGAACTTCTGGACTTTTCCCATTGATTTAAGATGGCGGTATACAGTCATGTGACTACAATTCATCTACTCAGCTAATTCGACGGTGGTTTGAAGGGGATCTTCATGAATAATATGGTTTAAGCGGTCCTCATCGAAGTCCACTAGTCGTCCGGAACGTTTCATGTCTTTCAGATCGAAATTACCGTATTTGAAACGCAAAAACCAAAGTCCGCCCTTTCATTCATAGCATTTTCGCCGTACACTTCGCAAATATCGCGAGCAACTTTATTCCCTCGATTGAACGTGAACAGAAAGAGGTGCCGAAAATGCTCACTTTCGTCTACTTGACATTCTATTTTGAAGGCTTGTTATCAAATAAAATAGTATATGTAACATAAAACCAAACAATATCTTGTAGAGCAGAACATTTTCTTACGAATGACGTATAATATTTACCATTTTGTTTTACTTTTGGTGCTCATTTTTAAATTGGAAAAAAACGGACACAACTTATGTTAACACCCAATACAATAGAAAAAAACAAGATGAACCTATCACAATAACAAAGCAAACCTTTGCAATTTAAACGATTCATCTTTGCGAGAACAGCTTCTTCACTTTGCGCCCGTAAGTATTCAAAATTTCATAATTATAATTCAATGACAATTTATATAGCGCCGTTGACAGTGCAAACTCGAACGCACTATTATTGAGAGATTAAAAATATTACAAAATACATGTATATATAAATTGATTGTAAGGATGGGAAGGTAGTGACTGCTGCCATTAGACAAAGTACATATGGTACACGTTCATACACGTGTTCCGTCACGATTTGTCAATCATTACATGACCGGACTGTTAGCGCATCGTGTGACAGAGACGACACTCTACAAACGATGTGTATTACTTACCGTCGAGTACTGTACTTCCAAGCATCTGCATATTTCAGAAACATATATTTGGTAAGCAAACTTACCTAGGAAAGGTCCATACAATGTCTAATCTGTACAGTCTTGTAATGCAAGAGTCGTACAAATAATCTGTTGCAACTACTTCACTATGGAACAATATTATTTGCCGGGTGGGCCTGCAAAGAACGTGTAACATGACAAATTGTGTTAGTTCCGATTTTTTTTAATTCGAGCTGACAATTTTACATAATGTTGCGAGGTTAAATATTTTATTTCTATCCAACAAGGTTTAAAGACAATATATACTTTTAACAAAACACCTTACTTGATAATGAAGTGGGTATATAATATTTTACCTGCTGTTTGTTTGGCCTACATCAATCAATAGGGACACGACGTCATGATGATATTTTGAACAATAATTTGAGAGAAACATTTCTAAGAAATCCGACTTTATCAAACATTAAAGAAGATATAGATGTTATTTCGGGGTTTCGTATAAATGTTTTTTTTTACTCGGTATATTCTCAGAATCCGTCTATTATTTTTAAATTTCCGATATTTCCGCAAAGTTCGTTTTGATATTTCGTCCTTACACATTTTTTTTTCAAATGAAATACATAACTTTCCTCTTAGGAATTTACTTTGTATGTATTCATTCTGTTATTTGTTTAAGAAGAAAGACGAAACGTAGGCAACATAAACGTTTTTATTTCTAAGAATTTATTCGTATCACAAGTCAACATTTAATGTTTCTCTCAGTAATTGTTTAGCATTGTTTTTTTATTTATATAATAAATTGAATTTCCGTATATAAGTAATATATGCCACAAACAATTATAAAGAATATTTTTCGTTTTCTTTATGTTTCATCGTACTGTACATCCTGATTGTGTAGAAATTATTGGGCATAATGGTGACTTGTTGACATGAACCCCAAAGCGTGCTAACATCTACATCATCCAAGAATATGTTTTTTATCAGTGTGTGGGAACCATGGTCGTCGCTAAATATTGTCGCAGACATACGGTCAATGACCGATGAAACGACCTTTGGATACCTCGATAAATTATATTAAACAGTCCAAAGGTCACATGCCAAACATTGACGCGGCCGAGCATCGCGCCGCATTCCATAGTAGAAAGAGAACGCATCACGCTGTCTCGCCGGTTCCGTAAATAGATTGTTACCTACAATACTATTTACGATATCTACAATACTTCAATTGACCATTTCTGCACGCACAGAAGCGAGATAAAAGTATATCGCGGGCGCACTCCCGCGCCCATTCTGAAATATTATAAATACCTACGTACTATCAAATAAAGTATTCATTCACTCTCTCCTTCCGCATTGCGATTTAACGTGTTTTATTTATTTACCAACAATCATAATCATCATATACCTTTAAGGGACATTCCTCAAAAGTGCATCTATTATTATTTCCGGATGTTTAAAGAACACTATCTAGAAAAAAACAAGTAAATGAACATCCAAAGCAAGGTGAGGATATACAAGACCTGTGTCCGCCCCATAATGACATACAGCATAAAGTCCAGAGCCGACACTGTCAAAACCATAAATCTCCTTCGAACTAGCGAAATGAAGGTACTCAAGAGTCTCGCTGGCAAAACCCTTCGTGATAGAGTACGAAACACAGAAATTCGAAGGATATGCGAAGTTGAAGATATTGTCTGATGGGGATGACAGAGAAGAAGGTTCTGGAATGAACATGTATCCAGAATGGCGGAACCAAGAGCCGTAAGAATGGCCATGGACAGTATCCCCCAAGCGAGCAGACCTCCAGGACGACCTCCCAAAAGATGGAAAGACAGCTGCCAGTCGACATTACAAGAGGGAAACGATGATGCAGGACTACAACAGGCCAATAGGCCTGAAAGAAGAGGAAGAAGAAGAATCTATTATTGTATAAAACTGACATTTACTGACACTTATTTATTTTTCATTAACATGTACAAGGGTGAGGGTTGAAAAATATCTGATTTCCTCACAGCCGGGCTCGCCCTCTGTTGATGGGAGCGTATCTTGACTAGGGGGTTGCTATGAGATGAGATATATTTTGATAGCTTTTCTCTTAAATGTATTTTCTTTGTCATTATCTTGAAATATATGTATATGCGATTTCAGGATATGTGGATACAGTACCCGATAAATAATACACATCGGGCTTAAGAAAGATACTGTTAGCCATAATCGTATAACTTCGGCTTTGTAGAGCGTCGTCTCTGTCATTCATATACGTGTTCCGTCGCGATTTGTCAGTCGCATCGTGCGATAGAGACGATGCTCTACAAAGCCGAAGTTAGCCGATTATGGCCGACAGTCTCTTTCTTAAGTCCGATGTGAATTACTTATCGCCAGGTATTGTACATGCCATGTTGCTATGATTAAACTTATTTTTATTTATTTAGTTAATTTATTGAAAATCGGAGATTACCGAAAGACTTTCAACAACCTGCAAAAAAATTCTTGTGTAAAACATAATTATTTGACGCTTTAATGTAAACGGAATTCTACTTAATAGCTTAAATTTATTAAGCGACAGATCTTTTACTCTTTATAAAAGCATTGTCAAACTATTTTTGTTTCGCCATATATATAGAAAACTATATTTGGTAAGAAAACCGCAGAAAAATTACCAAAATAAGACGAACTACAAAGAAACTGTAGATCTTCCGATATGTGATAGTAACACATTAAGGTTTAGTGATAGTAACACATTAAGTGATAGTAACACATTAAGGTTTAGTGATAGTAACACATTTAGTGATAGTAACACATTAAGGTTTAGCTTAGTATATAATGTTCATATAATATAATACATTTTGATAAAACCTCTCAAAAACGTCTTTAAGTGCTTCCTAAAGCTGTACACGCCCCCGATATCTCGAATATTTAGAGGCAGACTATTATTCCACGCTACAGGAAAAGCAACGACAAAAGTTTTTTCATAATATCTCGACCTATTGGATCAATTTGGAACAACCAATTTATTTGATGAAAAAGAAATTGATTTTAAAGTCTAAATCTTTCTGAAAGAACATCTCTAAGACACAGATTAACTATTAACTTTTTTAATCCCAGCATATTTTGCATAAAATCTGCGAAAAATCACAAGATTTTTTTGGCAAAAAAACAGTAGTTTATATTTTATTTTAAAACCTTTTTTTTTTGTGGAGACCTCCCTGTAGTGTAAAATAATAAGTAATTTTCATATTTGAAAAAAAAAATATTTAATTTTTTTTTATTCAACATAAAAACTTGTATGAAAACTTTGAGGTCGATGATCGGTTCCGTGGATTTTTTCGTATACACCAGTTGGGGCCGATAATCGGCCCCATTGGGATTAAAAGGGTTAAGATACAATAGAGACTTTCCGTTAAAGAATGCATTGGCAAGACGCTGTCTTTCACACAGCAGCTTGATTCCCGATGGTACCCAAAAAAGCGTACTTGTCTCATTTAAAAGTCAAACTCCAGATGACGTAGTATTTTAAACACATGTGGTGATGAAAAACGAGATAACTGCCTTCTTCAGTGGTTTCCAATCTGAAAGCACGACTAATGGAGCCGAAGACAATGAATTCTTGCAGGATATTCACCGTGTTCACATAACCAAATCGGATAAGTTAAACAGTACCATAGGAATTGAAAAATAATAGATTTGCAAGAACTGGAAGTTATTCCAAAGGGGTTGATTACAGAAGGCTACATACAACCTTGATCAAAAAGTTTCGGGGCCGGCCACCGTGTGGCGCTGTCAGTCACCCGATTGGATTTTTTTTTGTTAGGTTACCACATCTATCATTGACACTTCCCTCCAAATTTTAGCGTCATAGCTTGACATTTGTAAAAGTTACGCTGTACTGAGTATGAAATCACGAAAGACATGATTTCAATGAATTTTTGACAAAAAACAACACGACTACTATCCAGCAGCCTTTGAATTCACCTGATCTGGCTCCCTGCGACTTTTTCCTGTTCAACCGACTTAAAAAACCGCTTCGCGGAACGCGTTACAGCACCCGAGAGGATGTCATGAAAAAATCGAAGAAGGGGGTGATGGACATACCGAAAATTGAGTACCAGCGGTGTTTCGAGGATTAGATCAAGCGCTGGCGTAATTGCGTTGCAGTCGCTGGGGAGTACTTTGAAGGGGACTGTATAGATTTTGATGAATAAACTTGCATTTTCGATTTTATGAATAAAGTCCTAAAAGTTTTTGATCAAGGTAGTACATACTATCTGTATTTGCTATCTGGCAAAACAGCCGGCCGCGTGTTGAGGTAATGCCGCTAAAAAATATTTTACCGCGTAAATAATTTGAGGATAATTTTTGACTCTGCTTTTGTTTCCGCTGCGTTATTAAGCGCAAACTCGGATATTTTTAATAAGCACGTTGAGTTGGCGCGGTTTTGTAATCCATTCGCGCGCATATTTTACAAAGCATCACGGTGAAGTAATGTAACGGATGTATTTATTTGCAGGAGATATCAGGAGCGGTTTAAGGGAAGTCTGAAAATTACATTTCATTTGAATCGGCTAATATGGTATATTTTAAAGTATTGTATTACATTTGAAATGTGGTGCTGGATTTGAAATGTGGTTCTGGATTTGAAATGTGGTGTTACGGATTCGATGCACAGCAAGGCGAACTAATATCTCCATTGTCAAATATCTGAGAATCACCGACAGATTGTCGACAATACATATTCGACGAGTCCTCAAAATGTTAACATTACCAACTAACAGTCTCATGAGACTAAAAGACTTTCAGTCTCATGGGTTGAGACAATTCAAATTCATTTAGTTTTTTTCTGGTGGCTCATTTAGTATCCATGCTTCAGAACTCTTCTTCTCCCTGGCTCCATCCCAACTCACTGTCTGCGAATACTGTAGGGGTCAGCTCTCCTCGTCCTCAGGTTGTATGCTCTTCTGTCCCGGACTACGTCCCCCAGGCCGTGCCTCTGCATCAGGTTATCTTTTTGCACCACCCATGAATTCTATGGTCTTCCTCTGGTTGTTATTCGAGGAAGATCCATGGAGATTGCCTGGTTCACAATGTGATCGGGTGCTCTGCGTCCAACGTGCCCATACCATCTCAATCACCTCTCCTTCATCTCACTTTTGATGTCTGTAACACCTAGGCTTCCGCGAATGCGTGAGTTTTTTATTTTGTCTCTTAGGTACACACCAGCTGACCATCTTAGCATGCGCATTTCAGCAGTTTCTAGTTGCCTAGAGTAAGAGTTATACATAGTCCAGCATTCGGAGCCATAGAGGAGTGCGGGTCTGACAATCGTTTGGTATACTTTTCCTTTTAACTTTTCTGGCATTTTCGGATCACATAGAACTCCCTTCATTGCTCTAAACTCCATCCATCCCACACTAATTCTATGTGTTACATCTGCTGCACATCCTTCATCGCTATGGATGAGTGACCCAAGATACTTAAAGGAGTCACAATTTGGTAATGTTTCTCCATCCATTTGCATTACGAGAGTGACAGCATTCGTGTTCTCGAATGGTAGGTACATATACTCTGTTTTCTTTCTGTTCGGTCTCAATCTATTGTCCTCCAAGGTTCTTCTTCACCTTTCCAGACTATTATCCTATTATCCATGCTTCAAAACTATAGAGAAGTAAAGATAATATAAAGCAATGCCGTAACGTAAGTCGGTATTAAAATCCTTGTTGTAAAGATCGAAGAACTGATAATCACCGACAGATTGTCGACAATATGGCTTCGATTCTTTGCGCACATTACTTATGGCAAAGGAGACAGTTTGGCGAGGTTTGTGGTTACTGAAGCCGGAGAAAGACGACGCACATGAAGAAGAATCTCAATGGTGATGATGATGATTGTATTACACTTTCATTGTATACAGTACAACTTAATAGATTAATTCAGATATGGTAATCTTTGAACAAGGCTTAAGTAAAAAAAAAACTAGAACATTTTTTAAACTAATCTGGGCATCGATGGAAATCAAACCCGCAGCTCACGAAATGGAATTCAAATTAATACTCAAAGGACAATTTCATATACCGCCGTTTAGAGAGCAAACAATGCCTTGTGACAATCTTTCCTAACCAACCAAAAATGTCTCCCAGTGTCCTTAAATGTTGAAAGTTTAAGCCGATTTTTTTTAAATTTTAATCTTTCTATTAATACTGTCCATTTTCAATACATAGAATTCAATTTTTAATTAGGTATATCAAAAGTTAACGCTTTGATAGTTGAATATCTTATATTTATCTATTCAGTGACAGCTGTGTGGCCGTGCAATGGCCATACAGTTAACAAGGCCATTGTATGGCGAAACAGCTGTCACTGAGTAAATAAATAAATGATACAGAACTTTCGAAGCATTAAATTTGCATAAGGTTAATTTAATCTTACTTTCTATTTCAAATTGATTTAATTTTTTGTTTAATATGATTGAAATATAACTTTTTAATAATAAAAACGATTATTCGAAACAAATATTGGGTGCAACGCTACAGTCGATCCTGTGAAAGGAAACTCATACATTTAATTTGGAGGAAAGAGAGGTGATGAACTCAAGTAAATGATGTGCATTGAATTGCAAAAGAAATATTGTTTATGCGTGCATCCTGTATGATGAAATTCAACGATTAAAAAATGCAAAATAATGCAGTGGCAAAGGGACCAAAATGAATTAATTATTGTCTTCTGTTAAAGTCCATGCTCCTGCATTGCAAATAACGTAATGAATTTTAAATGTGTAAAGGATACTAACAATGGAATACTAAATAATCAGACATACAATGCGTTTTCAAAAGTTATTTCTTATATATCCAGTTTGAAACTATTACCTGGAAGGATTTTTTTATTATTAAGGATGTCACGGATTCCATGGACAGCGAGACTGACTAACGCCTCCATTCTCGAAGACCTGACAGATTGTCGACGACAATATGCATTCCGATTCTTTGGGTTCATTGCTCGTGGCCAAGAAGACAGTTTGGAGAGGTTTGTGGTTACTGGAGGTGTGGTTACTGGAGGTGTGGTTACTGGAGGTGAGGTTTGTAGTTACTGCATGGAAAGACGACGCACACGAGGAAGAATCCCAATGCATTGGACTGATCGAGTAAGAGACACAACTGGACTACTGAGCCGCGGAGTGCAGGGGTGGATGGAGAGGAGTCGTCAGAGGATATCATGGGAGTCACGATGCTCAGTTATGTGCGACAGGATGATGACTTTTTATTCTCGTTATAACCTATACAATTTAAATGGAAAGGTTCTTACTAGAACTGGAAATGGACAAAAGTTAAATAAAAATCCTAGTCGTGGACCCATTCGCGACTTTAACATATTAAGAAGTGACTCGCTAAGAAATTACGAAAAGGTCAACGAGTTTGTCTACCAATGTGCTTTTATTTCAAGAAATTAAGGATGTGTAGCAGAGATCTGAAAATGAATCGGAATGTTAAAAGCAGCTTTGAAAAGTATGACAAAGGTATGGACTAACTGGTTGCGGTTGGATCCCGGCTGCGAGTGTGGTCTTGATGATGAAACTATAGATTGTGTTTTTTGGTTATCGGGTAAAATCAGGATTTACTTCTTTTTTTTGTGCTAATATCAAATACCTTGGCATTGAAAGTAATTAATACGTTTTGTCAAATATTAAAATATTTTTAGATGATAGATGGAAGTGCTAGCCATGTATCGTTTGCTGACAGGCCACTGTGTGGTGGCTAATCATCTTTAGAGAATGGGTATTGTTGATAATCCCAACTGTGAGTGTGGTCTGGATGATGGTTGTCCTTTACGGGACAGATTTAATTTACTTAACACTACATATTTTTTTGCTTCCAATGAATATTGCGTTTCTGTTTCCTTTATACTCGTAGATCGATTGTTGAATTTTTAAGTTTAACTAGTTGCAACCCGTGAAATATCCACGGAAGTAAAACAAATTCTAAATTTATGAAAATATATATTCATAAATGTAAAATTTGTTTATGTATATCATTTATACATCGTCCCCTTTTACACCGGTTCCAAAATTGTTAGCTAGGTATTTAAAATTCGTTCAGTATCACGGACCCACCGAGATTCAAATTTCGAATTACTTTCGGAGAGAATCCAAGTATTCGACAGCCGTACGGGTTTTGGCCTATTTATACTATGATCAGTTGAAACTTTTAATTGTTTAAAATTATATATTTTTTTTATTATATGACTCATATAATTGCATGAAGTGGCACAAATCATCCTATTGTGAGTGGATTGCCTATTAAAAATACAGGAGCGTATCAGTTGAGGCCTTGTGATAGAGAAAAATCTAGATCTGGCCCTGGAAGATTTCTCACGCACACTTCTCTGACGGGAGGTAATGAATCTAAAACGAGAATGCGAAGCGGAGATGCTGGATGGGAGAGGTATTCGCGAGAGGAGATGCCTGGATGGGATGGATATTTGAGCTGAGAGCGGAGCGTGTTGAGGGAGATCGCGAAATTGCGCGAATTCTTCCTCACACCACGGCCGTTATCTCTCCTTATAGAGAAACAAGATATGAGTCAATCAACATTTTTTACGCTTTATAATAAAATTGGGCCTACTATTATAGTTAGAAACTCGATATTAACGTGTTCCCCGCGGGAAGCACAAACGCCTGTGATCTGACGACAATCCAAGTTTCAAATCACAAATACTTAAAAAAAATGACACAAAACCGGAATAAAAATTGAACTAAAATTTAAAATAATCTTTATTCTAGCGACATCTCTGAAAACCTTGTCAAATAATATATTAGTTTATGAGATATTGTTGAATAAACAGAGCGCCGAATTTTTTTGGTTTCTCAATATTTCCAGCATTAACGACCTGTCGCGCGGATCGAGTCCTGCGATGAGTCTCTCTTACGTAAATAAACATTACTAAGTCTCTCTTACGTAAATAAACATTACTAGTGCTATATGCATTTGATTGGGTGAGTGTCATGAAGCATTGATTTGATCGTAGCATTCCTTTGTTTATTTTACGTAATGTTAAGTTTATCTCCTTTATTTAATGAGTCTCCTTAAGAGTAATGACTATTATTTATTATCAGAAAATTACTTAAGTGTCATGTTTACTTGGTGTTGTAATCAAATATCAGTGGTTCTAAACAAAATATGTGTTTAAACTTAGAAATTAAAAAAACGCTGATTCGTGGAATTTGATTTTTAACGCGGTGAACAGGTTAAAATGTATTTTTAATAATTTTCTTAATACCAAGGATTAATAACCATACAAAAAAATCGCATTCAAATCTACTGTGACCCTCGTAGTTGAGGATCTCCTCGCCATTGCAACGTCAATCCAGTTGGAATGTTAAGCTGTGCCGTGGAGTTTTTTTTTTTTTTTTAAGTAGGTGAACCGTTGCACACCAGCAAACTCACCAGCAACAGCGCTGTACTGGATCTGATGGCACACCGAAGTGTGACGATTGGAGTACACCACTATGTTTTTTTTGCACGAATATATAGATAACCTAAGTCATTGGTATCATTATACTCATGACTACTGGGCGGAAAAAATACCCTGTGTCATTGGAAGAGAGTAGCACAACACAGGGTTCGAACTGATGACCTTCCGCATGGAAGTCCAGTGCCTTACCGCGCGGCCATGTACCATGTGAACCTGTAAATTATAAAGAGATCTTATACAGCACCACTATTTTTACAATTTTGAACTTAATTGACGAAACATATCCTCGATGGGAAAATCAAATGTAATCATTATCTCTGGGC
The DNA here is from genome assembly GCA_949825065.1 of Odontocerum albicorne. NCBI lineage: Eukaryota > Metazoa > Arthropoda > Insecta > Trichoptera > Odontoceridae > Odontocerum > Odontocerum albicorne. The sequence continues at coordinate 34,916,059 of OX463855.1, forward strand.
CCCGTTGTCGAGGATCTCCTCGCTATTCCATCGCCAATTCAGTTCGACAGCGAAGCTGTGCCGTCGAGTTTTATTTCTATTTTTAAGTGAATGAGCCGTTGCACACTAGCAAACTTATCAACCACACCGTTGTACTGGATCCGAAGACACACCGAAATGAGACGTTCAGAGCACATCGGGATTTTTTTTTTTGAAAATATATGAACGATGTCAAAGATATCCTTAAATCTTCAAATACTGTCCGTGCAGTGAGACTCTGGAATCAGTTACAAACCAATATAAGACTCGCTCCGTCCTTGGCATGCTTTAAGAAGCGAATGAAAAAACTCTTAATTTCTAGTCATTGAAATAACGTGTTTCATTCCTGATTTTTCTTTTCCTTTCCTCTCCACCATCCCTTCCTTACCTTTTGATTGATGATATCTCACTTTACATGAAAAAGAATGTTCGGGTGATTGTCCGTCGTTGTGGGGCTCGTGGGTATATCGCTTGTTGAGAATCATAGTGGCGAAACTCCAAAAAAATAAATTTTCGAGTTAAGACTTCCAAATAACACTAAAATTACTCCTTTTTTACGTGCGTAAGTGGCGAAAGTATATTTCAACTCCTTGCCGCTTCAAAGATATCCTTAAATCTTCAAATACTGCCCATGTATTGAGACTCTGGAATCAGTTACAAACCAATATAAGACTCGCTCCGTCCATGGCATGCTTTAAGAAGCGACTGAAAGAACTCTTAATTTCTAGTCAGTGAAATAACGTGTTTCATTCCTGATTTTTCTTTTCCTTTCTTCTCCCCCATCCCTTCCTTTCCTTTTGATTGATGATATCTCACTTTACATGAAAAATAATGTTCGCGTGATTGTCCGTCTTTATGGGGTTCGTGGGCATATGCTCACGTATGTGTTTATGGATTTCGTGGGGATGGATAGTCACTTGAATGATTTATGGGACCACGTAACTTGCTTCATTTACTTTTATCTGGTTGGTTGGAATAGATTACCGCTTGGCAATAAGCCCGCTAGATTGTATTTACAATAAAAGTGTTAAATAAATAAATACTAGGCGTAAAAAATGCCTGTGGAATCAAATGTAATTATATTGTTAAACATAATGTTGAAAGTCTTCAATATCATCAAATGATTAATTTACAATAAAATTTTATGCTATATTCATCAAAATGCTACATTAGAGATTGACATGATAGATGTCATAATTAAATCTAGACACCCTTTGAGCGATCTTTGCTCATTAATTAGCGCCAAAAAAATAAATCATTTTAAATTTACCATTAATTCTAAGGGTGGTTTTTGGGTAACCGGTTGATCGGAGAAGAGCTTTGTAAATGAATATGTTTTTCTTAGTTTCTTGCTGAAATAACACTTCTATTTTGTGGTATTGAATTAATCAAAAAGTTTCAGCACAACTTGAAACATTTCCAATAATACCGAGTATTTTACCGCTTCGTCTGTCAAGCGAACTTTTAGCGTGAGTGCTATAATTCAGGGTTGGGAATTTAAGTATTGATAAAACGGATCCGGCTGTGGTAGGCAATAATTGCTACTTAATGAGATTTATTGCAAGTGGTTTTAAAGGGGGTATAAAGCAGTATAGCATTTCAGATATACATTATATCAATTCTTCACTATTAATATAGAGTTATTATACAAAACATATGGGCCACTTTCACATGCAAGTGCCTTACCATCGCCGCTTGATTGGCTGTAAAAATTTATTGTTGGTAAGGCTGTCATTAAAACACAAGCACATAATTGGTACTTAATGAGATTTACTGCAAGTGGTTTTAAAGGGGGCATAAAGCAGTATAGCATTTCAGATATACATTATATCAATTCTTCACTATTAATATAGAGCAATTATACAAAACAAATGGGCCACTTTCACATGCAAGTGCCTTACCATCGCCGCTTGATTGGCTGTAAAAACTTATTGTTGGTAAGGCTGTCATCAAAACACAAGCACATAATTGGTACTTAATGAGATTTACTGCAAGTGGTTTTAAAGGGGGCATAAAGCAGTATAGCATTTCAGATATACATTAAATCAATTCTTCACTATTAATATAGAGCAATTATACAAAACAAATGGGCCACTTTCACATGCAAGTGCCTTACCATCGCCGCTTGATTGGTTGTAAAAACTTATTGTTGGTAAGGCTGTCATTAAAACACAAGCACATAATTGGTACTTAATGAGATTTATTGCAAGTGGTTTTAAAGGGGGCATAAAGCAGTATAGCATTTCAGATATACATTATATCAATTCTTCACTATTAATATAGAGCAATTATACAAAACAAATGGGCCACTTTCACATGCAAGTGCCTTACCAACGCCGCTTGATTGGCTGTAAAAACTTATTGTTGGTAAGGCTGTCATCAAAACACAAGCACATAATTGGTACTTAATGAGATTTACTGCAAGTGGTTTTAAAGGGGGCATAAAGCAGTATAGCATTTCAGATATACATTAAATCAATTCTTCACTATTAATATAGAGCAATTATACAAAACAAATGGGCCACTTTCACATGCAAGTGCCTTACCATCGCCGCTTGATTGGCTGTAAAAACTTATTGTTGGTAAGGCTGTCATTAAAACACAAGCACATAATTGGTACTTAATGAGATTTATTGCAAGTGGTTTTAAAGGGGGCATAAAGCAGTATAGCATTTCAGATATACATTATATCAATTCTTCACTATTAATATAGAGCAATTATACAAAACAAATGGGCCACTTTCACATGCAAGTGCCTTACCATCGCCGCTTGATTGGCTGTAAAAACTTATTGTTGGTAAGGCTGTCATCAAAACACAAGCACATAATTGGTACTTAATGAGATTTACTGCAAGTGGTTTTAAAGGGGGCATAAAGCAGTATAGCATTTCAGATATACATTAAATCAATTCTTCACTATTAATATAGAGCAATTATACAAAACAAATGGGCCACTTTCACATGCAAGTGCCTTACCATCGCCGCTTGATTGGCTGTAAAAACTTATTGTTGGTAAGGCTGTCATTAAAACACAAGCACATAATTGGTACTTAATGAGATTTATTGCAAGTGGTTTTAAAGGGGGCATAAAGCAGTATAGCATTTCAGATATACATTACATCAATTCTTCACTATTAATATAGAGCAATTATACAAAACAAATGGGCCACTTTCACATGCAAGTGCCTTACCATCGCCGCTTGATTGGCTGTAAAAACTTATTGTTGGTAAGGCTGTCATTAAAACACAAGCACATAATTGGTACTTAATGAGATTTATTGCAAGTGGTTTTAAAGGTGGCATAAAGCAGTATAGCATTTCAGATATACATTATATCAATTCTTCACTATTAATATAGAGCAATTAGACAAAACAAATGGGCCACTTTCACATGCAAGTGCCTTACCATCGCCGCTTGATTGGCTGTAAAAACTTATTGTTGGTAAGGCTGTCATTAAAACACAAGCACATAATTGGTACTTAATGAGATTTATTGCAAGTGGTTTTAAAGGGGGCATAAAGCAGTATAGCATTTCAGATATACATTATATCAATTCTTCACTATTAATATAGAGCAATTAGACAAAACAAATGGGCCACTTTCATATGCAAGTAAGTGCCTTACCATCGCCACTTGATTGGTTGTAAAAACTTATTGTTGGTAAGGCTGTCATTAAAACACAAGCACATACTTGGGGTTGATATAAATAATGACATTGTTGAAGAGAGTTTAACTGTATAAATATGCTGGAATGATTACTGAATGTTCTATGGGGTCAGTCTCAAGAGATCAAAGTAAAAGTGGAGATGGCACGAAGCTGCTTCTGCAAAATGCGGGATGTTCTCTACATCATCCTGTCGTGTAGCTCATGGCTGAGCATCGTGACTCTCTCCAGTTGCGTAGTCCAGTTGCGTTTCTCACTTGATCAGTCCAACGCATTGGGATTCTTCCTCTTGTGCGTCGTCTTTCCACGCCTACATTAACCCTCCCTGTCCTGTGATGTGTAACTAGTACACATTGCTTCTAAAAACTTTAATATCTCTATAAATATAATAAATACTGGGTTCAGATTTTACGTATTCCTCCGTAATACATTTACGCATTAAATGAAAAAATAATATTAATAATAATTAGCACTTATCGGCTACATCAGAGATATTTTGTGAAAATCGGGAATAAATTCACTAATACAATCAAACGTTTGCCAGTGTGTGACGTTGGTATATTCATTCTAAAAACCGCTATGGGTGAGGAAGTGACGCTATTCACGTCTCACTCTCACTCTACTTCGCTATATGGGAACGTAAAAAATAGAATCTCAGTTCGCTCGTTTCTCTCGCTCAGTAGCCAGCCGCCTTTCGTTCGAGGTGGTCGTTTCGCCCGTTTTCTGAACGTCGTCCGATGTTTTTTTTCATGTTTTCAGCAATTAAATTTCAATTATTATCACGTTTGACTTAAAATTTAATTAATTAAAGCGATTGGTTATGAATATTCTTATTTTTCAAATTTTAAATCGCTTATTTTTACATGTGCATTGAATACACGGCACAGGAACGGGCGGATTTTTTTTAACACAGGAAGGGAAAGGTTAACCACAAACCTCGCCAAACTATCTCCTTGGCCAAGAGCAATATGCCCAAATAATAGGAGGACTCGTCGAAGGCATATTGTCGACAATCTGTCGGTAATTCTCAGTTCTTCGATAATGGAGGCGTTAGTTCACCTTGCTGCCTATGGAATTCCTAACATACTTCCTCTACAACAAGGATTTTAATACCAACTTACGTATACGGATTTTTCATTGCTACATAATCTCCTTACTTCTCTATGCTTTTGAAGCCTGGATACTTATAACATACCTGGATGGATAAGAAACAAAGCATTTGAACTGTCTTAACCCATGAGACTGAGAGTTGGTAATGATGAAATTTCGAAATGAATGAATTGAACTGTCTTAACCCATGAGACTGAGAGTTGGTAATGATGAAATTTCGAAATGAATGAATTGGACTGTCTTAACCCATGAGACTGAAAGTTGGTAATGATGAAATTTCGAAATGAATGAATTGAACTGTCTTAACCCATGAGACTGAAAGTTGGTAATGATGAAATTTCGAAATGAATGAATTGAACTGTCTTAACCCATGAGACTGAAAGTTGGTAATGATGAAATTTCGAAATGAATGAATTGAACTGTCTTAACCCATGAGACTGAAAGTTGGTAATGATGAAATTTCGAAATGAATGAATTGAACTGTCTTAACCCATGAATGATACTGAGAGTTGGTAATGATGAAATTTCGAAATGAATGAATTGAACTGTCTTAACCCATGAGACTGAATGTTGGTAATGATGAAATTTCGAAATGAATGAATTGAACTGTCTTAACCCATGAATGATACTGAGAGTTGGTAATGATGAAATTTCGAAATGAATGAATTGAACTGTCTTAACCCATGAGACCGAAAGTTGGTAATGATGAAATTTCGAAATGAATGAATTGAACTGTCTTAACCCATGAGACTGAAAGTTGGTAATGATGAAATTTCGAAATGAATGAATTGAACTGTCTTAACCCATGAATGATACTGAGAGTTGGTAATGATGAAATTTCGAAATGAATGAATTGAACTGTCTTAACCCATGAATGATACTGAGAGTTGGTAATGATGAAATTTCGAAATGAATTAATTGAACTGTCTTAACCCATGAGACTGAAAGTTGGTAATGAAATTTCGAAATGAATGAATTGAACTGTCTTAACCCATGAGACTGAAAGTTGGTAATGATGAAATTTCGAAATGAATGAATTGAACTGTCTTAACCCATGAATGATACTGAGAGTTGGTAATGATGAAATTTCGAAATGAATGAATTGAACTGTCTTAACCCATGAGACTGAAAGTTGGTAATGATGAAATTTCGAAATGAATGAATTGAACTGTCTTAACCCATGAATGATACTGAGAGTTGGTAATGATGAAATTTCGAAATGAATGAATTGAACTGTCTTAACCCATGAGACTGAGAGTTGGTAATGATTAAATTTCGAAATGAATTAATTGAACTGTCTTAACCCATGAGACTGAAAGTTGGTAATGATGAAATTTCGAAATGAATGAATTGAACTGTCTTAATCCATGATACTGAGAGTTGGTAATGATGAAATTTCGAAATGAATGAATTGAACTGTCTTAACCCATGATACTGAAAGTTGGTTATGATGAAATTTCGAAATGAATGAATTGAACTGTCTTAACCCATGAATGATACTGAGAGTTGGTAATGATGAAATTTCGAAATGAATGAATTGAACTGTCTTAACCCATGAGACTGAATGTTGGTAATGATGAAATTTCGAAATGAATGAATTGAACTGTCTTAACCCATGAATGATACTGAGAGTTGGTAATGATGAAATTTCGAAATGAATGAATTGAACTGTCTTAACCCATGAGACCGAAAGTTGGTAATGATGAAATTTCGAAATGAATGAATTGAACTGTCTTAACCCATGAGACTGAAAGTTGGTAATGATGAAATTTCGAAATGAATGAATTGAACTGTCTTAACCCATGAATGATACTGAGAGTTGGTAATGATGAAATTTCGAAATGAATGAATTGAACTGTCTTAACCCATGAGACTGAGAGTTGGTAATGATTAAATTTCGAAATGAATTAATTGAACTGTCTTAACCCATGAGACTGAAAGTTGGTAATGATGAAATTTCGAAATGAATGAATTGAACTGTCTTAATCCATGATACTGAGAGTTGGTAATGATGAAATTTCGAAATGAATGAATTGAACTGTCTTAACCCATGATACTGAAAGTTGGTTATGATGAAATTTCGAAATGAATGAATTGAACTGTCTTAACCCATGAATGATACTGAGAGTTGGTAATGATGAAATTTCGAAATGAATGAATTGAACTGTCTTAACCCATGAGACTGAATGTTGGTAATGATGAAATTTCGAAATGAATGAATTGAACTGTCTTAACCCATGAATGATACTGAGAGTTGGTAATGATGAAATTTCGAAATGAATGAATTGAACTGTCTTAACCCATGAGACCGAAAGTTGGTAATGATGAAATTTCGAAATGAATGAATTGAACTGTCTTAACCCATGAGACTGAAAGTTGGTAATGATGAAATTTCGAAATGAATGAATTGAACTGTCTTAACCCATGAATGATACTGAGAGTTGGTAATGATGAAATTTCGAAATGAATGAATTGAACTGTCTTAACCCATGAGACTGAGAGTTGGTAATGATTAAATTTCGAAATGAATTAATTGAACTGTCTTAACCCATGAGACTGAAAGTTGGTAATGATGAAATTTCGAAATGAATGAATTGAACTGTCTTAATCCATGATACTGAGAGTTGGTAATGATGAAATTTCGAAATGAATGAATTGAACTGTCTTAACCCATGATACTGAAAGTTGGTTATGATGAAATTTCGAAATGAATGAATTGAACTGTCTTAACCCATGAATGATACTGAGAGTTGGTAATGATGAAATTTCGAAATGAATGAATTGAACTGTCTTAACCCATGAGACTGAAAGTTGGTAATGATGAAATTTCGAAATGAATGAATTGAACTGTCTTAACCCATGATACTGAGAGTTGGTAATGATGAAATTTCGAAATGAATGAATTGAACTGTCTTAACCCATGAATGATACTGAGAGTTGGTAATGATGAAATTTCGAAATGAATTAATTGAACTGTCTTAACCCATGAGACTGAAAGTTGGTAATGAAATTTCGAAATGAATGAATTGAACTGTCTTAACCCATGAGACTGAAAGTTGGTAATGATGAAATTTCGAAATGAATGAATTGAACTGTCTTAACCCATGAATGATACTGAGAGTTGGTAATGATGAAATTTCGAAATGAATGAATTGAACTGTCTTAACCCATGAGACTGAAAGTTGGTAATGATGAAATTTCGAAATGAATGAATTGAACTGTCTTAACCCATGAATGATACTGAGAGTTGGTAATGATGAAATTTCGAAATGAATGAATTGAACTGTCTTAACCCATGAGACTGAGAGTTGGTAATGATTACATCTTGAAATAAATGAATAAAGATACAGACATTTTATGTGTCGTCAAATGTCGTCATGTATTATTTACCGCCGGGTACTGTACTTAGATTTGTAATAAGTGGTATAATAACGTTTACATAGAAAAGGAAAATTTTGATGCAACGACAATTTTAATGTACAGTTGAGTGTCTTAAAAAAATAACAAACATATATGCACTTTTGTAACACAAGATGTAAGTTGGTTTTCTTAAAAAGGATTCCAGTCTGGTTTTCATTTAAGGCTTCTTTCACATCTTTCTAGTTGATTGTTTAGGAGCTTAAGGTCCTTAAGGGAAATATGATGATGATTTGTTGATAAATAAAACACGTTAGATCGCAATGCGGAAAGAGAGAGTGATTTATTTGCTAGACGTACGTATTTATATCATTTTAGAATGTGCGCGGGAATGCGCTCGCGATATGGCTACGTCTCGTTTCTGCGAATGCAAAAACGATTAATGTTGTATGTAGGTATCATTCAAATACGGAACTGGCGAGACAAGTGTGGTGCGTTCTCGCTCTAGTATGGAATGCGGTCCGCTCCCGGCTACGGGTTGAATGGCCGGCGCGTGGACTTTGTAATTGTTTGTTTTGCATTGCTAAGGAATGCAAAGGTCACTTCATCGGTCATTGACCGTGTGTGTGGACGCCCACAGTGTTCCGAGTGTGCGACTGAGTGTGCGACGACCACCACAATTGTAAGAGATTGCTACATAGCAATAAGCCTAGCAGATTATACTGTGTACAAAAAAAGTGTAACAAGAAAAAAAAAGGAAAATTATAATTATGTTTTTCATAATGAATCTTTCCCCACCTACAATAAACTATGAGCAGAGCTAAACGTCTCTTCACTTTCCCCACCTACAATAAACTATGAGCTAAGCTGAACGTCTCCTCACTCAAAAAAAAAAACATAAAAATGATCAATCTTAATCTATTATACAGTTCATAGTATCTTATGGAACGGGTAAAGAGAAAAGCCTGTGTTAAGTTGTTTGTCACCGGTTTAGAGTGACAGTCGTACCGATTTGATATCAATCCAGCCCTAGTAAAGCAACTCACCTGAATAAATGTACCATTGGATAGAGCTTCAATAGAATTACATTTGTTTTAATTCTGTTTGAAAGGTACCTCCTGCAGAAAGTGGAAAACTATTCCGTCACAATATTTTATAACAAAGCATAACGAAGACCGGATGACATAGGAATAAAATATATATAAATGGTCTTAAAAATTGTTTTTTTTAAATTCTTGGATAAAACACAGATGGCGTCGCGAACTTGTCTGGGTCTTGTGGCATTTGAGAAGGGTAATGTATGATATTGCTATGGTTGCTGAAAGTGAAGAGGAACTACAAGAGGCCTTAACAACTATGGAAAGCATTCTTCAAAATAACTTCAGTATGAAGATAAATAAAGACAAAACAAAGCTGCTGACTGTAGGCCGAGCGCAACACCAGATGAGAATAGTGATGTCGGGTAAACCACTAAAGAACACCAAAGAGTTTGTCTACCTCGGGAGCAAAATAACATGGGACGGTCGGTCTAAGAGCGAGGTCGACAGCCGTATACATCAGGCCAGACTTGCATTTAATAAAAGGTCGAAAATAATAGAATCAAATAATATAGACCTAAAACTGAGAATACTCCTCATCAAGACCTATGTATGGAGTATCTTGATGTACGGCTGCGAGACATGGTGCCTATCCGAAAGAGATAGACGGAGACTAGAGGCTTTTGAGATGTGGTCCTATAGAAGACTATTAGGAATTTCCTGGAGAGACCACATCACGAATGAAGAGGTTCTCCAACGAATCGAAGGAGGAAGGCACCTGCTCAGGATCTTGTCCGAAAGGCGTGCAAGATGGATCGGTCATATAATACGACAAGAGGGCCTTTTGCATGCCATAATGGAGGGTATGACCGAGGGGACAAACTCTAGGGGACGCCCACGCCGAGAGTACCTGGAGGACCTGTTGGTGGACGTGCGCTGCTCAACATATACAGATTTAAAAAGAGCCGCACAGGACAGGGAGGAATGGAGGAGAAGAGTTGAAATTGCTGCAAACCAGTCTTAGGACTGCAACCACAGAGAGAGAGAATGTATGACATTTATTAAAATGGAGTCGTATACCTATACAATGCAATAACGCGTTCAAATTGTTGAATTATTTTATGTATTGTAATCTCCGGAAACGGTGATGTTAATTGGCCATCAAGATCATGTGATCTGACACCGTTGGACTATTTTCTCTGGGGTTACGTGAAAAGCCAGATCTATAAGAATGAGCCCCGAACAATTAATTCCTGAGCTGAAGGACGAAATTATTCGCGTTATTGGTGAGTTAGAACCGCAATTATGCCAAAATGTCATCGAAAATTTTGACAAACAAGTGAATATCTGTGGAGCTGCAAGAGGTGGACATTTGGCGGATATTGTTTTTTGTGTTTAAATTTCATACATTATACTTTTTTAATGACCAATAAAAAGTGTTTTATTCAAGAATTGAAAAAAATAGAATTCATTTTTTTTTTACTTTCATGCTTACTAATGGAATTCACATCAATGGTGCTTTCTTGTCGTTGAAGCGTTTCTCAAATATTACTTCGTAAGATTCCATTTGAAGCCTGCCTCGGACTTCTATTGTATTGGTGTTAACATAAGCTGTGTCCGTTTTTTTTCCAAATGAAGAGAACAAGAGGACACAACAAAAAAAATTACAACAAATTAGTCAATAATGTATTCTCCTTCATTATTTACAACTTCTTGCCAACGTTCTACAAGTTTTTCAATGCCTGTGCGATAAAAACCATCCGGTCTTGACTCGAGAAATCCGTCAAACCATGTCCGTAATTCGACGTCATTATTGAAGGAAAAACCATCGACGAGCTGTCCTTTTATTCATAGCATCTTCACCGTACACTTCGCAAATATCGCGAGCAGCTTTGGCAGCTTTATTACCTCGATTGAACGCGAACGGAAGGAGGTGTCGAAAATGCTCACTTTCGTCTACTTAACATTCCAATTTGAAGGCTTATAATCAAATAAAATAATATATGTAACGTTAAAGCAAACACAATATCTTGTAGAGCAGAAAAATATTTTTCGAATGACGTATAATATTTACCATTTTGTTTTACTTTTGGTGCTCATTTTTAAATTTGGAAAAAAAACGGACACAAGTTATGTTAACACCTAATATAATATCATGTTCGAAGTTGCATTGGTTTGATTAATTATGGTTGATATCATAGTTGGATTCACATTGATTTGATTAATTATGGTTGATATCATAATTGGAATCACATTGATTTGGTTAATTATGGTTGATATCATAATTGGAATCACATTAATTTGGTTAATTATGGTTGATATCATAATTGGAATCACATTGATTTTGTAAATTATGGTCGATATCATAATTGGAATCACATTAATTTGGTTAATTATGGTTGATATCATAATTGGAATCACATTGATTTGGTAAATTATGGTTGATATCATAATTGGAATCACATTGATTTGCTTAATTATGGTTGATTGTTTAGTTGAAATATCTTTGATTTTATTTATTATGCTTGTTATCGTAGCTGGAATCATGGTTGATATCATTATTCGGTCACATTGACTAAAGTATTTATATCTGCTCACAGTGGTCAGCACCTACATTAAAATCTAGGCACATCTTCATAATGTTCCTTACCACTCATTCATCTTAGAAATAAAAGATGGTTGTTCTTAGTAGTCTACTATTAAAGCTTAGTGTTGAAGCTTAGAACTATTTAGCTTTAATAGTAATATTAAGTAACACAACAGTCTACTACAGTTACACAATGGTTACTACTTCAACAGTAACACAACAGTCTACTATTAAGCTTCTAGAACAGCCATCTACTATTGCTAGGATGAACGAGTGGGGAAGAACAAAGGACCTCAGTGGACTAGTTTTGCCTATAGAAGAATAGTCACCTGGAACTAAATTGCTTTGAAAACCTGGAAACCCAAGAACAATATTTCAACATGGGGAATGTTACATGGATGATCAACTCTCTGTATCTGCATGGAAGAACAGTCTTTGAGATACTTTCTGCAGTGCCCGAGGATACAGGTGTCATGTACTGAAGAACATTTGATTCGTAGAACGCCAGGGTTATCCAGATGGAAGAATTCTGGGTGAAAGAAATATAGTTTTATTTATTTATTTAACACTTTTATTACAAATACAATCTGGCGGACTTATTGCCAGACGGCAATCTCTTCCAACCAACCAGAAAAAGTAAATGAAGCAAGTTACGTGGTCGCATAAATCATTCAAATGACTATCCATCCCCACGAAATCCATAAACATATACGTGAGCACATTCCCACGAACCCCACAAAGACGGACAATCACCCGAACATTCTTTTTCATATAAAGTGAGATATCATCAATCAAAATGAAAGGAAAAGAAAAATCAGGAATGAAACACGTTATTTTACTGACTAGAAATTAAGAGTTGTTTCAGTCGCTTCTTAAAGCATGCCAAGGACGGAGCGAGTTTTAAATTAACTGATTCCAGAGTCTCACTGCATGGACAGTAAAGGACGATGTAAAGAAAGAGGAGCGATAGTTCCCTTTGATAATAACCGCAAAATAAGATTCCATAATTAATATCGGTATCCATGACTGAGTTTTAAACAAAGTAAATGAAAAAAAATACAAGAGAAAAAGAAACAAGAATTTAAAGTAAGATAGGGATAAGGATCGGAAGTATATAGAAATTAAAGGTATGAATATTTTGTATAAATAATACATTTTTAGTATTTTCTTAAATACCAATAAAGATGAACTATACATAGTTGATTTAACGAGAATAATTGTTTCCAAGTCGAGTTGCAAAAGATTTGTGGAGTATTGGTATACAAAGGATTTTGCCATCACTAGATCTGAGAGGCACTCCATGCTCAGAAAGAAAAATATAATTTTTCATTCAGATACTGAGCTCAGCTTGGATTGTTCATCACTCAAAAGAGGGTTGACGGACCGTAGAGATTTGTGCGCTGTCTAATTTTAAGCTATTGGAATATCGCGTGATATTCGGATATTTTTATGATTATACGAGTATATGAACACAACACATATTGTATCGGACGTATGCGTCACCCAAAACATATGATATATTTGTTTTCCTCTTTGTTTGTATTTTGATGTTATTCGGTATTTTTTATGTATAATTTTAAGTTTGTTGATGTCCGTGCTGTGTCACGACCGTAACTGAAATATTCCTTATGCGCGGCCAACGCGCGATACAGTATCAAAAGTCGACCGGCCCATGCATGCGAATACTTGCGAGAATTGTGATATCTCGCAAGTCATGACGGCAAGCACGGGCGAAAACAGGCGCTTGCGATGAGCGATTGACCGCACATAAGGAGCGCCAAAAGTAAAAAAAAAATACATTTTCAGTTCACTCCAGCCTACTGTTTTTTACTTACGACCATCTACTACCTGCTAAAGAGGAATCTCTTCATCCTGCTACTTTCACAATATGGTTGATATCCCCGATATATTGGCTTAAACAGGTTACCATACTCCTGCTAAAAATACAAAGTTTTTTTTATATTTCAAATGCGTCAATGGTAATTTTCTAATGATAGTTGCATTTTGTGTTTAATCAGTCGTGAGAATGCCATATTTTGATAACTCGTCTGGATTATGTAGACGTCAGTCAGACCAGTGGGTACTTTTTCGGCATTTATTTTTGATGAGAAGACTGGCATTTCCATATTTAATTTATCATTTATAATTATATGATTTATGAATACTACACATATATACTCCATCGATCGTTGCTGGGCCTCGTAGTCAAAGATCTCCGTTTAATTAAAAAGTGAGACTGTGCAGTGGAGTTTTTTTTTGTGAGTGATTCGTTGGCCACCAGCAAACTCACCGGCTACACCGCTCACTGGATCCGATGGGACAAAGTACAACGGTGTAGACGTTGAGATCTTTTTTATTGTGAGTGACCCGCTTTTGTGTCTTGTGACAGACCAAATTGAAACAATCGGAGCACACTGACATGTTTTTTCCTCTTTTTGAAAGAATAGATATGACCGAAGTCACAGGTATTCTTGTACCTACGAATAAGAGTTGGAAAATACCTGTGGCATTCTAGAGGAGTAGCACATCGCGGGGTTCGAACCGACCTTTTGCACGAGAGTACAGTGCGTTACGGTGTGGCCATGTACCTCTATACACTACAACCCATCTGAAACCGAATGTGTTACTGTCACACATGGGAAGATCAACGAAGGTTTCTTTGTATATTTTTTTAATGTTTTCTCAACATTTTTTAACAAACCTGTTTTTCTAAACAACATATGAGTGCACTAATTTAATGACTTCAGCCTCCACCTTCCCATTCTCAAATGCCACTTACTCGTATATACATTTATTTTGCAAACATTTTTAATCTGTCAATAAATAATAGTGTTGTAATTTGGTTTATCAAACACTGTTTATTACACTTTTGGTAACGGTATAAACCTACTGTTTCAAGGTTTTCACCTCATCATCAGGGAGCACAAACAAAGCTAATTTAATGACTTGTTTGTGCTCCTCTGATGATTAGGTGAAAGCATTGAAACCGATAGGGTTATACCGTTACAAAAAGTGTAATAAACAGTGTTTGATAAAACAACTTACAATACCTTTAAACGTGTTCAATTCCTGAATTTGAGATGAGTCTTCCCTGTAAACGGCGCTGTATAAATTGACCTTTTATTTTATTACTGTACATTTTTGTTTATAATATACACAATATTTGAAGCGCAGGGTAGCCTTCCACCTCGGATAAATAAGTTTAAGATGAAGTCCCCCCAGCATTCTCAGATGAATTGTCTAACAGAACTTGTATTATTTAATTGTGCCTCCGCCCCTTCTCTTGTACAATTCCTTCATCCCTGTTTATATTCTTCACTGCTAAGGAATCTGAAAATTTTATTTATTCATCAGCATCAGTATTGTATCTAGACAAATATTAAAGCTCCGAGTGTCTTTTTCCACAGCAATCTCACATTTTGTCCTCATATACAGGGTCTTTCAATAAGAACGCTCGATTTTTAAATGTAAATAAAACAAGTTGTGTGTGAGATATCCGCTCATTTTTTTTTTTTTGAAATAATATTTTATGGCATTAAGTATGGAATATAACGTCGTTCAAATGCCCGCCGCGGCTTTGCTTGGTGGCACGTATTCGGGAGGTCCAATTTTCAATTACTCTGGCTGAATTTGTTGGATGGCATTCGTTATGTTGACTTTGAGGGCATCAATTGTTTGCGGTTTATTCGCATAGATCTGCGATTTAAGATAGCCCTAAAGGAAGAAGTCTAAAGGCATTAAATCGCACGATCTCGGTGGCCAGTTCACATCGCCACCGCGCGAGATAACCATGCCCTCAAATCGCTCGTGCAGAATGTCCATCGTGGCATGCGCTGTGTGGCACGTAGCGCCGTCCTGTTCGAACCACATATCGTCTCGAACGGAGCACTGATTTTGAAAAGTAAATTTGATGGTTTGTACACGTTGTTCAATGCTATAACCTTCCATGGTAATTTGCCATACACTACTCAACAATTCACAACAAATTTGACAGATGTTGCTTTAACAACATGGCCGCTATAATCTAACAAACTTTGAGCGTCCCTATTGAAAGGCCCTGTAAAATTTATGTGCAATTCAGCTTATAAAACTCGAGGATTTGTTATAAGAATCTCTTAGTCATTTATGGTAAAAGTCAAACGATGTTCAAAACGTTGTTTAATTAATTTATTCGTAGCAAATTCTAAAGCAATGCTTTCACTTGGAGCCCCTTGGGGGATAAAACTCACTTATGTTGGGGAAGGTAAAGAAAAAATATCTACGATATCTCTATATGAGTGCATTTGGTGTCTATCCATGGCTTTATACTACTCCATTTCTGCTGACCATGCTTGGATATAACTCTTTGAGCGTAAGAAGAAATCTTCGTCTCCTGGTATACGTTGTCAGACTTCTTCGAGAAGTTGTGAGCTGTCCAACATTGCTAGAAAGATACGCGTAAAATGTTCCTAACAATTACACTGGACTATGCAGGAAGGAACCACTCTTAATCATGTACACAAGAATGGGTCTTCCAGCCGCTATACTTGTTGGAAGGGGCATAATTATTTTGAACGGAACTGTTCCAGATATTGATTAACTATATTTAATATCACATTATCAAAAATTAAAAAAAATATTCTTCTAAGATTGAGGATGTATGATCAACTTATTTTAGTGAAATTTTAATATTATTTTTTAATATGTTATTAATCGAAAATTCTAATGTAATATGGTTAAACCTGTTTAGGAACGGTTGTTCCTTAAAGGAGAGATGATGAGGATGATTGTTGATAAATAAAAACTCGTCGAAATCGGAATATGCAAAGAGACATTTTATTGATAAACGTCGGTATTTATAATATTTTGGAATGTATGAATGACGGAGCAAGAGATATGTTGATGTCTCGTCTCACGCCTCACAATATATTTATTGTTATCACGTAGGTATACATAGTATTCATCTCCTTCATTATCGATGCTATTCTTCCTATCATAACACATATTATAAATTTTTCTTTGTCTACTAGCAGCTTTCCTAGTGTATGGAAGAGGGCTCTAATTATTCCGATCCCGAAAGTTGACTCACCCACGTCATATAAAGATTTTAGGGCCATATCTATTCTGCCCACACTATCCAAAATTATTGAAAAAATTGTTCATATACAAATTGACTCCCACCTTAATCAATTTGAATTGTTTAATCCATTGCAGTCAGGATTTCGTCCGGGACATAGTACCACTACCGCACTGGTCAAGATCACGGATGACGTGAGACGTGGAATGAGCTTTAAGCAGTTGACATTGTTATGTCTACTGGATTTCAGCAATGCATTCAATACTGTAGACTTTGATCTGCTTATGGCTCGAATGCGTTCATTACGATTCTCTGAATCGGTCATAGTCTGGTTTTCGAACTATTTAAAGGGAAGACAACAATCCTGTAAATACCAAGAGCGTATATCTGAATGGACTGATCTCTCTGCAGGCGTTCCCCAAGGTGGAATTCTCTCTCCACTCCTTTTTTCTATATTCATCAACCCAATAACATCGTCTCTTAAATGTTCTTATCATCTGTATGCAGATGACCTGCAGATATATATTCATTTTGATCCAAATTTCTTTCACGCGGCTTTGAACAATTTAAATACGGACCTTCAATCGATCTCGGAGTGGACTGGGGAGCATGGCTTACTCATCAATCCTAAGAAGTCTCAAGCGATCCTCATTGGCAGCCCTCAGCTTCTCGGTGAATTCAACACTGACTTACTTCCTCCAATATTACTTGATGGCTCTATTATACCATTACATAAAACTGTTAAAAACCTAGGAGTGCTAATAGATAACACTCTCTCATGGCGAGATCAAATAAATGAGGTAAGCCGAAGGATCTTCTTCAGCCTTCATTCCCTTAAAGTGTTGCAAAGATTTCTACCAACTAAAACCAAAATTTTACTCGTACAATCTCTGCTCTTTCCGATTCTGGACTATGCGGACGTATGTTACTTGGATGTTACAGAGGAACAGCTGGACAAATTACAGCGTCTTCAAAATGTGTGCCTAAGATTTATTTTCAACCTACGAAAGTACGATCATATAACTTCATACCAGAAGGCATTGAACTGGTTGAATGTTAGAAATAGACGCCAAATTCACATACTGTCTCTATTGTATAATATCCTTAACTGTCCCGCCGCACCCTCTTATCTCGCCGAAAATTTTCAGCGTCTTTCCAATCATGGATTAGCGCTACGCTCAAACAGAGATTGTTTATTGGCCTTTCCAGTTCACCGCTCTTCTTTTTTCACGTCGTCCTTTACTGTCCATGCAGTGAGACTCTGGAATCAGTTACAAACCAATATAAGACTCGCTCCGTCCTTGGCATGCTTTAAGAAGCGACTGAAAAAACTCTTAATTTCTAGTCAGTAAAATAACGTGTTTCATTCCTGATTTTTCTTTTCCTTTCCTCTCCACCATCCCTTCCTTTCCTTTTGATTGATGATATCTCACTTTATATGAAAAATAGTGTTCGGGTGATTGTCCGTCTTTGTGGGGTTTGTGGGCATGTTCTCACGTATATGTTTATGGATTTCGTGGGGATGGATAGTCATTTGAATGATTTATGCGACCACGTAACTTGCTTCATTTACTTTTGTCTGGTTGGTTGGAAGAGATTGCCGCCTGGCAATAAGCCCGCCAGATTGTATTGCAATAAAAGTGTTAAATAAATAAATAAATAAATAAATAGTTTTGACTGACAGCGCGGAAGATATGTTGCTGTCTCGTTTCCTCATGGAATGCGGTCTCCGCTAGTAGTGAGTTGAATGACCGACCATGTGAACTTTGCCCATTGATTGTCTCGCATTGTGAAGCATGCGAGTTTGATGACCGGGCGGGCAGAGGTCGCCTCGTGGGTTCAGTGACCGCACGTATAGTCACTACACCTGTATTGTTAATTTAAACAAAAAAATAAATATCGATATCTCTTGGCGCGTTCTCTTCGTTTAATGCGATAGGGTCCCTCGTAATCTAGTGTAATTGGCATCCACCCTTTGGACGAAAAGATTTTATGAATTGTGTGCAAACTATTACACTTCAACAAGCACACGGTCATGATAGATCAAACTCAAAGTTTTGATAGCAATGAAATCAAACTTCTAATGCGATTGACAGGTTTAATCTGCTGCAGAATTTCGTTAGGTAAATTGTTATATAGCACTATTTATTGTATTGCTTAAAAGCGCTATAAAAATAATTGATAAGTATAATATATAACAGGAAATCATAAAATCAGATGTTAAATGTTCTAAGAATAAAACTAGTTTGGAAGACAATCCGCCAGGAATCGAACCTAGCTTCTTGCTTAGCGTGGATGCTAATCGTTAGATCACACATTAACTCGTTTCATCCTTATTGATTGGTCTTCAATGTTATCAATAACTTTTTGTTGTTTAATCTACAAGGGACATACGAGTATGTACGCTGTTAACCTTTCCCTTCCTGTGCTAAAAAAAATCCGCGCGCTCCGGTGTTGTGTATTCAATACATATCAATAATCGTGTAAAAATGAGTGATTTGAAATCGGTAAAATAAGAATATTCATGGCCAATCGCTTAAATTAATGAAATTTGAAGTCAAAAGTGATAATAATTGAAATTTAATTGCTGTTAACACATAATACACTAATTTTAAACTCTTTACATTAACCTTTCCCTTCCTGTGCTAAAAAAAATCCGCGCATTCCGATGCTGTGTATTCAATACACACGTAAAAAGGAGTGATTTAAAATCGGAAAAATATAAATATTAGTGGCCAATCGCTTAAATTAATGAAATTTGAAGTCAAAAGTGATAATAATTGAAATTTTATTGCTGAAAACATGAAAAAAACATCGACCGACGTTCACAAAACGGGCGAAGAGACCACCTCAAATGGATGCCCGAGAGCTACTAAAGCGAGAGAAGCGAGTGAGAGTGAGACGTGAATAGCGTCGCTTCCTCACCCATTTTTAGAATGAATATACCTACGTTACACACTGGCACACGTTTGATTGTATTGGTGAATTTATTCCCGATTTTCATAAAATATCTCGGATGTGGCCGATAAGTGTTAATTATTATTAATATTATTTTTTCATTCAATGCGTAAATGTATAACGGAGGGATACCTAAAATCTGAACCAAGTGTTTACTATATTTATAGAGATATTAAAGGATCTTAAACCACTCAGTCAAGCTATCGTTAACTTGAACACGCAATATCACGTATGAATTAACACTAATTACCGAAGTCATTCAACATTTTCCATGGCTTGTCTCTTATCTCATCAAATACGTTTTTTTTTTCAAGTTATCAAAACACGTAATACCATTTTTTATTTTTGACTACATTTAGTGTAAAACACGAATAAAGCACTGATGGAGTTTGTCGTGTAAAACTCATAATAGTGTAAAACACGAATAAAGCACTGATGGAGTTTGTCGTGTAAAACTCATAATAGTGTAAAACACGAATAAAGCACTGATGGAGTTTGTCGTGTTTTTTTTAATAAATAAATATTTTTAAAACATTAAGGGAGTTCTGCGCCAAAGTACAGAAGATTCCTCAAATAACACAGGATGCAAGAACTCTAATGGAGAGCAGTTCCAGTGCTTATGAATATTTTCAACTGTTGGTTGAACGATATCAGTGTACGAGGATGCTGTGTGTGTAAGAGACGTATGTAGCAAAGTTAATATTTGGCCGGTTTTATCTTACAAAAACATTTGTCCTTACTCAACATTGTCAAATTTTGTAAAATATTATATTGTATGTGGACATAGATATGTTAACCATATAGTTTTTGACCGAATCGGAACTGGATGATTAATATTTTTTAGGAACTTTAATTATAATAATGTAACTAAACCTTTATGTAATTATATCTTTATGTAATTATATCTTTATGTAATTATATCTTTATGTAATTATATCTTTATGTAATTATATCTTTATGTACTCGTAATTAAACCTTTCTATTATTTTTACTCTTTCTTAGACCTGGAGTTTTTTTTTTATCAGATTGGCTTCATCTAAAACGTGAGCGACTTTATCTATAATTATTTTTATTCCAACCTTTTTGATTCAAAAGATAAACAAATACCAACAAATAAAATTAAACATTGGCATATAAGCTGTGTTATACAATACAGTAGGGATATCTCTCAATCTACAAAAAAATCAGTCTTTAAAGCCATTGTTCTTCTTACACTTCGCTATGGGTCTGAGACTTAGGTTTCCTATAAAAGGCATATTCAAAGCCTTGATATGTTCCACCAGCGTTTCCTTCGTCGTATCTTCGAATTCACTGGAATGATCACGTCAAACGTATCGATCCTGCATCGCTCCAACTGTAAATTTGTGGAAAATATGATTTTAATGTGATATGCACGGACGATCGCAGGGTTCCAAAACGTGTCTTGTACGAGACAGTAATGGGCAAGCGAAAGTGGGCAGAAAAAAGCGCTACAAAGACAGTCTGCGACAGTCGATGACTTTGTGTGGGTGGCTCAAAACCGTGGAGGTTGGAGAATTATCTATCTTCGGACTGGTGGCATTTCAATAACTAAACGTGTGAGAAACAGTCAACGTGCTTCAGCGTTTCCTTCGTCTAATTCTTTAGAACCACTGAAGTGATCACGTCTAATGTATCGATCTTGCATCGCTCCAACTGTAAACCTGTGGAAAATATTATTTTAATGTGATATGCACGGACGATCGCAGGGTTCCAAAACGTGTCTTGTACGAGACAGTAATGGGCAAGCTAAAGTGGGCAGAAAAAGCGCTAAAAAAGACAGTCTGCGAGAGTCGATGACTTTGTGCGGGTGGCTCAGAACCGTGGAGGTTGGAAAGCCACCTGTCTTCGGACTGATGGCGTCTCAACAACTAGAGGTATGAGAAACAGTCAGCGTGCTGCGAATATGCGTCAGCATTGCCAGCCGATTTAGCAGAGCTACATGTATGTGACTTCTGCTGAAGAGAGTGCGTTTCAGGGATTGGACTGTTTTTCTCATGTAAGATCGCATGATCGACGTGGAGGAGCAGTTCACGATTGAAGTTGGAGTGGTGAGAGGATCCTCAATAACGAGGACCAGTAACGACGTTGACATACAAAAAAAACTAGTTGAAGGCGAATAACACAACTAAGCAAATCTCTACAATTCAATCAAATAATAGCGGTAAAAGAAAACCTCTTCACTTTACTCTTGTAAGTTGTCAAAGTCATATGAAATCCATACAATGTCCATATTGATTGCCCAAAGTTGTGCAATATTATTATACAAGAGTCGACCTAATAGTGTATACTCAACCACTTACTTCACTTCAGCCATCCTTTTATGTATTAATTAGGTGGTTTTTTTTAGAAAAATCAATTAAATTTTTCGATACTTCTATATCGTCTACTATGACTACCTCTATGGCCTCTTCTTCAACTTTATTTTCGTCAAATAGTCTTCTGGCATTCTCAGTACATATTCCGATAAAGTCTTTTTGATTCTTCACTTTGGTTATATTTGGGTGCTGATAGATATTGAGAAATTCAGTATAGAAAACTGAAAGATATAAGATTGATACGGGGTACTCTTTTAACAAAAGGGATTCACTCTGTATTTTGAGTTATTTTATCAGAGTTTCAAAATGTACCTGTAATATTTATTGGAGTAATGTAGAGTGGGCGTTCAAAAGCTATATTTAATGTACAATAAAACAAATACAGAAAAAGGAATAGACAATTAACAACAAGGAATTTTTACGTTAAAATAAAAAATGAATTTACAAAGTGAAAGAAACAAGTTATTACATATTAAAATAAAGTTCCATGTGATTTTACACAGGTTTCATTCATTTACGGATTCTCAGTCAATTCAAGAGGCTGTATGGACTACGGTCGTCCCTGAATATTGTCAACACGCACGGTCAACGACCGACGAAACGACCTTCGGACATGTCCAAAGGTCGCATACCAGAACATTGATATTGTTTACCCGAAAATACTATTTACGATACATTCCACAGTAGAAAGAGAACGCATCGCGTTGTCTCGCCGTTTTCGCCAACAAATTATCTACCCACAACATTATTCGCGACATCTGCAATATTTCGATCGACCACCTCGTCACGCATAGAGGGAGATAAAAATATATTGTGGGCGCACTCACGCGCCCCGTTCTGAAATGTATATATACCTACTTACCGATAAATAAAGCATCACTTATTATTAATCATTTGATCATTCATCACTGTTTACTATTCATTGATTATTCACTCTCACTTTCCGCATTGCTAATCGACGTATTTTATTTTAAATACCAAACAATCAAAATCATCAGCACGTCCAACAAGGACATCCGCTAAAAGGCCTAAAACGGTTACCTTTCAAAGTTTGCACCATTAATGAAGCCCAAGTCATCAATTCCAGTGACTTGGTGGACTGGAGAACTTAATATTGGGACCGTATCCATTACCAGGCGTCGTCTCTTATTGTCCTCAGTATCGTGACAGCGAGCTTTGTGGTGGTGATGTTGGTCATCCAGCTTGCCAGATAGATCAGCAAAAGCCCTCACACATTGATGCTGTGATGCAAGCAGATGAGAGACGCCCGTCTCTGAAGCAGGTCACCGGTGGAATGGAAGAGAGCTTCTCGCTTCTCTCTAAACATGTCCCATCGTTTGTTTGAGAGTCATTTAGCTGTCACTTGTTGGGAAGCATAAATACGACCCTTTGAGTAAACCCCTTCAGAATGAAGAGGAATATTTCTATGCAGTTTTGACCTAAAGCCATCATACAAATATTAACGTTAAATGTTCCTAACAATTACACTAAACTGTGCCGGCAAGAACTGTTCTCAATCACATACACAAGAACGGGTCTTCCAGCTGATGTGCCTGTTGGAAGGGCCTTAACTCTTCTGAACGGGACTGCTTAGGATATTGACATATTTCATATCACATTACCAAAAGCAAAAGAAAATTTTCTTCCAATATTGGGGGCGTTAAAAAGCACTCATCAACATATTCATCAACACGACCTCCGTGGCCTGGTGGTAAGACACTTGTCTGTCGATCCGGAAGTTGCGGGTTCGATCCCCGCTGGAACCCAGATTTTTTTAAAAAGGATTATTCCAGTCTGGTTAACACTTAGGGCCTATAAAAAACAACTTTCTGGTTGGTTGGAAGAGATTGCCACATGGCAATAAACTCGCCAGGTTAAAAAAATAAAAATAAGTTCCTTTGAATTTATGTGTATGTATACATATGTAATTTTATTTTATAAATTAATTCTTGTATTTTTTAATGTAATTAAGCAGTATTGAGAAAATAAATATAAGAAAACATGTCCCTTTTTTAACTACGGTCTTTTGAAATGGTTATTTTATCAAGTTGGATAATCCGTTAGAGATTATCCAACTTTGAGATTATCAAAAGAAGTTAGTTCTGGTTATATCGAGATGCATGGTTATCCTATGGTGTTTACATGTGACCTATTTCATGGCATTAAGGTTTTATGTCCACGCAATTCACTGTGCTGTCATGCGATCTTCTTCTTTTAAAACACACAACATTAGGCAGTAAAAAAAAAGTTAACTGTGGACGTTAACGTAAATAAGTTAATATTTAGTACTAAGAGAATATTTCATTTAATTTTTAACGGTATTTTTTTGGATACAGGGCTTAGAAACGTTGGTTTACAATATAGTTTCCCAAACTTTTTCACCTCGTAGACCACTTACCGTTTTTTTTTGTTTTCCGTAGACCCCCTGCCTGCCTTATATTGAATTTTCCTAAACCTATTAACTTCAAATGTTTTTTTGACAGCTGACACAGTTCACCTTGATAAGGTTTTTTGTAGAGTGGACAATTGTAAAAAAAAAGAAAGACATGTACAATTTTTCTTCATACCTTTATTGAAAAGACACAAAATGCAAGTAAATATTTGGCTTTGTAACGAAACAAATCAAAACCTAGTAAAATTCTTACATAAAATGAATACACAAATAATACTGTTAATGAGAGGGATGAACCTGATGCTCTGATAGCAATGGTTCAATATTTGGCTTCAAATTAGTGAGGTATAGTCTTAAATATCCACGTTCAGTGATTTGCATTCGATTTCTTTATATAAGTATTTTCTATGTCTAATATAAGTATTATGTACACACAATCTGTGTTAAGTGTAATAAGATATTTAGGGAACGCCTAAATATCGATGATGATCTGCTTAAATAGGATTCACTCACATGGACCCTCATTTACATCTCGTGCACCCCCAAGTTCTTTTCTCGCTGACATAGACCCCCTCCCCTGCAAGTCAAAATCGACCCTTGGGTGTCCATATAGACCACTGTGGGAATCTTTGGTCTACAGTCTACAAGATTTTAATCATTTTAGTTTTTTTTGTGAGTGCTTATAACATTCTATCAAAATTTTTGTGAGTGCTTATAACATTCTATCAAAAATTTTGTGAGTGCTTATAACATTCTATCAAAATTACGATGGTTTTAATTGTGATCTGTTAATTGTTGATACTCGTGCAGCATTTCCTATGGATCCAATAAGGTTTTTAATTGTTCTGTTAATTGTTGATACTCGTGCAGCATTTCCTATGGATTCAATAAGGTTTTAATTGTTCTGTTAATTGTTGATACTCGTGCAGCATTTCCTATAGATTCAATAAGCTTTTTATTGTTCTGTTAATTGTTGATACTCGTGCAGCATTTCCTATGGATTCAATAAGGTTTTAATTGTTCTGTTAATTGTTGATACTCGTGCAGCATTTCCTATGGATTCAATAAGGTTTTAATTGTTCTGTTAATTGTTGATACTCGTGCAGCATTTCCTATAGATTCAATAAGCTTTTTATTGTTCTGTTAATTGTTGATACTCGTGCAGCATTTCCTATGGATTCAATAAGGTTTTTAATTGTTCTGTTAATTGTTGATACTCGTGCAGCATTTCCTTTGGATTCAATAAGGTTTTTAATTGTTCTGTTAATTGTTGACACTCGTGCAGCATTTCCTATGGATTCAATAAGGTTTTCTCTAAGAATCGTAATAAAAAAAAAAACAATTTACATAACGCCGTTTAGAGAGCACTCTTCACAAGGACGTTTTAAAATCGGGATTCAAACCCACTTTTATTGGCAGATTAAATATATTACGTTTCAAATTTTACCTTAATAACTGTTTGATGTTTAGCTAGATTGAAAAGCATTCTTTCGTTATTTTTCGCTTCTAGTTTTTCTCTTATAGTCAGATGTTTAAATTTACCATAATTTGATGTTTAGCTAGATTGAGAAGCATTCTTTCGTTATTTTTCTAGTATTTCTCTTATAATCAGATGTTTAATTTTACCGTAATTTGATATTTAGCTAAATTGAGAAGCATTCTTTCGTTATTTTTCTCTTATAATCAGATGTTTAAATTTATAATAATTTGTTGTGGCACAGGGAGTTGTCAAAAGAGAGCTGAGTACTTCTTAAATACATGCAACTATATTTTAAGAAAATAAATAATGAATGGTGTACATTCAGTTTGAGCTCTGGTATACAAGTGCTAAAGGTTCACCCACTGTCTTAACTGATAACTTAGCCGCTAGCTACGCGCATACGCACTACTCCGCCGGTACGCGTAAACCAAATACATATAAACATCACATTAGCCTTGATATAGCTACAGGAGTAGTCCGATGGATCTTCTCCGGTTCATTGAGGAGTGTAAATATTGGACACTTCTCCGCGATATGACTGACAGTCTGGATCATTTCATATGATCACAATGGGGAATCAACGGAATCCCGTCAGTGCATTGCAATTTTCTGCTTCAACTTTTTTTTTGTAAAGGATAATCCATTTGAAATATCGAAACTGTTTAAAATATCGAAGTGTAATTGAAAAAAAAAGACTATTTCAACTTTCATCTATTTTTCAACTTATATTAAAAAAAATCAATTGTCATAGTCAAAACTAAAGAAAAACTCGATGAAGTTGTGATAATTTTTTAATTTTCAGACCTTCTGAATCTAGTCAACAGAGTCAAGGGGCTGTAGTGCCTTTTGGTATGACTCGTTGAAACCCTCTGATTGTCGCATCCTTTTCAGGAGGTAACAAAACCGGAAGGGACCCTTATTCTCGCTGACAGGATGTCACGTGGCTTCTCGGCTGACATAGGTTAAACTCTTCACAACTAATTGTGGAAGGGATATCCTTTACCGTTCAGGATTGTTGTTCTTATGGTTCTGGAAGAGGAAAACAAAAAACCCCTTTTCGGATTTTGTAGATGGCAAATTTTTTTGTTTCGCATGAATTTGTGGCAATAATAATAATGAAAATCGGATGGATTATAAAAACCACAATTTTTAAATGAATCTAAATTCTAACGAAAATCGAACCCGCTACCTCCGGACGGATAAACAAGTGTCTTAACAATTGGGCCACAAATGTCATCGAAAGTTTGGGTTACATAATATTAGCTGATATTTTCACATCAGCTATCGTGGTCGAATGATATAGCTTCATATTACTAGTTTTATGGTTAGCTTCCTGTCAGCTATTGTGGTCGAATAGTAAAGCTTCATATTTCTAGTCTTATTAATGGTTAGCGTCCTGTCAGCTATTGTGGTCGAATGGTATGGCTTCATATTTCTAGTCTTATTAATGGTTAGCTTCCTGTCAGCTATTGTGGTCGAATGGTATAGCCTCACATTCCTAGTCTTATGGTTAGCTTCCTGTCAGCTTTTGTGGTCGAATGGTATAGCTTCATATTTCTATTCTTATTAATGGTTAGCTTCCTGTCAGCTATTGTGGTCGAATGGTATAGCCTCATATTCCTTGTCTTATGGCTAGCTTCCTGTCAGCTATTGTGGTCGAATGGTATAGCCTCATATTCCTAGTCTTATGGCTAGCTTCCTGTCAGCTATTGTGATCGAATGGTATAGCTTCACATTCCTAGTCTTATTAATCGTTAGCTTCCTGTCAGCTATTGTGGTCGAATGGTATAGATTCACATTCCTAGTCTTATTAATCGTTAGCTTCCTGTCAGCTATTGTGGTCGAATGTTATAGCCTCATATTCTTAGTCTTATGATTAGCTTCCTGTTAGCTATTGTGGTCTAATGTAACAGTCTATTTGTCCTCAGAAAGATACCAGCATTAGCCTAGTTTACTGGGAACACGACAAATGAAAAGTATAAACCCAAATCCATGAAAATTGTGTATCCGCATTAAATTACCTGTTGTTTTTTTTAACGACTTATGTATTTATAATTTTTTTTAATTATATACCATATAAATAAAATTAAAAAAATATGTCATAAATTCAAAGTTAAACATCATAAACCTTTATTTATTGTTTTAAATAATTGAAGGTTAAAAGAGTTATTTTAAAGTCTTTACAAAATGATATAAGTCCAGCCGCTCTTTTTAAAAAATATTTACTTGTTTTATAAAAATAGTGACGACTCTTGTCTAAAATAATATAAATATTGACAATTCTCAATAAAAATAATCAACAAAAAAGTTGTTTAAAAATATACAAAACAAAAAATTACGTAAAAAAAGTTAAACGGAATTTTCAATCTTTGATACTTAACGACTTATTTTTCCTTTTTTCAGAAGGCAACCAGGACTGTTTTGATTTTAAAATTATTTTCAGAAACGAGACAGTATTTTTTAGATAAAAAAGAAACACTGTTTTGATAAAGTCTCTATCCTTTTAAAGTAAGGATCTCCAATGTAAGCTATTCAAAAAGTTTTTCATCTTCTTTGTCTGGCTCCTTGAATGAGCGCACTTAAAATATCGCACATTAATGTAAAACTGTCATACGTTTAAATATTTTATTAAATAACTTAAAACCGTCGTGGTCTCGTTGGAAGAACCCTTGACTTTTATATCAGGGGTATTGGGCTCAATAACCTTTATCAGAACCCTAGAATTTTCTTCGGGCTCATTAGCCGTTGGCAGAACCCTTGATTTTCCTAACACTGGTATCCAGCTCAACAACCCTTATACTTTCCTTCCAGAGATATCTCTTCATTATTCCCTCATCACTACCCTTATCAAAATATCATTTATTTGATCCAACTATACTACCCTTGTTTTTATACAACACATTTCAATCACATTTGCACTGTATATTTGTTCTGAATTTCTTCATTCATTCATAATATATGGCCAAACCATCTCAAGGTACTTTTCTTATTTATTTAACACTTAATTAAAAAAACAATCAACCAACCAACAACTTCATTTTAATAAATACATCAGCCTTAAGTTCGCATCTTCCCCTTCTTATATTTATCATACATTGTCATCCCACGTATTCTTATAATCTTATTCCGTGCATACAATTCTTCATAATTTATTTGGCTCTTTTCAGTCTAATTCCAAGTTTTACTTCTAAAGGCTCTTTCAAATTGATCGGTTTTTTAATTCTTGAATAAAACACACAATTTGCTTTGATTTAATTTTTTTTATTGATCATTGAAGTATAATATATGACATTTAAACATAAAAAAACAATGTCCCCCTCTTGCAACTACACAGATGTCCACTCTTTTGTCAAAATTTTCAATGACATTTCGGCATAATTGCGGTTCTAACTCACCAATAACGCGAATAATTTCGTCCTTCAGCTCAGCAATTGATTGAGGGTCATTCTTATAGACCTGGCTTTTCACGTAACCCCAGAGAAAATAATCTAACGGTGTCAGATCACATGATCTTGGTGGCCAATTAACATCACCGTTTCCGGAGATTACAATACATAAAATAATTCAACAATTTGAACGCGTTGTTGTATTGTATACGACTCCATTTTTATAAATGTCATACATTATACTACTTTATAAATGTCATACAATATTACACTACTTTATAAATGTCATACTTTTTATAAATGTCATACATTAGTACTTCTCAAATATCACAAGACCCGAGCAAGTTTGCAACGCCATCTGTGTTTTATCCAAGAATAAAAAAAAACCGCTCAATTTGAAAGACCCTTTACTATTGTGAACTATCATCATAACAGATGTTGATACTGTCCGATTCGAGTATATATGTTTAAGCACTGCATTGACTATATTTCCTATCGCTACACGCCGTTCGATATCCCTCGCGAATCTTCCATCTTCTGAAAAAATACTTCCTATATATCAGAACACTAATTCGTCTTCATTCTCCGCTTATTCTATCATTTCATCACCATCGTTGTTGTATTGTATACGACCCCATTTTTATAAATGTCAAACGTTACACTTCTCAAATGTCACAAGAATCAGGCAAGTTTGCGACGCCATCTGTGTTTTATCCAAGAATTAAAAAACCGCTCAATTTAAAAGACCCTATACTAGGTGTTTTGTTAGTCTTTCTTCATTCATTTGTTCTACATATTCAAACCATCTCAGGGTGCCGTTCTTTATCTTAATTAACACATAAGCCTTAAGTTTACATTCATCCCTAATCCCTTTATTCTGTTATACTCCTACATTGTCACTCCGTCTATTTATTTCTACAGCATTTATTCGGCTCCTTTCAGTATTTTTTTACATCCACAATTCATTCCCATGCATCAAAACTGAGACTGAAAATTTTGTGGACTATTATCTTAGTCCGGTTCGAGTATAAATATTTAAGTGTGCCATTGACTTTGTTTCCTGTCGCTACACGCCATTAAATAATTCCTACAGCAAAACTCTTCCATCATCTGAGAAAGTATAGTGAATTGTGCTTCAATAATTTATTCGCAGCATTTATTCGGCTCCTTTCCGACTTTTTACATGTTCACATTTCACAGAAGAATCTTCAAAATATTTTTTTAACAAACTGTGTTGTTTTAACTTGTGATAGTTGTTAACTGGAGGTGCGATAAACTATTATATATAAGACAATAAGCTACGGTTCTAGAAACTTTCATCTGAACCATTAATTTTCTAAATATATCGACTCCCTTGTGTTACATCTCAAGCGAGATTGTTTCTGTTGGGTTATTTATTGTCTTATTTTTTTTATTAAATAACACTTACAGGAAATATAGCAAGATTTTCACATAAAACATATAATATAAATAGTATCAAGGATTAAAATCCCAATTACCAGTGTTCATCTCATGCACATTACCAGTGTTCATCTCATGCAAATTACCAGTGTTCATCTCATGCACATTACCAGTGTTCATCTCATGCACATAAGCAGTGTTCATCTCATGCACATTAGCAGTGTTCATCTCATGCACATGATGATCATGTCACTAGGTCCGTGAAAACATTACAAATTTTATAAAATGTACGTAAAAATAAAACATTTATTCTTCAGTCAATTTAGCCACTAGCCTCCTAAACTCTCACTATGTTGAATTTAATATGTCCACATCCGAGGCTATCGCGTTGTACACTGGGCTCAATCTTACTACTGGTTTATATTGTAAACATACTACCTTGATCAAAAAGTTTTAGGACTTTATTCATAAAATCGAAAATTCAAGTTTATTCATCAAAATCGATATGGTCCCCTTCAAAGTACTCCCCATCGACTGCAACGCACTTACGCCAGCGCTTGATCCAATCCTCGAAACACCGCTGGTACTCAATTTTCGGTATGTCCATCAGAGCCGTCTTCGATTTTTTCATGACATCCTCTCGGTTGCTGTAACGCGTTCCGCGAAGCAGTTTTTAAAAACGGTTGAACGGGAAAAAGTCACAGGGAGCCAGATCAGGTGAATTCGAAGGCTGCTGGATAGTATTCGTGTTGTTTTTGGTCAAAAACTCATGGAAATCGTGTCTTTCGCGATTTCAACGCGGTCCTTTTTTTGCATGAAATTGAGGTCTTTCGGCACCAGTTTTGCAGCGACACGTCTGAGGCCCAAATCACTAACCAAAATGTCTTGAGCGGATCCATAAGCGATGTTCAAGTCCTCTGCCATCTTTCTGATGGTCAATTTTCGGTTTTCGGCCAACATTTCTTTGATTTTATCGATGCTTTCATCGGTTTTCGACTGCCACCGCGTTCGTCCTCGACCGACTCACGACCACTTAAAAAAAAACACTTCTCCAACATTTCCAAGGTCTGCGGACCGTTAAATCCGTTTTTCACACAAAATTTAATGCAAACTCGTTGAAGCACAGTTGATGCAATTTTCAAACTTGTAAAAAAATCGAAAACACGCACAAAGGTAGATGTACTCTCGATTCTATTTTTCGCGTTCCCATATACCGAAGTAGAGTGATAGTGAGACATGAATAGCGTCGCTTCCTCACCCATAGCGGGTTTTTTTAGAAAGAATATACCTACGTCACACACTGACACGCGTTTGATTGTATTGGTGAATTTATTCCCGATTTTCACAAAATATATCTGATATGGCCGATAAGTGTTAATTATTATTAATATTATTTTTTTCATTCAATGCGTAAATGTTTAACGGAGGGATACCTAAAATCTGAACCAAGTATTTATTATATTTATAGAGATATTATAGTTTTTAGAAGCAATGTGTACTAGTTACACATCACAGGAAAGGAAGGATTAATCAGCCCTTCAGTTAAAACACAAATGGAATTATTCAACGAACCAGCAGCCCTCGGGTTCGAAGATAGGCTTCTTTTTAAGCCGAAACTTTTGATATAATACTATTAAACTTTGTTAAAATTAATATTCCAAATAAGTACGAAAAGGCTGAAAGATTTGACCTAGATAAGGCGATCCATCCATGTGAGCGATATATCTGAGGGAAACGGATGATCCCGAAGGAAATCTGCTTGCTCCACAGGGCGACGCGGCGCGATGTGCCGATATAATATAGCGGGGAACTTCCTGATGGGAAGATTTATCTTATTTTATTAGCCATATTCTTACGCATTTCTGAGGAAATTGAACCAATAAACCTTGGATTATATTTTTTTTGTACGCTGCTTTGCTTGCAAAAATATTTTTCGCTTTCGATTTTATCTCCCTGTGTTTTATCGTATTGCGTTGTATTATACTTATTTTGTATACAGTACAATTAAGAGTGTATATTGTCATGTGACAATATCTTTCAAACAACCAAAAAATATATTGTTAGTGGTCAAACCATAATTAAGTCCACATACATCCTTAATAATTCATTCCGTATTCTGTCATATATCATACTGACATGTGTTATTCTCAGTGCACACATTTCCACAGCATTGATTTAGCTCCTGTCAATGCTGATAAATTAATTGTATCTTTTGAACATAATAAAATTACAATTTTTAATGCTGATTTGCGATCAATTCAATTATGGACTCGAATCCACTACTATTGACTGATTTAAAATATGACAAAATAAATATAATAACACATCGATCAATAATTCCCTTGACTAACTACTGAAACAACATCTGTTTGCCAAAATTCTTCTTTATTCATCAACATAGTCTTCTTCAAGAGCGATACATTCATTCCAACGCTTTCCTAACTTTTTTATGCAAGCCGTGTAGAACGATTTATCTTTGGTTTCAAAATAGGCGTTAGTTTCGGCAATCACTTCTTCATTGGAGCCAAATCTCTTTCCCTGGAGCATCTTTTTGAGGTCTGCGAATAGCCAATAGTCACTGGGGGCCAAATCTGGAGAATACGGTGGGTGCGGAAGCAATTCGAAGTTCAACTCATGCAATTTGGCCATCGTTACCATCGATTTGTGACACGGTGCATTGTCCTGATGAAAGAGAACTTTTTTCTTCTTCATATGGGGCCGTGTTTTTACAATTTCTGCCTTCAAACGCCCCAATAACGCTATGTAATATTCGCTTTTAATGTTTTTTTTCCTTTTCAAGGTGATCGATGAATATCATACCATGCGCATCCCAAAATACGGAGGCCATAACCTTCCCGGCCGACTTTCACCAGCTGCTCTCCACTCAGCTGACTGTCGATTTGATTCCGGAGTATAGAGGGGGATTGAAGTTTCATCAATTGTCACATACTGATGCAAAAACTCCTGTTTATTTTGCGTAAATAGGGCCAAACAGCACTCTGAATCATCGATGCGTTGTTGTTTCTGTTCCATTGTGGGCAAACGCGGCATCCATTTCGAAAAAAGCTTTTTCATGACCAAATGTTTATGCAAAATAGTGTAAACACTACTAAATGATATCTTCAGGATGTCACCTATCGCACGCAACTTTACTTTACGATTTTCCATCACGATTTTGAGGGGTTTTTATGTTTTCTGGTGTAACAGCCTCATTTGGACGACCAGAACGTTCAGCATTATTTGTGTCTGTACGACCGCGTTTGAAATCAGCATACCACTGACAAATGGTTGTTTTCGACGGAGCAGAGCCCGGATAACACTTTTCAAGCCATCGCTGAGTTTGAATGGTATTTTTTCCCATTAAAAAGCAATGTTTTATCAACACACGAAATTCGTTTTTTTCCATTGTTTTGAAAATAGCAAAATCAGTGTCACTAAAACCACTGTAACTGGATTTGTTATTAGAGGTGCCATCTGTTGGTTAGTCCCAGGAATTGTTGATTGATACGTTAAATTGAATATAGTAGTATGAACCGACTGGAAGCATTCGAAATGTGGATACACCGGAGAATGCTACGGATACCCTGGACGGATATGGTCAGCCCCACAAGGGTTCTTCAAAGAGCCAAAGCTGATAGAGAATTGCTGACTAATATTAAAATCCGAAAGGTGTCCTACTTGGGTCATGTACTTAGAGGAGCAAAGTACAAATTACTGCACCTGATCATCCAATGCAAAATAGAAGGCCGAAGAGGTGTTGGTAGGGGGCAAATGTCCTGGCTCCGAAATAAACGTGATTGGACTGGCATAAGGGACGTTGGAGATCTTCTTCGGGCTGCCGGGAACAAAGATGTTTACTCTCAAGTGATATTCAACGTTGGGGGGACCTGACATGACAATGGGAAGAAGAAGAATATAACGATATGAAAGAAGTGCCTGCAGCCATTAAAGTTTTTTCTCACATCTGTATATGTTCAGAAAAACATAACGGTATTTGATAAAAAAAATATACGTTAGAACTTACTAGGATAAGACGATCTACAAAGAAACCTTTGTAGATCATCTGATGTGTGATGGTAACATATTCGGTTTAAGTATTGCGTAGTGCATATGTGTAGTGTTCATATGTGTATACCCTCCTAAGTTCCGACGTCACAGGAGAAGGAAAATGATTCTCAGCACAGTAAATATACTTATAAAGTGGTTTGAGTCTGGAGTTGACACAAGCTAGCAAGTAGCCAGTGTTTTCACCGAAAATTTTAAGTGTAGCAAAACTATCATTTGACGCCACTAGATCGGATTAGCCAATCAGTCCAAAAATGACCGATGTAAGGCTGATGAAATTATAGACTTATCATCGCAGCACCACGAAATATGATCTGCAAATTGATCCAGATGACCGGAAAATTATATCAGAGTGAAGGAATCTTATCTCGCCGAAAATTTTCAGCGTCTTTCTAATCATGGATTAGCGCTACGCTCAAACAGAGATTGTTTATTGGCCTTTCCAGTTCACCGCTCCTCTTTCTTTACGTCGTCCTTTACTGTCCATGCAGTGAGACTCTGGAATCAGTTACAAACCAATATAAGACTCGCTCCGTCCTTGGCATGCTTTGAGAAGCGACTGAAAAAACTCTTAATTTCTAGTCAGTAAAATAACGTGTTTCATTCCTGATTTTTCTTTCCCTTTCCTCTCCTTCATCCTTTCCTTTCCTTTTGATTGGTGATATCTCACTTTATATGAAAAATAATGTTCGGGCAATTGTCCGTCTTTGTGGGATTCGTGGGCATGTTCTCACGTATATGTTTATGGATTTCGTGAGGATGGATAGTCATTTGAATGATTTATGCGACCACGTAACTTGCTTCATTTACTTTTGTCTGGTTGCTTGAAAGAGATTGCCGCCTGGCAATAAGCCCGCCAGATTGTATTGCAATAAAAGTGTTAAATAAATAAATAAATAAAGGAACATGATTTAAGCTAAAAAGTTCTCTATGGCCTCGGCCACACAGGTAAGAGCATCGCTTGGTGCTTCGAGCTACGTTGCGAGCTAGGTGACATGCCCTAGCGAACCAACGCACCCCATACTGAGGACAGATGGATTTGTTCAAAACCACAAAAATAGTTTACAGAACGTGGATATTTCTTCGCTGCCTCTTTTAAGGTCACTGGAGTCTGGCACGATATTCGGATATATGCTCCTATTTTTTTAGAGTAAAAATAAACCGAATAATAACATTTTGGAGGCTTTCGAGTCTATCCAAATATTTCTCACAAGCATCGAGCTAAAAATATCTTAGTAGTTAATTAAGAACAAGATGTCGTAGAACTAGCAAGGTTCTGCTTTTGACAGGAAGAAAAATGTACTGTCTAGATAATGAAATGAATAAATTTTTATTTATTTATTTATTATTACACATGACAAGAAATATACATAATTTGCGACAAAACAACAGGTAATATAATTTGGACATACAATTTTAATGGGTCTGGGTTTGTTGCCTTTCATTTGTCGTATACCCAGTAAACTAAGCTTTTGCCTGTATCTCACTGAGGATATTTAGCATGAAAAAATAAATCGATACTTCTTTCCGATTTTTAAATACACAAAAACAAAACCCCGTTGCACGTCCTCATCAACCTGACAAACAGTGACACTCAATTACAACTGGAAACATCATGCGAAATCAAACTCCTCACACATCATCACTCCAGAAAGCCCAAAAATATTTATCCCATAATATACCGCACACAATCATAAGAATAAAAATAAAAACAAAAATATACAGAAATACAAATACAAAACAACAAAAATTAAAACAGCAATAAGAAATCCACACTCAAGAGCCCACACAAATCTTTTCCACACGTCATTCATCCTGAAAGCCCAAGTACTCAAAATCCTGTCGCAATAACAACCACGCGTCGATCGACTGTCTAAATGGTTTTCCTCCCTTGACCCTTATTGAATTCGGTACGCCATTATATGTCATGGGAGCCAAATAAGCATATTGCCTTTGGGCAAAAGAGGTTTTAACTCTAGGGATGATGAACATTTCATTAGTTGCCATGCGTGTCATGTGTCTCTGCTGAGTCTGCATCTTCCCTTCCTCTCGATGGTTGTGCCAGAAAATGGATTTGAGATGCAAATTGGCTATGTTCAGGACCCGATACTCTCTGAAAAACTCCGCCGTGGCATACCGGGCAGGAAGTTTATTAATTAGAGTTTCAAAAAAATAATAGTAAATTCACTACCGCGTGATGACCGAGACTGCTATGTTGCCCCGTATACATGTATTTTTTATCTCTCTCTTTTTCATAATATTTTTAATGAGCTCGTTCGGTTGTTTGTTCTGACACTTGTTTTTTATATCTTATTTTTATGTGTAACGTGTTTCATATTCTTATAGTCTCGAAAATTTGATAAGTTTGAAATGTTGAAACACGAGAAGGTTAAAAAAAATAAAATCGATATTGTCTTTCATGAATACATTCAGCACGTTTGGAATGAAGTAAGCAACGAACATTTTGTACTAACGACATCTATCCGAGAAATTTTAAACTTATTTCCGTACAACATATTATAATCATAAATATTACTTTTATATTTTTTTTAACCTGACCTGAAAATACTCCAGCATAAATACCCTACTCTTGGGGGAAAACTTTACCATTAAACCGTGGTTTATTTGTAAATCTTCTATTGTGATTATTATTAATCGTAGCTTTATCTATTTCCCAGTGTCTCTGAATAGTCAAGAAAACACTGAATTATCGTATTTCACAATTTTAATCATACATTACCGAGTCGTATTTTATATCTGACTTGCTCAGACCATAAATCCTTTGACCTTCTTGTATAAATCTGTTGACCTACTTTATCAAATATCTAGATTAAAAGTCTACATCTTGCGTAAGATTTTCACTTGAGATCTACTCGTATGTGTATTGTTTTGATTAGTAAAAGCTGTATTGACGTGACTATTCGAGGAATGTTCAAAATACTGAAATCACTTACAGCACGTTCAAAATACTGAAATCACTAACAGCATGTTCAAAGCAACTTGCATCTCAACTAATGAGGCCATGTGTTTTCTATATCTCAATATCTATTCATAAAATTCCCACAAAATTCTCAAAGATTATTAAATAATTTTAAAACGATGACTGTAATTTATTATTACTACTGCTTTTTGTATATTCATGTGAGTTTCAGATAAAGTTGTATTATTTGTCAATAATTTTAAGTACGTGTATAACCTGCCACATGTTCATTTGTATATAAAGACACTGTTGTGACGTTAATTAAATAAATAAATAAATAAAATACTGAAATCACTAACAGCATGTTCAAAGAAACTTGCATCTCGTTCTATTAATGAGGCCATGTGTTTTCTATATCTCAATATCTATTCATAAAATTCCCACAAAATTCTCAAAGATTATTAAATAATTTTAAAACAATGACTGTAATTTATTATTACTACTGCTTTTTGTATCTTCATGTTAGTTTAACATAAAGTTTTATTATTTGTCAATAATTTTAAGTACTTGTATAACCTGTCACATGTTCATTTGTATATAAAGACACTGTTGTGTCGTTAATTAAATAAATAAAATACTGAAATCATTAACAGCATGTTCAAAATACTGAAATCACTAATATCATTGTAATTGTAAATACTCAAATCACTAACAGCACGTTCAAAATACTGAAATCACTAACAGCATTGTAATTGCAAATACTATACTGAAATCACTAACAGCATTGTAATTGCAAATACAGAAATCACTAACAGCATGTTCAAAATACTGAAATCACTAATATTATGTTCAAAATACTGAAATCACTAACATCAGCACATACTCGTACAAACCATTCCACCGATACCCTGCTAAGGTAGGCAGAGAGAACAGAGTGCCAGACGTACATATCTCACCACATATATTTCCCCTTTTCTTATCCATACAACTTCTTCTACAGTTACTACGGTTTCACTTATTTCAAAATATTATTAACTTTATCCAACCATACTTTCTTTGATCCTCCTCTACCACGTCTTCCACATATTCGTTCCATGTGCTTTAACTATCTTAGATAACTCTTTTTCATCTTATTAAATACGTAAGTCTTCAGTTCGCACTCATCCCTAGTCACTTTATTTCATAAAAGGAAAGAAATAAGTAAAATAAAAAACTTTTTATATATTTTTGTGTTCACCACAGGTTTAATTTAGGTTCACAACTAGTTTCGAAGATCACCGTCTTCTTCGTCAGGTGCATATAAACTAAGTTGCCAAAATATATATTCTGTACAAGTGTAAATAACCTAATATAAAAGAGGTGAGGTAGGGGAGTGAAGTGGGGAGAGATGTAATACAACGGTGAATGGGGCGGGGAAAAAATATGTGAAAGTGAATCTTTAAGACAGGGGGGGATTTTAAATTGGAAACATATTAAGCAGGGGACTATTATGAAAATTGGTTTGGTTATTTATGATATTAAGACTTAATTTTATAGATTTTTTAATCTCGAGAATTTCCAAATTGTCAAGATGCAATCCCCCTCGGTTTATATGTAGAATCCTCAAACCACGATTTATTCCGTCAAACATTGTCACACTTTGTATTCTTCTATAAAAATAATAAAAGGAAAATTTATATAGTGCAATTTAGAGTGCAGACTCTCCTCAATGGAGTTCAAATTCAGGATTTGAATCCACTTTTTTCACATATTAACAATTTTACAAAAAAATATAAAAAAATGAGTGTACGACTGTAGCCATTAGATTAGGAACTTCCCCGCATTTGCATGTGTTTAGAAAAAAAAGTATTTGGTAGAAAGACTAGAAAACTAACTAAAGGAATAAAAATAAAATTTTATAGATCTTCCAATATGTACAACTCATACATACACATATTTACACACACATATGTTCAAAGTCACTTAAATACGTTGATGAGTGCTTTCTAACGCGCTCAATCTTGGAAGAAATTTTTCTTTTGCTTTTGGTAACGTGATATGAAAAATGTCAATATCCGAAGCAGTCTCGTTCAAAATAGTTAAGGCCTTCTAACAGGTATAGCAGCTGGAAGAACCGTTCTTGCGTATGTTATTGAGAACAGTTCTTGCCGGCGCAGTCTAGTGTAATTGTTAGGAACATTTAACGCTAATCTTTGTAGTAATGCTGGACAGCTCACAACTCCTTGAACGAGTTTGACAACGTATACCAGGAGATACAGATGTCTTCTTATACTCAAGGAGCTATACCGAGCATGCCCAGTAAAAACTGAGTAGGATAAAGTCATATAAAGACACTAAACTCATTCATATAGGAGATATTCTGATGTTCATATTCAACAATGAATTTTGACAAGACTTCCCAAAAAAAGTTGTCTTAAAGTGCTTCCCAAGTCGTGCAAATACCTGGAACGTATATCTAGTCAGATATACGCTCCTGATGTTTGCAGAATTGTTGCCATCCTTTTAAGTAACGTGAAAACCAAACAATGACCGATTCAGATAACCGGAAGGAGTGCATAGATGCTTGAAGTAGATCAACGTGTACATTATTGAATGCGTTGCTAAAATCTAAGAGACATAATAACGTCAGATGTTTAAAAATTATTCCACGTCTCACATCCTCAGGGATCTGGTGCGGTGGATGAATCACACTGTTGAAGAGTGTCCAGTTGTATTCGTTCCCAAGTGAATTGCAAGAAGTCAACCGAGTCTCAGGAAGGGATGATGTGTCTAAGATACCTGTCTACCCCTTTGTAGGGTGAAGATCCCATGGGAGAGAAAGAATAAGGTAGTTATAACATAACTTCTGACAAGGATTATCAGTTACATCGAGGTGTAATTATATATACCAGGGGTGGTCAACTTATTTGCGGTTGCAATCGACTTTTTACGTAAAAAAAAATAGTCGCGACCTACGTATCAATTTCGCGAAATTTAACACATTAACACACATGTTAAAAAAGGGTAACCAATAACTTAAAGTTTATTAATAAGTATGAGCGGAATTAACTTCGCTAAACAACTATTAAGAAAAAGAAAACATATGAATACATGTTTAATAATACACGTACATTTATTTTGAAAAGACATATCGGCAAACTAAAAAATAATAACTTATTGACTACGTTGACAAGTACATGCACGTAGTGTGATTTTGTATAATCGGACACCATATTGTAAGTTATGAAGACGGCCGCGATCGATTAAAAATTGTTTCGCGATCGACCTGTTGGCCATCCCTGGTATACCATATACTTTAAATTATCTGCCATAGCCACATATATCATAAAATATCTGTGACCTAGTAAGTAAAACGCTTGACTTCCAACTGGTAGTTTCAGGTCCCGTCAATACCCGAAAAAGACTTCTAGTTTGCTAAAATATTCCGTCTGGTAGCAATTATCACACCCGTTAGTCTTAAATTAATAATCGGTTTATGGATCGACAGCATTGTATGTTAATATTTATCCTGGAATTAAACAAACATACTCGTAATAATGTCTGGGATCCTCTCATAATATCCTCCCAATCGAGATACTCCCCCCACCAATAGGAGGGCGAGCCCAGTCGCGAAGACGTAAGTTTTTTTCAATCCATAATATAAAAAAAGGTAAACGATAATAATAAAACTTACGTGAGTGTTGTTTCCTCTTCACGTGTTGGGTAATATCGCCAACACTCGTGATGAAGAACTGCGAGTTCCGTATTTTGTCCAGTGATTCTAATTCGACTCGATTAATGAGGCTGAAGGCAATTTTGTGTCCTGGCCACGATATCATTGTATTGTAATATAATTCGTTGTATACGGAATAACTTGGTGGGTTGTTGCCATATGCGATCTCTTCCAATCAACGAGAAGGGAGTTAAGAGGCCTTATAAGTTAATCTCAGACTAAAATCATTTTCAAAACAAATCTGGGTTCTATCGGGAATAGAACCGGCAAACCCTGGGATGGAAGATAGGAATATTAACGAGTAGGTCATGGAAGTCATCCACTGAGGTCAATACAGAGGTTGCCACGAATCCATATTATAGAAAAAATAAAATATAATCGGAAACGTTTATTATTTTATAATTCATCGGCATTTTGTTCATCTTGGCACACACTGTATCATATCTGCTTTCACAAACAAACGCATCTGGAGTTTTTCAATACAAAAGAGTTCAACCACCTGAGATTCTTTAAATGCTATTGATCTTACGGAAAATGTAAATTCATTGAAAAATTGCTCTAAATAATTCAGAAATGAAAATAATTATATTTAATTTATATGTAAAGTGGTCGCTTCTTTGAATATAACGCAAATTATCAATGAATAATAGAAGATTGTTTGTAACAAGATATTTAAATGTTGGGGAGACGAAAGTTGTGTGTTTGGATAGAAAAGTTTGTAGATCTGTTCTCTCTGACTACCCCGCAAGGAACACGGCGTGATGATATGTATGTATCAATTAACGTAACGATTAACCCATACTACAAATGGTTTCTTAAACGGTTCTGAACTATTACAAAATAGTTATGTATTATTTATATTTAAGGCATTAACATTGTGGAGGTTTAAGAACTTTGTAATTTGTTTTATCAAACACTGTTAATTCCATTTTTTGTAAAGGTATACCCCTACCGGTTTCAAGGCTTTCACCTCATTATCAGAGGAGCACAAACAAGACTTGCCTTGAAACCGGTAGGGTTTTACCGGTTCAAAAAGTGGAATAAACAGTGTTTGATAAAACAAATTGCAAATTGTTATGTTGTAAAACGGTGTTTTGTATATAACGCATTTACTTTTAAAAAGGTTTTCCAGCACTAG
The DNA here is from genome assembly GCA_949825065.1 of Odontocerum albicorne. Lineage (NCBI taxonomy): Eukaryota > Metazoa > Arthropoda > Insecta > Trichoptera > Odontoceridae > Odontocerum > Odontocerum albicorne. The sequence continues at coordinate 34,958,677 of OX463855.1, forward strand.
CCGCAAGAATCAAGCAGATTTCGTCTATGTGTGAAGAAAGGAAAGGATATTTTCCATTTTATGATATCCTGTAGGTATTCGACCATTTGTGAAAAATATTGAAAGATATTGAAAACCGATTCACTAGGCAAAGCCTGTGACGAAGTAGACAGGTCAAAAGTCATGGTATTCTATACATGTATTGTATAAAATTTTATAGTTGTTCATCTGAATTATTTTATTATTAAAATTTAAGGGCAAATAAAAAAACTAATGAAATATGTTATATTTCTTTTGTTTCAGGTGAGAAAACTTTTTCCGAAAAGCTTAAGTCAGATTGGCAGGTATTTAAAAAAAAAACATTTTTTTTTACTTTCCACAACACAACATTTAAAATGACGTTGTTTCGATGGAAAAGCAAACCGTAAAATATAATTACTTAATAATTCTAAAAACTCCCCCATTTTATTGAAATATTATAGATATCTTATTAGCATAATTTTAAGCTGAGTTAGTTCTCAGAAATATAATAGCTTATATAAGATCTGACTTCATTGCATTGTAAAAGTTAGACACCGACATACATAACTTTAAAATAAACTGAATTTAACATTTCATTTCAAATAATTCTTAAAACAAATTAATATTATATTATAATCAAATTTGTATAAGTTTAAGTAAAGTGCTTTAAATAATCCAGTTTTTTCCATAAATAAACAAAAGAATATACTTACCTCATTTTTACGCATAAAACTATAAATCTCACAAAAGCTGTGTATTTCATACAAACTGTAAAGCTCTGGTTCGGCGGTTTTTTTCAAATAATTTCTACGGGGGCCCCTTATCATAGTACATACGATGTGTACTAGACGGCATACATTTTTTATAATTTTATAATGTTATTTATGTAGCCGATTAAATAAAAAAAAACTTGAAGTCGGAGCCGATTTTGGAATAGCATCTCCCGACTCCGACTTCACAAAAAATCAACCGACTCTCCGACTCTTGACTACGATTCTTGACTTCGACTCTTGACTCCGACTCTTGACTCCGACTCTTGACTCCGACTCTTGACTCCAACTCTTGACTCCAACTTAAGACTCCGACTGTTGACTCCGACTGTTGACTCCGATTATTGACTCCAACTCTTGACTCCGACTCTCGACTTCGACTCTTGACTCCAACTCTTGACTCCGACTTTTGAATCCGACTCTTGACTTCGACTCTTGACTCTGACTACAGCTCGACAGCCCTGGTTTTAGGCTTACTTTTTTCCAATAAGTGAAAAACCAGTAAAAAAATGCAAAATCAAATTTCAGATTCATATTAATTCTTTTTCAATTTAAGAAATAACAACAGGAAATTACGATTTTTCTTTATTTTTGACAAATCTATTACTTTTATTTTATTGGTGTTTGATTTGAGTGAAAAGCAATTTAACATTGATTCCACTCGACATTTTGACAGTTACAGCTTTATTGCTTACAAATTGACAGTTACAATCTGTATTCCTTATTATATCGAAAATGTGTTCGTATGATAGAATAAGGTAATATCAGTCGAAGGCAAAGAAGTTCTAATTGTCAAAATGTCAAACGAAATCATTTACAAACAAATTCTTATTTTTACGGCTATTATTCAAGATGAACAAGTATTTATTTATTTCACATTTTGATCTACGAGTAAATACTGTTCATCAGGTGGATTCGTTGCTTTTAAGATATTTCTTATGATCGTCTTGATTTTGTTACATTATTATTATCTATGTCCAATGATCATGCCTTAAACTTAATAAAAGTAAACAAAAAGTAAAATAAAATGATTTCGGACCAAGGAATATTTTGAGATAAATAAATAAGTATAGGTTTATTAATAGCAACATACTATATAGTAGTACGTACATATACGAGTATACAATACATATACATATATCTTGAAATTGCAAATTTGTAAGGGTTTCCTATTGCCTTCCACACCAAAGCATATACGTACGTTTTAGGTATTGTATGCAAGTTGTATATATTGTGAGCCCTGTTGCTAACATACAGGATTTTGGGGTATAGTAATAGGTCCCGAGGAAATGTGTACTTAAATAAATAAATGTAGGTTTATTGATTGCAACATAGTACGTGCATATACACATATACATATACCTTGAAATTGCACATTTGTGGTTATCTTAGGATAAATAGTGTGGTAGTTTCCTATTGCCTTCCGCACCAAAGCATATACACACGTTTTAGGTATTGTATGCAAGTTGTATATATTGTGAGCACTGTTGCTAACATACAGGATTCTGGGGTATAGTAATAGGTCCCGAGGAAATGTGTAATTAAATAAATAAATAATGGTTTATTGATAGCAACATAGCACGTACATATACACATATACATATCATATATCTTGAAATTGCAAATTTGTGGTTATCTTAGGATAAATAGCGTGGTGATTTCCTATTGCCTTCCGCATCAAAACATACACGTACGTTTTAGGTATTGTATGCAAGTTGTATATATTGTGAGCCCTGTTGCTTACATACAGGATTCTGGGGTATAGTAAAAGGTCCCGAAGAAATGTGTACTTAAATAAATAAATGTTGGATTATTGATAGCAACATTGTATTATATGTACATATACGAGTTTTCATACACATAAATCCTAAGATTAAATATATAATTTATCAGGACAATGTCAAAGAAAATAGATTTAAGAGAGAAGCTATCAAAAGGTCTGGGCTCATCTCGTAACATCCCTTCAGTTGAGATATACCCTCATCAATAAATGGAGAACCTGGCCGAGAGGGTCAGATGTTTTTCTGCCCACATCCTAAATATTGCTTCTCTAGTTTTGTCGAAAATATAAATAAGGGTGAAGAACACCTCATTGAGCCAGAAAGATCGTTCCAAAGTTGAACTAAGCGATCCGCAAGACGTGATGTTAGCAACTTTGATGTATGGGAGGGAAACTTGGACATGGAAGATACTAAAAACAGATGAAAAAATACTGTAGAAATACGTGCACTTTGAAGAATACATGGGGTAACAATGTGTGACAGAAGTTTCCAATTTGATAAGAGTTCATCTGGTAACAATACGTCATAGACGTGTTGCTCCCGTACAAGACTTGACACAAACAATTTACGATAGGAACATTTGCTGTCTCGGCCCAACGTGGATAGACGTGGAGTGCCTTACTGCGGACCGAATTCTACTATTTAGTTAGTGTTTCCTCAGATGATTGAAGAGTTAAGAGGGATATCGAAATGTGTGTAACGATAGGAAACTAAGTCAATGGCGATCTAAAAATATATACTCAAATGGAACAGTATCAACATTCACTAAGATGATAGTCCACAATAGTACTTTGGTGCCAACTTTGATGTATGGGAAAAAACTGAAAGAGCCAAAGAAATGCACGCATTGAGAATAATATATGGAGAGACAATGTACGACAGAAGACGGAATGAAGTGATAGGAATAAATGTGAACTTTAGGCTGATGTTCTGAGGCAGATAAATATGAGATGATTTGGGCATGTGCAACGAATTCAAATGTGAGTGAAAAGCGTGGGAAAGAAAAACCAAAAAAATATGGTTGAATCAAGTGAATATTTTGAGAAAATGAATATGTTGAAAGTCAGAGAAAGTCACGTTGTATGAGAAGAATAAATAACAATACACATATATATGTTATACAGTGCAAATGTGAGTGAAAAGCATGTAAAAGGAAGATCAAGGAAACTATGGTTGGTTTAAGCAAATTGAACAAAGTGCAATTACCCAAAATATGTTCACCACGTCGAACACGGTGTGGAACTATAGAAGCCCCAAAACAAGAAGTCAATAATCCATTGCGATACTCCTACTAAAGGTTTTTGAAGGTTGCTTTAACTGTCCCGTGATTCTAGAAGCACTATGTTTATATGTACCTAATAAATATAGCCGTGCAAGGAATCACCCTCTGTTCTACATACCAACTTACAGAACGAATATCATGACTAAACACTCAGTCACGCATGGTATAGAGATATTGAACCAACTGAATGACACTGTTGATAATATATTCTCGGTACCGCCTAGCAGTATGAGAAGAATCCTGGCTGATATTATTCCTAACGAATAAGCTAACTCTAGAAGCAGACCATATTTGTGTAACAGGAGAAATCCGTACAAAGTGGATAAAAAAAAATTTAAATGAGGAAACATAGAAGTTGTGTGAAAAGTTGTATGGATGTAGAAGAGGCTAATGATGTGTGTCGAAATATGAAAGTTTGTCACTTTATCCTCTACTTACGCTTTTGACGAGATATTTAATAATGATATAACGAAATTCATGATATTTTTAAATCTTATTCATTTTATTGATCGAATAGAGAGAAATGGAATTAGCACAGATAAGAGTAGAAGGTGAAATCGGAAGAAAGAGGAAATTGGAAATAAATTAAATAAAATTGTGAAAACTCAGGACGACCGCAAGGAAGTGAGTCGCTTTGCGCGCGCAGGCTACAGGACGATCGATACGGCGAGCCGCTAGTTCTCTCTCTAACATGGGCCGATTCCCATCCACATACAATGTCCTTTACGGATACTGTTGGTCCTTTTTTATTTGTGGGTATTTTAGGCAAGCCATAAATATATATGCTAATTGACGTATTAGTACTATTTTGAAGGGAGATGTTTTTAAGTTATAATGACATCTTGTCATTGAAAATATTTTTTTCAATTCCAATTAAATTCAAATAAATATTTTATATAAGGCCGTTTTTTTTTTTTTTTGTTAAATATGCTTTTTCTTCTTCTTGGTCTAGGTCGTATGACCTGTGTGTGACGGTGGGCTGTCCTGGGATGATGACGTCCAGATGTCCTTCCACCTTTTCGTTGGCCTTCCTGGTAATCTCCTGCTGCTAGGGTTTTCAGTCTTAGCGATTTTTGCCAGTCTTGTATCCTCCATGTGGTCCACACGATCCCTCCAGAAGTGCCTTCTGCTTCTTCCCCACCTCACTATGTCTTCAACACCATAGACAGTTATAATATCCATTCCACCCAAACTAGGATGATTTGTGTCACCAAATTAAAGTAATCATGCAATTATATGAGTCAATATAATAATACTAATTTAAAAAATGACAATTAGAGATAATTTAAATTAACTGATAAACCTTAAAAAAATTAACAATGGATCTATAAGTGGAAAAGTTTCTCGAATAAAGAAGAAACGCGATAATATATGGTTTTTAGTAAATCAAATATATCTCGCAAAGGACAATCAAAAAAATAACTGTCTATAGTTTCATCATCCAGAGCACAATCGCAGTCGAGATTCTCTACAATATAAGGTCGTTTAAGGAACAAACTCTCAAGGATGCTCTGTAGCTCGGGACTCGAACCCGCTAATATTAAACAAATCACTTGTGGGAATCATGTATAAAACATTATTTGTATATAGTACAACATTGTGGGAATATTATCATGTACCAATCTCCTCCAATCACCCATAAATATGTTTATGAGGCTTTAAGTGAAAACCTGATTAAAAACATTTTTAAACTGGGTTCCAGCGGGAATCGAGTCCGTAAACTCCGGGTCAGAAGACAGGTGTTTTACCAACTAGGCTACAAAGGCCGTCAAGTATTTATTTATTTATTTTCCATCAACGGTTGAATGTACTCGTACCTTACAAAATTATTTCAAAATAAGTAGTGAGTGCTTCATTCATTACAAAGAAAAATTATCTTAAAATGAAAAAATAAAAACAATCTTTAACAATTAAATTAAACCAAATAAAAATTAAGAATCTACACAACAAAAGATTTAAGTAATACACAGTATGTTATATAAAAACACAAATAATAATTAATTTTAAAAATATCAAAAATTAACAATATAAATAGTTGACGTGACCGTCTTCGCGGATAAGTGAAACCGCGGACACAGTACCCGCGAATAACGGGGGACTATTGTATTTCGATATGCTAGCAGCATTATTTTGTATGATGAATATAGGCCAAAACCCGTACGATTGTTGTCGTCAAAGAAAGAATATGATAATTGAATTTTGAATACAAGAGAGCGAGAGAGGAATACTTGGATTCTCTCCGAAAGTAATACGAAATTTGAATCTCGGTGGGTCCGTGATACTGAACGAATTTTAAATACCTAGCTAA
>OX463855.1:34965017-35206080 GCA_949825065.1 Odontocerum albicorne
TTAACTATTTTGAGAAATTTAATGTTAAATCATGTTTATTATTGTATATAAATTATTGTATTGATTTATATAAGTAAAAGTATACGGCACAAGTACAAAGACTGTAGCAATAGGTGGATGGCTGCACATCGATGCTCGGAGAATTCGGCTCACGGTGAAAAGTAGCAGTTCGGTCAGAAGTAGCAGGGTGAAGAGATTCCTCTTTGGCAGGTAGTAGATGGTCGCAAGTAAAAGGCAGTAGACAGAGTGAACTGAGAATGTATTTTCGACTTTTGGCGCTTCTTATGTGCGGCCGATCGCTCATCGCTAGCGCTTGTTTTCGCCCGTGCATGCTGTCACAACTCGCGAAATATCACAATATCACAATTTTGCGTATGCATAGGCTGGCAGACTCGCGATACTGTCTCGCGATGGCCGTGCATAAGTCACATTTCCGTTACGGTCGCGACACAGCGCGGACCCCAACAAACAAAATATACATACAAAAATCGAAAAATACCAATATTTTCGACTTTTGGCGCTTCTTATGTGCGGCCAATCGCTCATCGCAAACGCCTGTTTTCGCCCGTGTATGCCGTCACAACTCGCGAAATATCACAATATCACAATTTTGCGCATGCATAGGCCGGCGGACTCGCGATACTGTCTCGCGATGACCGTGCATAAGTCACATTTCCGTTACGGTAGCGATACAGCGCGGACCCCAACAAACAAAATATACATACAAAAATCGAAAAATACGAAATAACATCAAAATATAATCAATAATTTATGCATGAAAATACCAATATTCTACAAACATAAACAACAAGAAAATAATTATGTTTTATGGTGACGCATACGTCCGATACAATAATACAAAAATAAAAACAATGAATTGGATCAAATATTCAGAAGTATTTCGATACGTATTAAGTTGAAAAATATATACAATGTTTCAGCGACTACACGTGATATCGAAAAAATAAATCCATAACAAAAATCTAAATGTATACAAGCTGAGGGGAAAATATACAAAATCATGGCATACTCATTTCCTAGGTGGTGAAATCGGTTAATTAGAACTAATTAACTAATTAACCTACATCTAAAAGGAGATGACGTTGGCGGTCTGATTCATAAGAAAGATTTTCGCAACAACAGATACAAGATGTGCACCAAGAAAAAAAGCTTACGTTTATCAATTTACATCGCAGAATATTCATTTAAATACTTGTTATCACTTTTTCAGGCGTGTTTATAATGGACACAGAGTTGAAATGAACTTTGTAAACAAATTTATGGTATTTTTCTCTTTCCAATGATAACAAATGATACTGTATTATCGACTGCTAAGTTTGGGTTGCCATCTATCTAAACTAATACGACATAATGTTACATTTAGTATAAATAATACACTTACAAGTATTTTGCAAAACCTTAGAATTAATCTTCGCAAAAACCATCGATGAGCTGTCCTTTCATTCATAGTATCTTCACCGTACACTTCGCAAATATAGCGAGCAGCTTTGGTAGCTTTATTCCCTCGATTGAACGCGAACAGAAGGTGTCGAAAATGCTCACTTTCGTCTACTTGCCATTGCATTTTGAATGCTTGTAATCAAATAAAATACTATATGTAACGTAAAAGCAAACACAATATCTTGTAGAGCAGAAAATTTTCTTTCGAATGACGTATAACCTTTACCATTTTGTTTTACTTTTGGTGCTCATTTTTAAATTGAAAAAAAAAACGGACACAACTTATGTTAACACCTAATATATAAAACACATCGACGACGAAAAATTCCGACGTTTTATATGTAGTCTTCTTTTAGACTTTATGGAATTTCGCCAAAAAAATTAAACCTCAGTATATATTATTTTTATAATTCAGATGTTAACACTGTGGAGCTTAGAAGTAAGAGTATTTTTTGTGCTCCCTGATGATGAGATGAAAACCTAAAACCGGTAGGGTTATATTCTTATGTTAAGTGGAACAAACAGTGTTTCACTTTACAAATTACGAAACTTTTTAGTATACATTATTAGGTATCACTTTTTGTCAGTTTTTCATTTTGGAAACCCTAAATCAACTTGTGGTGAGGTAATTATGGACTTCGTCCAAACCATCTTTAAACTCCTTTCTTCATTTTAGTTTAAACATCCATGCGTTTATTTATTTATATCTTCCATCCACATTATCTCATAAATTGACTCTCCATAAATTGACTCTCCATAAATTGACTCTCCATAAATTGACTCTCCATAAATTGACACTTCATAAATTGACTATGGCCTTGCTAATAAAACGTATGTCTTCACCCGAGGGTTTCGGGTTCGTTAATGATTGTACCGATTAAAGAGTTCGTCTAGTGAGAATACTCTCGCTGTAGTATTTTCCGAGTATTGTTGCTTCTTATTGGTCCGCTAATATTAACACGAACTGAGAGTTGGTCGCTTTGTTATTGCCTTGTAGCAATCTTTTCCAATCAATATTAAGTAAAAACCTAACTGGAAATAAAACTAGGTATCAACGGGAATCGAACCCATATAACCTCCAGTTGGTTTTAACCCGAACACTCGATTAATGGGGCCGATGAAAATTTAGTCTCCTGGTCACACCTTTATCCATGTCCGTATTGATAATGATGATATGTAAAAAGAAGAATACTATACGAACAGTGGCGTAGCGAGGGAGACAGAGGGTATAGTTATCCCCAGTCGTAGGGCTAAGGGAGGCGCGTAGTCGGAAATCAAAAATACTCGTATATATTTTTTTAAAAGCTTTTCCTCAATTTTGTCACGCCCTGTCAGTGTCAGCCTTTTTGTCTACAATTCTAAACAATATCTGTTGTGTTTGCTCTCACTCGTTCTTTGGATGTGAAATGTTTAACAAAAACAATTTGAAAATTGAAACAATGAAACTTGTAATATAATTGATTTTTTTAGAACACTATAACTTTTAAACTAAATAATAAATGTATTTATAACACTATAAATTTTAAACTAAATAATTAATGTTTTTAGAACACTATATCTTTTAAACGAAATAATTAATGTTTTTGGAACACTATAAATTTTAAACCAAATAATTAATGTTTTCAGAACACTATCTTTTAAACTAAATAATTATTGTTTTTAAGAACACTTTATCTTTTAAACTAAATGATTAATGTTTTTAGAACACTATATCTTTTAAACTAAATAATTAATATTTTTATAACACTATAACTTTTAAACTAAATAATTGATTAGGAAACAAAGTCAATAGAGCACTAAAACACATGTAAACTATAACGTAAACTGAGAAAAATTTATGGCGCGACTGATTACTGAGGTGTTAAGTAAGATGATGGAGAACACTGAAATGTATGGCGCGACTGATTACTGAGGTGTTAAGTAAGATGAAGGAGAACACTGAAATGTATGGTGCGACTGATTACTGAGGTGTTAAGTAAGATGAAGGAGAACACTGAAATGTATGGCGCGACTGATTACTGAGGTGTTAAGTAAGATGAAGGAGAACACTGAAATGTATGGTGCGACTGATTACTGAGGTGTTAAGTAAGATGAAGGAGAACACTGAAATGTATGGCGCGACTGATTACTGAGGTGTTAAGTAAGATGAAGGAGAACACTGAAATGTATGGCGCGACTGATTACTGAGGTGTTAAGTAAGATGAAGGAGAACACTGAAATGATTTGGGCCCGTGGGACGACTAGGTGAAAGCCTAAGGCCTCGGCCACACAGGCTCGCTTGGTGCTTAGAGCTACGCTGCGAGCGAAGTGACATATCCTAACGAACCAATGCACCGCATACTATCGCAATGGCCACACTGCTCGCTTCGCGCCACGCTACATGACGACTGTGTAAGTGATTATTAGTCACCTAGTGAGTCTCCTAGCGAACAGACGTGTTGGTTAATTTTATTGTGTCACCAAGTGATTTTACAAAATGGAGGAAGTTTTATTCTGCAATTCTTTGTAGAGAAGTTGAAACTCTCCACTCCATACTTCTAAATAACATTAACATTATGCACCCAACAAGTTTCAATTTGAGGTGTTCGTAATTTTAAACTTAAATTCGCTGAGAGAAGTAGTTTTCTGGTTAGTTTTGAGTGGCAACATGTCAAATGAATTTATGCGAAGCACTTCGGTGTGGCCAAGCCTGAAGTCACCTAGTCTATTAGTTATGTAGTACCTAGCTTAGCACTAAGTGAAGCACTTTGGTGTGCTGGTACCACTGTACACAAAAGTGTATGTATAGTATTTGAATGTGTTGCCATATTTGAAATTACGTTACAGTTTTTTTTTTTTTTTAAATCCCTAAATTAGTATAACACCTGTGTTACAATGCCATGATAAGGGTTTTAATGAACACAATTAACCCAATATTGTTCACTGGCTGAAAACACCTAAAATTGGTTAATAGCCGTAAAAAAAAAAGGATTCTTCCCGCGTTTTTAGAACGTACGTCACATCGTTATCTTACCTAAAACTTCAGTACATGAATGAAATGTTATATCACCCATACATACGAGTACTTCTCGACACTGAAAAGAAAATAAAATTGTAAATTATCTGGAAAATAATTACAAGAGTTCGACAAATTATCCCTTTTGAAGTTTTTGTGTATTACTTCAGATCATTTGAAGGTGATTTCGCTCATTAAGCTTTCGCGCAATCTCCGTAGACGTCACTGAACTAAATTAAAGGCTTTCATTGAACTGTATATAATGACACCAGCGCGGAAAATTTCCATTTTCATGTAGTATATGTCTGCTTTTTTTTGTATGTATTAAATAAACTCACGTTTTGATGTTTGAGTTTTATGTTGAAAGCAAATAACACTAAATTTAAGGGTTAGCGCGAGCATGGTTATCATTTTGGCGTGTCTATAATTTTGAACGTAATAATTTTTTTTCTTGAAGAAATAATTGTGTTATATATATTTCTCGTCTAGCCATTTTATATTCGTTATAGTATTCTTCATAGCACCGTATGGAGTGGAAACGTGGATGATGAGAAAGAAGAATAAACATGGTAGATGCCTGAGAGTTGAGATGTAAGACCGCAAGGAATGGCAAAGCCAACTATGACAGGTTTGAATAAGTCATGGACTAACCAGTCTATACTGATAAGAACCAAAATCCGTCCAGTTGAGTCTTTAGTACTCTCCATATGGAGTGGAAACTTGGAAGATGAGCAGGAAACAAACAAACATGGTAGATACATTCAAGATGTGGCGATAGAGATAGATGCTCTTTTAGGAACTGTGTTCCTAAAAGGAGAGATGATGATGATTTGTTGATAAATAAAACTCGTTTTAGATCGCAATGCGGAAAGAGAAATTTTATTGGTAGACGTAGGTATTTATATCATTCTTGAATGTGTGCGGGAATGCGCTCGCGATATGCCGCCGTCTCGTTTCTGCATTCGCAAAACGATTAATGTCATATGTAGGTATCATTCAGATTTGGGAACTGGCGCGACAGATGTGCTGCCCTCTCGCTCTAACATGGAATGCGCTCCACACCTGACAATGAGTTGAATAACCGGCGTGTGGACCTTGTACTTGTTTGTTTTGAATTGTCAAGGTATGCAAAGGTCGTATCGCCGGTCATTGACCGAGCGTACGAACGCCACACTCTGTATCCCATAGACCGCAAGGTGCAATAACGTCTCTATCATCCAACAATTGGATATTTCAACAACATGCAGACAAAACGTATTTTATCCATGTTGCTAGAAATAATGGTGAAAGTCTGGAGTAATTGGTGATCATGGGGAGGAAGGTGTCCTATGAGATTGGCGGACCAAATAAAGGAGTTAACAGGATCCTCTATAAACGCTGTATTTAACATGACCCAGGATCGAGATGGATGGATATAGGAAGTGCACCGAGTTCGAAATATAGTAGAGGGCCACGACGCTCTGCATTGAGCACACGATGACGAAAAGAAGTTTTTTTTGTGAGCTTTATGAAGCACCTAAAGACACCTCTTTTTCGGAGTGCTTTTAAAAATGTATAATGTTAAACTAACACTACACTAAACCTTAATCCGAATATATTACTATCACATATCGGAAGATCTACAAGGATTTCTTTGTAGTTCGTCGTCTTTGGTAAGTTTTCTGTGGTTTTCTTACCAAATATGTTTTTTTAAACATATGGAGGAGCACCTTATATAATGGCCGCAGCTACTACCTTCCTATCCGTACACCCAACTCATGAGTGTGTATTTATTGTATATATATATATTGTAACATTTGAAATCTGTCAATATTAGTGAGGTTAAATTATGAGTAAGAACGCCGTTGGGGAGAGTTAACACTGAACGGCGCTATATAGATTGTCATATTATTATTTTGATTATATTGGTTAACAAATTTTTAGTTTTTGTCTGTAAAAGAGATTAAATTAGCTGATTCTTACTAAATCGACCCTGCTGATTACGAAAATTGCAGTGAAAAGTTTGTAACACGTAACATTTTTCTGTCACAGAAGGGGGAATGTTTAAAAAAAATAAGTACGTTTTTGCGCATTTCAAAAGTTGTAATTACAACAATGAAAATAAATAAATTCCTGAAATACTAAATTGAGACACATAATACAATGTTGTAACATAGGAAAATAAAAAAAGCAGAATAAAAAATAATTACTATAAGAAAAAATTACCTTATATAATATACAATTTTTTTGTTAAAAAATAACCGTTTTTATAAATTTGATCGAATTAACTTTTTTTTAGAGATTGTATATTAAAATGAATGAAAACTCAAATTAGATAACTTAGGAGCCCCTATATCACAGTATACAGCCATATACAGATTACAAGCAACATTTTTTTGTTAAAATATGAAATACTTACAGATATTTTTTCCCCTTGTACTTTGTGTCACCTTCTCTAAAAAAAAAAACAACAGTAGACCCCCATCATATTAAAATCCTACCTTCCTTGATATCGTTGTTCCATTCTGTGAATATCCTGATGGAATCTTTCCCCTTGTTCATCACTTAGAGCTCCTAAGTTTTCTTGGGGAAAAGTCTAGATGGGAATGCAGGAAGTGTATTTTCAGTGACATTCGAAATCCTAGCTTCTGGTTACTGCAAGACTTTTTGTACAAGCTGTTCGTCATCGTCAGCTTTATTATAACCTAGAAAACCACTAACAACTCTTCCAAAGGCTTTCCAAGCTTCTGGTTCTTCAACAACACAATTTTTTTTTCGAACTTTTCATTTTTCAAAAGTTTCAGTCAAAAACTAATTTCAAGTTATTCTCTTAAAAGGTACGTGATGGAACATTTTCAAGTTCATATTCGTTATCAGCACACAAAAATTGACCTAAAATGACCGTTTTCACCCTTGTTACAAAAACCTTGTAAACTAGTGTTATTATTGGACCGGAAACTTTTGAACCTTACGATGAATGTTTTTAAGTCTTGAGTGGAAAAAAATATACTGCAATGTTTTAATGAAAATATCACAAATTGAACTCAAAACATTCGTGCGGAAGTCGAGTCGGAAAACATTGTATTCAACACAGGTGTCATAATACTGTAGCAGTTTATCTGTTTTCTGAATTGTTTTATTATATAAACTTTTAGTGTGAGTAAACAACAAATGAATTATGCTTCTCTGGTTTCAGGGGAGTAAAACTTTTTCAGGAAAGTACAACTTTTTCAGGAAAGCAAAACTTTTTCAGGAAAGTTTTGAAAATGATTTAAAGTAAATAAAAAAAACATTTAATGTATTCAGGTATTTATCATTGGGGTTGCATCTACAGATATTGTGGAAGCGTTTCACCCCCTAATCATTGAATGTTGTTTACGCAAATAAAAATAATATCCTGTAATTTTTTTTAGATTTAAAATAAAATCAAGAATATAAATCAATTCCATATTAACTCTAACTGTATCAATATCTACTAAGATTATAATAATATTTTGGTACCAATTTTGATTGATGGAAGTGAAACGTGAACTTGGAAAATGACTGATTAAAGCCGAATAAATGCTTTAGAAAGTCGTGCATTGAGAATAAAACATGGGAGGACAATGTATGACAGAATACGGAATGAAGAGGTTAGAGATGAAAGTGAACGTAAGGCTGATGTGTTAAGTAAGATGAAAAAGAACTCGCTAAGATGGTTTATGGAGATGTAACGAATGAATGAACAGACTAACAAAACAAATATATTATATATTGAGTGTAAATGTGAGAGGAATACCAAGGATTGTATGGTTGGATCAAGCGAATGATGGTATTTATTTATTTATTTAACGCTTTTATTGCAAATGCAATCTGGCGGGCTTATTGCCAGGCGGCAATCCCTTCCAACTAACCAGACAAACTAAATGAAGCACAAGTTACGTGGTCGCATAAATCATTCAAATAACTATCCATCCCCACGAAATCCATAAACACATACGTGAGCATATGCCCACGAACCCCATAAAGACGGACAATCACCCGAACATTATTTTTAATATAAAGTGAGATATCATCAATCAAAAGGAAAGGAAGGGATGGTGGAGAGGAAAGGAAAATAAATATTAGGAATGACACCCGTGATTTTACTGAATAGAAATTAAGAGTTCTTTCAGTCGCTTCTTAAAGCATGCTAAGGACGGAGCGAGTCTTATATTGCTTTGTAACTGATTCCAGAGTCTCACTGCATTGACAGTAAAGGACGACGTAAAAAATGTATGTTTTTGTATAAAGTAATTAATTGTTTCATATTCTAGCCTGGAGTTACATAAAGTTAAAGCCAAACGAAATCTTTAATAAAATGTTGCCCTTCGACAAAATAGTGTGCAAACGAAATTTAATTGTTGTACCTTTTTCATCTGTTAAACGTTCTATGCTAGTTTCGTCCGGAATTCCGCTACCAGGATAGCTCTGGTTTTTCACTTTTCCTTCAGTGCAAGACACCGGATACCTTTCACACTGCAGCAAGTTTCACATGGACTGATTGATCTCCACCACAGATACACAGTGTCGATGCTTCCCGCAACATACCATCATTTTAACATATTTAACTTGTTTCTTCAAAATTAAGGTACTCAGGAGAATCGCTGGTAAAACCCTTCGTGATAGAGTACGAAACACAAAAATCCGAAGGATGTGCGAAGTTGAAGATATTGTCAGATGGGGACGACAGAGAAGAAGGTTCTAGAACGAACATGTATCCAGAATGGCGGAACCAAGAGCCGTAAGAATGGCCAGGTACAGTATCCCCCAAGCAAACGACTTCCCAAAAGATGGAAAGACAGCTGGCAGTCGACGTCACAAGAGTAAAACAACGATGCAGGACCATAACAGATCAACAAGCCTAAAATAAGAAGAAGAAGAAGAACTTGTTTCTCCCAATTCTCGTTTGGAGGCTGTTTGGTTTTTCACACACTGCAGGGCAGTTCTGTAGATTTACGCTGATATTCAAATGCTCCCCATACCAGAAATCATGACCATCAGATGGCACAAATCATTCAAAGACTCAAATATTTAAAGAAAATCCGTGCTTTTTGTGTCGAAAATGGGAACATGCGAAAATATGGGTCACATTCAGGGATTCGTTTTGTAAATAATAAATTGTTGCACGTGCCATAAATAATTCATGAAGATATACGCTGATTTTGATAAATAACGCAAAGAATTTGTTACTTAAAATATTTTGTATTCAAAATATTAGAGAATTTCGTACAATACTTTTTGTAATATTTGATTTGCGTCTGCTTTTAATAATTATAAAAGGACAGATAATATTGAGCGCCATTTAGAGACCTGACTCTCTTCAAGAACTATGTAACTCGGGATTCCTCGGGATTCGAAGCCCACTTTTACTGACAGTTTAAAAATATACTAGGATTTTTTTTTAATATTTTAAATTAGTCCCCAATACGTACGTACGTTACCCAGGTGTTACAGCCTGGATAACGTACGTATATACTAACTTTTGTTGATCAACTTTAATCGGTGAACTAAACTTGAACCGTGAGAACGCGCCTTCACTACAGATTTCACCCAACTTTTGTTGATTAACTTTAATCGGTCAACTAAACTTGAACCGTAAGAACGCACCTTAAGACCGGGAGGAATGGAGATAGGTTGTGCGTCGAGTTCGAAACAATAACAGATGACCACGATGTTCAGCATTGAGCACACAATAATGAATAATGTTTCTGGTAAAATTAATTATGACCAACCAGGCATTTTTTTACTTAAGGAAAAAAATATTAATTAATGTTCATAAAAACTTGAAATATCGATTTTTTTAAAGAATCGTTTAAAGCTTCCTTAATTATGTTAATAGGAAGTCTTAATTGAAAACCATTCATGAATATTTATGAATCAATTTAGGCAAATTACACTGATCAATTTATAAAATATTCTCTTTAAAATTAAAATAAGAAGCTGGCCTTCTTACACGACGGTTTGGATTAAACAGGTGATTGGTTATTCAGCTTATGTCAATGCTGAAAGACCCGATTAAAACGAAGACAACTTTTTCCAGTGCCCGACCGGTTATTATGATTTTAAATAAAAGTTTGCTTAAATTGGTTTGTCTTAGAAAATATTAGAAATATTGTAAAGAAACTTTGTCTATTTGTTTAAAATACTAGAATAATTAATTTTAGTGTGGTCATCCTGCTTAGATTTTAGTGTGGTAATCCTGCTAAGATATTAGTTTGCTAATCCTGCTAAGTTTTTGTATGGTAATCCTGCTAAGATTTTAGTATGGTTATCCTGCTAAGATTTTAGTATGGTTATCCTGCTAAGATTTTAGTATGGTAATCCTGCTAAGATTTTAGTATGGTAATGCTGCTAAGATTTTAGTTTGGTAATCCTTCTAAGATTTCAGTATGGTAATCCTGCTAAGATTTCAGTATGGTAATCCTGCTAAGTTTTTGTATGGTAATCCTGCTAATATATTAGTATGGTAATCCTGCTAAGATTTTAGTGTGGTAATCCTACTAAGATTTTAGTATGGTAATCCTGCTAAGATTTTAGTATGGTAATCCTGCTAAGATTTTAGTATGGTAATGCTGGTAAGATTTTAGTTTGGTAATCCTGCTAAGATTTTGGTATGGTAATCCTACTAAGATTTTAGTATGGTTATCCTGCTAAGATTGTAGTTTGGTAATCCTACTAAGATTTTAGTATGGTTATCCTGCTAAGATTGTAGTTTGGTAATCGTGCTAAGATTTTAGTATGGTAATCCTGTTAAGATTTTAGTATGGTAATCCTGCTAAGATTTTGTATGGTAATCCTGCTAATATATTAGTATGGTAATCCTGCTAAGATTTTAGTGTGGTAATCCTGCTAAGATTTTAGTATGGTAATCCTGCTAAGATTTAAGTATGGTAATCCTGCTAAGATTTTAGTTTGGTAATCCTGCTAAGATTTTGGTATGGTAATCCTACTAAGATTTTAGTATGGTTCTCCTGCTAAGATTGTAGTTTGGTAATCCTGCTAAGATTTTAGTGTGGTAATCCTGCTAAGATTTTATTATGGTAATCCTGCTAAGATTTCAGTATGGTAATCCTGCTAAGATTTTAGTATGGTAATCCTGCTAAGATTTTAGTATGGTAATGCTGGTAAGATTTTAGTTTGGTAATCCTGCTAAGATTTTGGTATGGTAATCCTACTAAGATTTTAGTATGGTTATCCTGCTAAGATTGTAGTTTGGTAATCCTACTAAGATTTTAGTATGGTTATCCTGCTAAGATTGTAGTTTGGTAATCGTGCTAAGATTTTAGTATGGTAATCCTGTTAAGATTTTAGTATGGTAATCCTGCTAAGATTTTGTATGGTAATCCTGCTAATATATTAGTATGGTAATCCTGCTAAGATTTTAGTGTGGTAATCCTGCTAAGATTTTAGTATGGTAATCCTGCTAAGATTTAAGTATGGTAATCCTGCTAAGATTTTAGTTTGGTAATCCTGCTAAGATTTTGGTATGGTAATCCTACTAAGATTTTAGTATGGTTCTCCTGCTAAGATTGTAGTTTGGTAATCCTGCTAAGATTTTAGTGTGGTAATCCTGCTAAGATTTTATTATGGTAATCCTGCTAAGATTTCAGTATGGTAATCCTGCTAAGATTTTGTATGGTAATCCTGCTAATATATTAGTATGGTAATCCTGCTAAGATTTTAGTGTGGTAATCCTACTAAGATTTTAGTATGGTAATCCTGCTAAGATTTTAGTATGGTAATCCTGCTAAGATTTTAGTATGGTAATGCTGGTAAGATTTTAGTTTGGTAATCCTGCTAAGATTTTGGTATGGTAATCCTACTAAGATTTTAGTATGGTTATCCTGCTAAGATTGTAGTTTGGTAATCCTACTAAGATTTTAGTATGGTTATCCTGCTAAGATTGTAGTTTGGTAATCGTGCTAAGATTTTAGTATGGTAATCCTGTTAAGATTTTAGTATGGTAATCCTGCTAAGATTTTGTATGGTAATCCTGCTAATATATTAGTATGGTAATCCTGCTAAGATTTTAGTGTGGTAATCCTGCTAAGATTTTAGTATGGTAATCCTGCTAAGATTTAAGTATGGTAATCCTGCTAAGATTTTAGTTTGGTAATCCTGCTAAGATTTTGGTATGGTAATCCTACTAAGATTTTAGTATGGTTCTCCTGCTAAGATTGTAGTTTGGTAATCCTGCTAAGATTTTAGTGTGGTAATCCTGCTAAGATTTTATTATGGTAATCCTGCTAAGATTTCAGTATGGTAATCCTGCTAAGATTTTAGTATGGTAATCCTGCTAAGATTTTAGTATGGTAATGCTGGTAAGATTTTAGTTTGGTAATCCTGCTAAGATTTTGGTATGGTAATCCTACTAAGATTTTAGTATGGTTATCCTGCTAAGATTGTAGTTTGGTAATCCTACTAAGATTTTAGTATGGTTATCCTGCTAAGATTGTAGTTTGGTAATCGTGCTAAGATTTTAGTATGGTAATCCTGTTAAGATTTTAGTATGGTAATCCTGCTAAGATTTTGTATGGTAATCCTGCTAATATATTAGTATGGTAATCCTGCTAAGATTTTAGTGTGGTAATCCTGCTAAGATTTTAGTATGGTAATCCTGCTAAGATTTAAGTATGGTAATCCTGCTAAGATTTTAGTTTGGTAATCCTGCTAAGATTTTGGTATGGTAATCCTACTAAGATTTTAGTATGGTTCTCCTGCTAAGATTGTAGTTTGGTAATCCTGCTAAGATTTTAGTGTGGTAATCCTGCTAAGATTTTATTATGGTAATCCTGCTAAGATTTCAGTATGGTAATCCTGCTAAGATTTTAGTATGGTAATCCTGCTAAGATTTTAGTATGGTAATCCTGCTAAGATTTTAGTATGGTAATCCTGCTAAGATTTTAGTATGGTAATCCTGCTAAGATTTTAGTATGGTAATGCTGGTAAGATTTTAGTTTGGTAATCCTGCTAAGATTTTGTGTATGGTAATCCTACTAAGATTTTAGTATGGTTATCCTGCTAAGATTGTAGTTTGGTAATCGTGCTAAGATTTTAGTATGGTAATCCTGTTAAGATTTTAGTATGGTAATCCTGCTAATATTTTAGTATGGTAATCTTGCTAAGATTTTAGTATGGTAATCCTGCTAAGATTTTAGTATGGTAATCCTGCTAATATTATAGTATGGTAATCCTGCTAAGGTTTTTGTATGGTAATCCTGCTAATATTTTAGTATGGTAATCCTGCTAAGATTTAAGTTTGGTAATCCTGCTAAGATTTTAGTTTGGTAATCCTGCTAAGATTTTAGTATGGTAATCCTGCCAAGATATTAGTTTGGTAATCCTGCTAAGATTTTAGTACGGTGATCCTGCTAAGATTTTAGTACGGTGATCCTGCTAAGATTTTAATTTGGTAATCCTGATAGGATTTTAGTTTGGTGATTCTGCTAAGATTATCCTTTGTGGAGTGCTATATTACATTCTTTACAAATTTACTGGTTCTCCCTTCCCTTATTTTGCTAGGCAAGTTTTGTAGTGTTTTTCGTTTTTTGTCATTTGATAAAAGACATATCAAAACATGCTTAAACACACTCTTTAACAAACTGTTTAAAGAATTCTGCATATTCTGCAAAACATGTTTAAACACGCTCTTTAATAAACTGCTTAAAGAATTCTGCATATTCTGCAAAACATATTTAAACACGCTCTTGAACAAACTGTTTAAAGAATTCTGCACATTCCTTATTCTATTTGGACCCAGATACTAGAGTTGGTCTTCGAATTCATTCATATTTCAAAATCTTGAAGATCTGAAACTTCACTGCACATTGATGACATGACATTAGAATCTCCATCATGAATCAATCAATGCATTTTTTTTATTATCACGGGTATTTGTGTATATTAGAAATCAGTTGAATTGTGTACAAAAATATTTATTGGATGCCATTAACATATCTTTTTGGACATGGTATCCAATCACGTGAATACATATGATTGGGACTCAATAAAATCTAATTTATCACGTTATAAAAGGGTTTAATATAAAAACGATACAAAGTGTTACAAGTGAGTTTATAATACTTAAATTAACCGGAGTTATTTCGTTCAGGTGGGTCTTGACACAAAAAATATTCATCTTAGCAAATTTCGATACTGTCCGGTTCGAATATATGTTATATGTTTTAATGCCCCATTGACTTTGTGTCCTTTTGCTACACGGCGTTCGATATATATATCCATCTTAACTCCCATCAGCTGAAAAAATACTACCCAAATAGCATGATTCCTCAACTTGCTCAAATCTTTCATTATTCACACAAATATCGCATCTTCTTTTCCTCTTACATATATTATTCACCATTACTTTGGATTTCGCAGCATTCTTTCTCTGATCATTCTCTTGGCATCTCTCACACAATTTACTTATCAAACTACAATTCATCTTCGCTCCCCGCCAACCCCATCATGCCATCAGCATACAGTTATTCACATAAGTTCCCATTCGACATGTGTGTAGTGTTTATATATACGAGTAATTATACATGTTTATAAAAAAAAACTCCTAAAAAGGGTTGTGTTAGAGCGTATTGTGAAAGTGCCAACGTCACCCATATCTCGAACATTTATAGGAAGATCATTCCACGCTATGGAATCAGCAACGATGAAAACCCTGTCGAACACCACGCCCGAAGCATTATTTGGGATTCATTTGCAACAAAAAGTATTTTATAAATATAACCGATAATAACTCATAATAAAATAAGAGTTCTCCCAAAATAATATATACACACTGTGCATGATTATAAACTCGGTATTTATTAAGATATACCTTCCATGAAGGTATACGAGCATAACAGGGGTAGGCATACATGAGGTCAACGAGAGACACATCCTGGATTTTGATATACAATATATAAAGAGCCACACCATAGTCACGTTCTCACGTAGTATTAAATACACTAATTCTAATTTATTACATGTTCTACACAAATCTTAATTGCTATATAAAGTATAAAAAATACACATATAAGAAAATATAAAAATGAGAAATAAAATACAATATAGTTCAAAATTTATTCAATAAAAATATAATGTAATAAAAAGTGTATTTATCACTTTTAGCTAAATCTCTCAAATTTGGTGTAAATTTTTTTAAAGACGTTCGCAGCAATTCTGTCAAATGCTCGTTTGTTAGCTGCGAACGATGTTTTGATTTTACAAACTTCATAGAGGAGTATACGGATTCACAACTATGTGTTGTAAGAAATAGAAAATAGAAAATAATCGGCAGCAAATACATAAAGAGGCAGGGGATGCGCGCGCACCCTACACATTGAAATCACAACACACAAGTAACATATACACCAATACTTGCGTCTTTGACAGTTGCATTCATACATGCACATCTTGTCACTTACAACATTTAGAAAGGAAACTCGCGAAAATATAAGTGTAATGGGGAAAGAAAGTATCTATATTTTTATAAGAAACATTGGGAGCCGCACTTAACCCAACGAAGAGCCGCATTTGCCCACGTCTGGTATATACGGTATATCTTAACAAGGTATATCGAATGAAGTTTGTAACGAATTTTTTGTGCTAACAACACCTATCCGAAAAATATGACACTACTTTCCAAAAACATATATGTCAGGGATACCCAACCAGTCGATCGCGTTCTACCAATCGATCGCGGCATACTTTTGAATATATTTTTTGTTTAATTGCATACACTAGATACTTTTATTTTAGTCGATTCTGATAAAAATACGACGAACTGAAAAAGTGAAATTAGTTGTATTTTAAACGTGAAATAAAATTATATATACCTTACCGATTGACAGAATTTATTTATTTATGTTGTCGTTGCTCACATATATGGTATAAAATGCCGTTCAGCCGTGTTTTACTCGTTTATATCGATTACAATTTAAAATAAAAAAGTATGGACCTAATTTTTTTAGTTATCGCAAATGCTCCCGTAATGCAAATGGATGGAGATGTAATGCAAATGGATGTAATGCAAATGGATGGAGGCTCCCGTAATGCAAATGAATGGAGAAACATTACCAAATTGTGACTCCTTTAAGTATCTTGGGTCACTCATCCATAGCGATGGAGGATGTGCAGCAGATGTAACACAAATAATTAGTGTGGGATGGATGAAGTTTAGACCAATGACGGGAGTTCTATGTGATCCGAAAATGCCTGTAAAGTTAAAAGGAAAAGTATACCAAACAATTGTTAGACCCGCAATCCTCTATGGCTCCGAATGCTGGACGATGTATAACTCTTACTCTAGGCAACTAGAAACTGCTGAAATGCGCATGCTAAGATGGTCAGCTGGTGTGTCCCTAAGAGACAAAATAAAAAGCTCACGCATTCGTGGAAGCCTAGGTGTTACGGACATCAACAGCAAGATGGAGGAGAGGCGATTGAGATGGTATGGGCACGTTGGACGTAGAGCACCCGATCACATTGCGAACCAGGCAATCTCCATGGATCTGCCTCGAATAACAACCAGAGGAAGACCAAAGAATTCATAGGTGGTGCAAAAAGATAACCTGATGCAGAGGCACGGCCTGGGGGACGAAGTCCGGGACAGAAGAGCATACAACCTGAGAACGAGGAGAGCTGACCCCAACAGTCTTCGCAGACAATGAGTTGGGATGGACCCATGGGGAAGAAGTTATCGCAAATGCTCGAATTGATGGTAATTCAGGTCCATATACTGCCAATAACATTAAATCACGAATAATTTGTTTATGGTATTTAGGCGCATTTTATTTCAATGACTGCAAGTGACTGAATTCATTTACTATTCCCGGTTGTCACCATTAACGTGATCTTAAATGAGTCCCAATAAATAAAAGTACATTAGCGTGAGGTCTGGGAAGCGCTGAGGGCATTCAATGCTACCTCTATGTCCAATATATCTATTCGCCAAACTTTCATCCAGTTAGGCCCTCGCATCACGATGGTTGTGGGGAGGTGCATCATCTTGCTGGAAATAAAAGTCCTCATCCCTTAACTACTCACGAATGCATGGTATGACAAAGTCTTGCAGAAAGTTCAAGTAAACGACACGGTGTAAAAGTGCGTTTACATTTTTTGGGTCACGATATACTCGTATTTACTGGTTGATAAGAGCATTGTATCATTGTTCAATGTAATGTAAAGGGTCTTTCAAATTGAGCGGTTTTTTAAATTAAAATTGTTTTAATTACAAAAAAATTAATTCTTGAATAAAACACACAATTTGCTTTGATTTCAAAAAAAATGTTTAGAATCCCTGAATTCTATAATAAAGGAAGTATTATGAATAGATCGTCTAAAATGTAGTGTCAACAAAAATCCAACATTAAACATAATACAAAGCTATTCAGTTCATACTGCGACCATTGAGTGTTGCCCTAAGATAATAAATGCTTGGCTGGGAATTTCATGAATAGCATATTATTAAGTGTTTCAAAAATTAAATTCACTTCAGCAAACAATTTATCTTCCATTTATAATTTGTGTAAGGGATAAAATAATTTGTTATTTGCTAATATATTGTTTTTTTATGCAAATAAATGATCATTCAAATTGTGTTTTTTTTAATTCTTGAATAAAACACAGATGGCGTCGCGAACTTGCAGGGACTTGTGACATTTGAGAAGTGTAATTTATGATATTTATAAAAATGGAGGCGTATACAATACAACAACGCGTTCAACTTGTTGAATTATTTTATGTATTGTAATCTCCGAAAACGGTGATGTTAATTGACCACCAAAATCATGTGATCTGACACCGTTGAACTATTTTCTCTGGGGTTTCGTGAAAAGCCAGGTCTATAATAATGACCCCCGATCAATTCCTTACCTGAAGGATGGATTTATTCGCGTTATTGGTGAGTTAGAAACGCAATTATGACAAAATGTCATCGGAAAATGTTGACAAAAGAGTGGACATCTGTGGAACTGCAAGATGTGGACATTTGGCGGATATTGTTTTTTTGTGTTTAAATGTTACTTATACTTCGATGACCAATAAAAAGTTTTTTTGAAATCAAAGCAAATTGCGTGTTGTATTCAAGAATTAAAAAAATAGAATTTAAAAAAAAAACCGCTCAATTTGAAAGACCCTTTTAATTTTTACTTTTGCTCTTCTTTTAAAACATTATACATTGATAACCGCACGGTAATGACAATAATCATAAAATGACAATTCATATAGAACAGTTTAGAGAGCAGATTCCTCTCAAGGGCGCTCTAACTAGGGATTCCCAATTTTTTAACATTTAAGAATACAACGAAACAACACCTCTTCCATCGGCTCTAGTTTACGTACTTCTGAATTCAGATGTATCAAATGTAACTGTAAAATCGGTGGGCGTCGCCAGCGTTACATCTGTGCATGCATGCTCTGCGTTGTTTAGATAAGAAACGTTTGTATTTTGGTGGTAGATAGATACTGCTTTAATATCTGTTAAAAAAACGTGAACGCATTTAAGATTATCAATCAAGGTGACAGCTTCACTTTTGTATCTATGTCCATAGAACCATTATGACTGAAACACGTCTTTATCTCTACAATATAGTACATTGCGACGGATTCAAAATATCCATGGCTTTGGTGCTTGAAATATAGAAACTTTTCTGCTACTTCCGGGTTTATTATCGGTCTTTTTACAGAAGAACCTTGTCTCAAGCGAGCGGAAAATGCTAGAATGAGTTATTTTCGCCCTTGAAGAAACAGGAAAGTGCGTACTCCTTTCGAAATCCCCTCAAAAGACTTTTAGAGGGATTTACAAATTTTAGATTACTTATTTTCATTTCCCCTTTTTAATTTGGCAACGAATTTGAGCTTGTATTTGTGTGTGTGCTTTTATATTTTTGATAACACACTTATTCTGTTTTAAATAAACGAGTACAAAGGTATGATTTATTTTTATTGGGGTGTATCTTGATTGTGAGGTTGGGGTGAGATAAGCCCAGACTTTTAGATCTCATTTTTTTTCCATTGACTTAACATATGTGTGTACATATATTTACATCACATGCTGGGACGACCAAGGTCTGAGTGAATGTGATGGAATACAAGTAGCCTGAACGAGTGAACTTGTTCTTGCTAAATCATTAGTTGTAAGAATTGTTATCTAGTTATAAATAGTATGTAGGTGTTAATTATTTCTAAGAAATCATATATTAAGATTATAAAAAATAAAAATAAAATGACATGTAGGAAAATAAGATTAAGTAAGAGAAATGAGTGACATTGCTTAATCTTCTAACATTTACAGTATGAAGACTCAATTGTTATATTTGCTTATGACCTTTATTCACTTTATACTGTTGCTTAGGTAATACATTAATTGTGTTGTTGATTGTTAATTTTTTGTCAAAAGATATACTCGTATAATCTGTTATGAATTTATTTTTATTCAAATTCTACGTTATTAAAGATTTCCAGTTTTTTTTCAAAAACAGATTTAACACATAAACATTTTGTAAAAAATCACCTTAAAATGTAAATTTCATACTGTTTCTTTAAGATATTTTTTTATTCTAAAGTATAACATACCAGAAGGCATTGAACTGGTTGAATGTTAGAAATAGGCGCCAAATTCACATACTGTCTCTATTGTATAATATCCTTAACTGTCCCGCCGCACCCTCTTATCTCGCCGAAAATTTTCAGCGTCTTTCCAATCATGGATTAGCGCTACGCTCAAACAGAGATTGTTTATTGGCCTTTCCAATTCACCGCTCCTCTTTCTTTACGTCGTCCTTTACTGCCCATGCAGTGAGACTCTGGAATCAGTTACAAACCAATATAAGACTCGCTCCGTCCTTGGCATGCTTTAAGAAGCGACTGAAAAACCTCTTAATTTCTAGTCAGTAAAACAACGTGTTTCATTCCTGATTTTTTTTTTCCTTTCTTCTCCACCATCCCTTCCTTTTATTTTGATTGATGATATTTCACTTTATATGAAAAATAATGTTCGGGTGATTCTTTGTGGGGTTTGTGGGCATGTGCTCACGTATATGTTTATGGATTTCGTGGGAATGGATAGACATTTGAATGATTTATGCGACCACGTAACTTGCTCCATTTACTTTTGTCTGGTTGGTTGGAAGAGATTGCCGCCTGGCAATAAGCCCACCAGATTGTATTGCCATAAAAGTGTTAAATAAATAAATAAATATAACAGACTTACTTATCATTATAGATCTAAATGATACGTTGACTGCAAAAAGAACTGCAGATGCTAAAAGAAGAGACGATCGCGTCAATCACAACGAGCATGCGAGATTCTATAGTAGTAGCAACACGGTGACAACATAAAGCAGGTTAAACATAAGCAGAGTGTCATGTAGGAGTATATGGGAAAAGGGTAAAAGTAAGAACAGTTTGATGAAATATATCCTTATGCATTATTTCTTAACCTTTTAAGCCTTACGACCCCTCAAAAAAAATATAAGGCTTCTCAACCCTCCGCAAAAACTCAATATCTTATTGATACATGTACACATACTGCACAAATGTTGTACTTGCAAAAAAAACGAAAAGCTTTATCACATAAAGCTATCTGCTGTTTTATGTCAATGCTACCATAGACGAAAAGGACTTTTCGTCTATGGTACTATTGGAAACTAAATATAGGAATTGTCTATTATCATTTGAAAGTAGAACTAGCAACTAACCTTGATGACATTACTTACACTACCTACTACACATTATCACTAGCTTTATAATATAATATATAGGGGTAATCATTGGAATTCAATATATTGGGTGTTAACATAAGTTGTGTCCGTGTTTTTCCACGGGAGGGGATCTTCATGAATAATATGGTTTAAGCGGTCTTCATCGCAGTCCATTAGTCGTCCGGAACGCTACATTTCTCTCCGGTCGAAATTACCGTCTTTGAAACGCAAAAACCATCAGACGAGCTGTCCTTTCATTACACTTGCCGAAGCTGCTCGCAAATATCGCGAGCAGCTTCGGCAGCTTTATTCCCTCGATTGAACGCGAACAGAAGGAGGGGTCGAAAATGCTCTCTTTCGTCTACTTGCCATTCCATTTTGAAAGCTTGTAATCAAATAAAATAATACATGTAATTAAACCATAATAAAAGTGTTTTAGAAGTTGAAAAAGGGAAAAATAATAACAATTCAAGAATGTTTTATTTATTTACAGAATAATTTTCATGTAAAAACTTATCTGCATGCATATAAATCAACAAAATATGTGTGAAGCAAATTTGCATCATGATGCATTTTTTCAATAAAAAAAAACACTAAAAATTGTTTTTGATTTTTTTCATTATTTTTCCCTTATACTTCGCAAATATCTCGAGCAGCTTTGGCAGCTTTATTCTCTCGATTGAACGCGAACAGAAGGTATCGAAAATGCTCACTTTCGTCTACTTGACATTCCATTTTGAAGGCTTGTGATCAAATAAAATAATATATGTAACGTAAAAGCAAACACAATATCTTGTAGAGCAGAAAATTTTCTTTCAAATGACGTATAACTTTTACCATTTTGTTTTACTTTTGGTGCTCATTTTTAAATTGGAGAAAAACGGACACAACTTATGTTAACACCTAATAAATAAATGTGTCTGTGTATCTTATAGTCGATCATTTTCACCAATCCACCATCAGTATACTATACATGAAGTAGCATTAAACAGAGTTTCTGAATTCAAATATTTAGGCGTAACCTTTGATGTCAGATTCACATTCGTTAATCATGTCTCGTGTTTGATATCGGACTGTTATAAACTACTCAGTTTTATAGTGAGAATATCAAGAGAATTTCACAGTACTGATATCCTTCGAAACTTATATAATCGTAATTATCTAATAAGAACTTAATTAGAATATACATCTGCAGTTTCGACTCCTCATTAGCTCAAACATAAGAATAATATAGAACAAATACAAAAAAAAAACTTAGATATCTATGGTATAGAACAAAGGGCAATTACTCAAAATATACGCACCATGTCAAACTTCTCACAGTGTGTAACTATAGAAATCTTGAAACAAGAAGGCAAGAATCTATTGTGATATTTCTATTAAAGTTTTTCCATGGTAGCTTTTATTGTCCCGTGATACTAGAAGCACTAAGTTTGTACGAGTATGTATCTAATAACTATAGCCGTGCAAGGAATCATTCTCTGTTCTATATACCAAGTTACAGAACGAATATCATGGCTAAACACTCAGTCACGCTTGGTATAGAGATATTGAACCAACTGAGTGATACTGTGAATATATTCTTGGCACCGCCTAGCAGTATAAAAAAAGAGTTAACAATATTCGTTTTCCCCAGAAAATGTGTTGTATTATTTTTAAGTTATTTTTATTTTCACGACTCACAAGTTGAGAAACGATGCTTTATTGTACAATTAAAACTTTGACTGTTATAACTATATTTACTAGTAAATTGTTGGTATAAATATCGCATTCAGTATCTAAAAAAAAACTTTCTTTCTTTACACTGCGGTCGTATTATCGGCGAGCAATTCTGGCCTACTACCCTATTTTCTCAACCCCTGGTATATAAGTAAGCAATACATTAGCCCAGTCATCATAAATAAATATTTTTTTAATGGAGTTTTTTTTTCTTATACTTCTAAACGAGAAACCATACAAATATACTGAATTTTGAGCATTTGTATGATTTTTAAGTAGACCGACTCAGTCCTGAAAAGGGGGATAACGTTTTAAGCTTGTGACCTTTCAGGAACGTCCCTTGGGAGCTTAAAGAAATAATGGTTAAAAAAGGGAACCTGAAAATAAAAGAAAATATCCAGCCTAACAGAGAGTTCTGATTTATGAAAGATTATAACATTTACCCTTATATATGCTTTTTCCCTTCTGTCAAAATAATGCCAAATTTATTATTATTAAAAACTAAACGATTAAACCCATGTCATATACGGTTTCAAATTTTTTTCCTAGCGTTTCTGAACTATTATAAAACTGCTTTGTTAAAAAAACGGTGCGTGCATATTAAATATTCACGACCTTGCCTACTAATTATTCTTATTAACACATTTTACATCAATTTCGCAAGTAAAATATCGCTTTAGACACAACAAACCGCCCCGATACATCAACTGACAGCTGAATGTCAAAAACTATAGTGGAAAAGTTTTTCGAAGAAAGATGAAATGCAAAAATCATTGGATTGTAAAGATATGGCATTTAGTTAATCAAATCTGTCACGTAAAAGATAACCGAAAAATACATGCACTATAGTTTCATCAAAGGAAAGAGAGACAACCGGATATTTTTCTGCTTGCTCCGTTATACACGTTTACTATAATATAAAAAAATAAACAGCAATAATATTCATGATTCTTATTGTTAAGTAATAGTATTTGTTTTTATTTTTATCTTTATCTGCCCTTTTTCTACCCACTGCTGAGTGAGGTCACCCCTATGACTGTCACTCGCGATTTTCACATTTGTTCTCCTAGTGTATTGGTAAAACCTTGCAAGTTTTGTCATATAATGGTATTAGCTACCTCCGTTTTCTGTTGGCCGTACAGCTTTGGAACACACCTAGTGATTTGGAACCAGCATGGAATGCTTCGATTTTAACTATGTAGGTACACTTGGTGTGGTATTTAAATGCTGGAAAGAAAGAATGATTAGTATCTTCTCCCTGGCTCCATCCCAACTCATTGTCTGCAAAGACTGTTGGGGTCAGCTCTCCTCGTCCTCAGGTTGTATGCTCTTCTGTCCCGGACTACGTCCCCCAGGCCGTGTCTCTGCATCACGTTATCTTTTTGCACCACCCATGAATCATGAAAGAATTATTAGTATGGTACATGTAATAGTGGCTTCAGTAGTTGACAGTGTAAATAGTCACGTAATTCTAAATTAAATAGCATAAAGATTTTAAGGATTCATGAATATGTCGGTTTCAGGTTTTGGTTTACTTGTTGATCGTATTGTTTGATTGTAATTTTTATTGTTCTTCTGTGTCTTGATTTACTCGCTGCTGGGTAAAAGCGATTTTCAAAGATTTCCATTTTTTGCGGTCTCTCGCTTCTCTTTGCCAGGTCACGCCTGCGAATTTTACGAAGGGTCTGTCCCATTTGTTTTGACGTCTTCTCCTCGGTCTAATTGTTTCTCGTGGTATTATCCACTATGTGCTCCTTTTTTCCCATCTATTATCATCCCTTCTCGCCACGTGTCCTACCCATTCCCATTGGCATTTGAGTATTCTTTCCATTATGTATGTGAACTTCGTTTGGCTTCTTATCCATGTAATTGTCTTTCTATCTCTTTTTTTTATACCCCAGCATACATAAGTACGATCATATAACTTCATACCAGAAGGCATTGAACTGGTTAAATGTTAGAAATAGATGCAAAATTCACATACTGTATGTATTTTATAATATCCTTAACTGCCCCGCCTCACCCTCTTATGTTGCCGAAAATTTTCAGCGTCTTTCCAATCATGGATTAGCGCTACGCTCAAAGAGAGATTGTTTATTGGCCTTTCCAGTTCACCGCTCCTCTTTCTTTACGTCGTCGTTTACTGTCCATGCAGTAAGACTCTGGAATCAGTTACAAACCAATATAAGACTCGCTCCGTCCTTGGCATGCTTTAAGAAGCGACTGAAAAAACTCTTAATTTCTAGTCAGTAAAATAACGTGTTTCATTCCTGATTTTTCTTTTCCTTTCCTCTCCACCATCCCTTCCTTTCCTTTTGATTGATGATATCTCACGTTATATGAAAAATAATGTTCGGGTGATTGTCCGTCTTTGTGGGGTTCGTGAGCATGTTCTCACGTATATGTTTATGGATTTCGTGGGGATGGATAGTCATTTGAATGATTTATGCGACCACGTAACTTGCTTCATTTACTTTTGTCTGGTTGGTTGGAAGAGATTGCCGCCGGCAATAAGCCCGCCAGATTGTATTGCAATAAAAGGGTTAAATAAATAAATAAAATACTTATTTCCATGCTTCTTTGGCTTTTTGATTTATATATCTTAAAATAAAAATAAATGTATTAGAACTGCTGTGAGCATCTCTTTTTTTAATAATTTTATTTAATTTCACAAATTGGTCCATGAACGTAAAAACAAAACTAAACTGGTCCATGTACATAAAAAGTTTGAGAATGACTGTTTTATAGCATTTACTTAAACCGTTCGCTATCTCGGGTCGTGTCTTAATATTGAATATGTTAATATCCGAAATTAATATGGCTCAAGCGTATTTGAACGAAAATTTTGAAAAAAAGTATGAAAAAATTTCATTAATTTTCCACATCTTGACTTCATCCCCCATTTCCCATCCCCGGCAGATTATTTCCGCCCGGATTGGCAGCCGACGAGGGGGGTGACAGATTACTCTGCCGATTTTTATGCCGTCAAAAGTGATTGAGGCGCAATGACATTATACTTTGGGAAAAGGTTTATTGTTTTTTTAGGCGACCGCGAAAAATGAATTTCAGATCATAATGCATTATTACCAACATCATAATTTTGACATATATCGTTCCACAGCAGGACTTTGGCCTTCCCCTTTTTTCTCCATTTCTTCTGATGATGTACTTTATTTCTGAAATACATGAAAAATAGTTTTATTTATAGCAACATTGTATTTAATACTTTATTTAACATTTTATACAGGTTTAAAGTGTTGCAAAGATTCCTGCTAACTAAAACCAAAGATCGTGCAATCTTTGTTCATTTCCATTTTGGACTATGCAGACGTCTGTTATTTTAATAGAATGGAACGATAGCTGGATAAATTATAGTGTCTTCAAAATAGTGAGATTTATTTTAAACCTGAGGAAGTACAATCATATTATTCCATACCAGAAGGATTTGAACTGGTTAAACGTGAGAAATAGACGAAATATTCACATATTGTCACTATTATATCGTGGGCTCAATACTAAACCTAGGTAACTCGAAATTTGGCGGTTTTGAGTTATTTACATGAATGGATTGCTCGTCGAAGGGGCTTTCCAATGCTATGAAATACGTATCTTAAAATATTATTTCTCAATTGAGTTATTTAGCATTTTCATAATTAGCTAAGTTGTAAACATGGAAACAAAATAATGCTTAAAGTAGATATCTGCAGTTCATATAACTTACATCTTACCATCTATTGAAACCTCCTTTATTAGTTTCATAAAAACATATTTGCGCGATACTTAATCATTAAAGAGGAGTTACCAGACAAAAGGACCTCGAAACTAAGAACGCCATTTTCTCAGAATAAAGAATTTTGAGTTACCTAGTTATACGAGTAGTATGGAGCCCACGATATGATCTCCTTAACTGTATCACCGCTCCTTGTTATATCGCCGAGAATATTCAGCGTTTTTCCGGTCATGAACTGGAACTATGCTCAAACAGTGTTTGTTTATTGGCTTTCCCAGTTCAACGCACTTCTTTTTTTATGTCGTTCTTTTCTGTCCATGCAGTGACAATCTAGAACCAGTTACAATTTAATGTTAGACTCGCTCCGTCAATGGTGTATTTAAAAAAAGCGACTTAAAAAACTCTTAATATCAAGTCAATAATGTAACGTGTTTCATTCCTAATTTTTATTTCGTCTCCACTTTCCCTTCATTTTCCTTTAATTGATATCTCATTTTAATTTTAACAACGTGTGTTTCATGAATATTGTACAGGTGAAATAGTTATTTAAATATTTTTTGCGACCATGTAATTTACTTTATTTACTATTGTCTGGTTGGTTGGAACATATAATAAGTACTCAAAATTATTTTTACAATAAATTAACTAATTACATGAGTAACAATGAAAAGTCTTCATACATGAAGAGTGAAAATCCTTCAAAATAGGAGAGTATGCATGATGATATGATAGAGTATCCCAGGATAAGGTGTAGTGGACATCCGTTCTATCTGCCTACTTCAATAGTGACATAGCTTAATAGTAATGATGATGTTGATGTCACCAGTATTTAAAAATAAGACTAGATAGGAAAGTTATGCATCACGGAAGTAAGTGTCGTTAGAAACCTAAAGAAAAGAATTTTGAGATGGTCTAAGCATGTTAAGGTCAAACCAAACAAACAAGATCATTGTTAAATCTGTTATATGAATTAAAGTAGTTCTTCGCTATCCACGGAGGATAGGTTCTAAGCCCTCCTCCCTCGCAGAAAGCTAAACCGTGGAGAGTAGCGAATTCTTTCTAAATTACAGTACGAGTACACTCGTATTTATGTAACATATAGCAGTGCTCCGCAACCTTTTCTCACCTACGACACACCAAAATTCTTCCTAGAATTCCGCGGCACACCAAAAGCTAAAATATATAGGTATTAAATTGATACACAAATTTTACAATAAATTTTTGTTTTTTATTTGAAAAGTATACATACATAAAACTATAACATATTTATTTTTACGCAATCTTAATAATTATTATAAAATAATAATTAATTAATGTGATACCTGCGCTTGTTTCAATGACGGACGAGTGTACGTGATGTAACGCGTGCAAATGCAGTATAACGCATGCGCATGAGTCTTCAGCGACGCGCATAAGGGTCATTTTTCTTTGTCTATGACTAATTTGGTGCGGCCATGGTGTGTACAAAGCACACTACGCAGTTTTCAACAGTTGGCACCAGGCGCTGGGGGACCATTGAAAAATTATTTAGTTATAATAATTATTCTATACTACATTTTGAAAAATTATTTGTCATTGTGTATTAAATACATAATGAAAAAATGTAAAATGTCAAATACATTGAATTTGACCGCGGCACACCTGTATCCGGCTCACGGCACACCAGTGTGCCACGGCACACCGGTTGCGGAGCACTGACATATAGTATACCTAAACTAGACAGTCGTTTTTTTTAAATACACTGAACGCTCTCGTGTCCGTTTTCTCTTATTTTTTTGCAGATTGACAGCAATGCAACAGCAACACTAGTACGGATTATCTTGATTGGGTATACTTCACGCATAGAGCATTCCGTATTTTCTTACATTCTAGCAACTTCAGAGATTATTTTCTATTCCTACCTAGTCAAGAGTTTTTGGCTTTTTACTTATTGCAAGCACTTGACGAGGTATATTTGTAGTATCTGATTCACTAGTGATTCATTAGAATTTCGGAGGCATTATAATGGTGACAGCCTCCGTGGTTTAGGTAAAACGCCTGTCTCCCAACCCGGAGATTGCGAGATCAAATTCCTCTGGAAACCAAATAAAAAAAGGATTTCAGTCTGGTTTTTACTTAAGTCCTCTTTTACATCTTTCTGGTTGATTGAAATAGATTGCCACATGACAATAAGTACGCCAGGTTGTACTGTATACAACGAAAGTGTTATACAATATAATACGGTAAATAAGGGTTATTTGGACATAAATACTGATATCGAGAACGATACAATCACAGCGAGAGATAGACTGCGACTGATCGATCATGTTGGGGGGTTGAGATAAACCTTGGGGGTGTTAGATGAATCTTGGGATGTTTGGTAGGCCTACCATCATTATAAGTGGCACAAGATTCAAAAAAATGTCCGAGGTCAACCGTAGATAAGTGAATCCGTAGATATAGATCCCGCAAATAACAGGGGACTCATATATACTTTTATTTCTAATTGAGGCTTAATCGATCCACTTTTTCTTATTGGAAAATTCAATCAGAAAATACTTTTTTTTTATCTTATTCATAAATAAACTCGCCCATAGAAATAATCGCATGTTTCAATAGATTAGCGCATTAGCGATTCGATCCACGCAATATCTGACCCTCAACTGTCACTATTCCTGAATTATGAGGTCCTTCTTTGTCTTTGAAACTGTTCGCCAATGTAAATGGATCTCTTTCTGCGCTGAAAGTCTGTCAGGTGTTTGACAAATGGACTTACGTATGGAAAATAAAACCAACCCACATTTTATGATATTTGAGTGAACATATTCAAGGTATTTGGTTAATTTATGATGAATTAAAAATGATATTTCAAAGCTCTAAGAAATTTGATACAATCTATATCTTATAAAATCGAATATTTGAATGTTGCCAGTTTTTTTATTTTTTTTAATGTCTTTTTAACCCGATTAGGGTGTTTTGAGCTAGTGAGCAGCATTAAATAAGAAGGACAAACACAGTTCACGTTTACTATCAAATTATGAAATAACTAGCTGTAAGTAGTGAAAAATAAGCTGAAAGGCTGAAAATATAAACTGCTGAAAATATAAACTGCTGAAAAAATTGTAGTAAAGAATGTTTGTTTTTAAGTGTTGGGAGTCTGGAAAATCTGGATTGGTTAATTGTAACTTCATCAAAAGTTCATATTTAAGAGGAACAGTTTCTTTGTGGCAGCAATATTTTTATGTTTTGTCAGAAAATCTTTCAGTTGCAAAAATGGCATAATTGATATTTAGTGTTCAATGAATTTCAACTCTGATTCAATCTAAGTTCAATTTTTAAATCTTTTTTCACATCGTTGACGAAAATTACGTATTCGCTGTGCTTTTTCAACACGACGCATATTGTTTGCTTGATACCATGTTAATCAAATAAGAACATTATTTTCGTATATTTATAATAATTTAATTCACCAAAAACTGTTGACTTTCTTAACATCTGCGAACGGAAGGATTCTATATATAACAAATGGTATGTTATGTTATAAATATTATACCATAATTGTGACACAATTTCTTACACACGAACGCAAGTTCAACTGATTTATGTTTAATGACACCATGTTAATCAAATAAGAACAATATTTTCGTATATTTATAATAATTCACCAAAAAATATTGACTTACGTGACATTTCCCTTCGTGTGCTAAAAAAATCCGCGCGTTTCGGTGCTGTGTATTCAATACACATCAATACACCTGTAAAAATGAGCGATTTAAAATCGAAAAAATAAGAATATTCATAGCCAATCGCTTAAATGAATGAAATTTGAAGTCAAAACTGATAATAATTTAAATTTAATTGTTGAAAACATGAAAAAAAAACACATCGGCCGACGTTCACAAAACGGGCGAAGAGACCACCTCAAATTGATGCCCGAGAGCTACTGAAGCGAGAGAAGCGAGCGAACTGAGATTCTATTTCTTGCGTTTCCATATACCGATGTAGAGTGAGAGTTAGACGTGAATAGCGTCGCTTCCTCCCCCATAGCGTTTTTTTAGAATGAATATACCTACGTCCCACAGTGGCACACGTTTGATTGTATTGGTGAATTTATTCCCAATTTTCACAAAATATCTCTGATGTGGCCGATAAGTGCTAATTATTATTAATATTATTTTTTCATTCAATGTGTAAATGTATAACAGACGAATACCTAAAATCTGAACCCAGTATTTATTATATTTATAGAGATATTAAAGTTTTTAGAAGCAATGTGTACTAGTTACACATCACAGGGAAGGAAGGGTTAAAAAGGTTGGGGTTTTATTGAATTCAGTATTTATTATATTTATAGAGATATTGAAGTTTTTAGAAGCAATGTATACTAGTTACACATCACAGGGAAGTAAGGGTTAACAGCTGCGAACGGAGGGATTCAAGTTCATTATGAGAGTTCTCGTGTTGGTTGACATTCGTTAAAAGTAGATATTCATAAAAGTTTGGATACGCATAATTTAGATAGTATTAAAAAAATATACGATACAACGTTTCCCTCGCTGAGAGTATATTCGCACGTGCTAGAATTCAAAACTTTTATCTTGTAAAAGAATATCTAATATGCATCTGTCATAACAAAGATGTTCAACGTTTAAACACCGCCATATCAACTTGATATTAGTGAGAGAACATACAAAAATCAAACCAACGATGTACTCATTTTAAGATATTTTGGGGAACAAGAAGACCGTACCTAATATACATATTATGCGTACGTCAAAAGTAGATCATAAAAGGTCGGAAACGCCTCACTTAGTGGGTATTCGAAGAATATATGATCCAACACTTCCTCGCTAAAGCCACATTCGCACATGTTAGAATTTTGATGCTTTTCAAATGTTCCTTATGTAAAATTTATGACATCCAAGACCTAGTTGGTTACACGTTTGGTTAAACTCATCGACATGACTATTGTTAGCTTTTGGTGGACGACGGATGAGCATGTTTTAGTGATTCTAAAACCTGAGAGTTAGTTAATAATTTTAGCAAATATACTATTAATTACGAGAAAGACAATGATATCTTCCGGTTATGCACTTAACATATTACCATTTTGAATATTTGAATAAATTTAATACGAATTATATAATCTGAAATGGACGTGATTGAAAAACTGAAAGGAATCGAATAAATGCTGTAGAAATGCGTAAACTGAAGATAATACATTGGGTGATTATGTATAAAAGAAAACATAATAAAGAGGCTTAGGGATGAATGTGAACGTGATGGCTGATGTGTTGAGTAAGATGAAGAAGGGCACCCAGAAATTGTTTGAGCATGTACTATGCGTATCCAGAAAGTAAGTGTACTGAGGCTCTCATGACCGGATGGATTTTATTTTCGACATGTTGACTACACTTCCGTGTAGCCTGACCCTTCTCCTCCGCAACGAAACCGGTTCGAGGTCAGTACGTTGAGAAGTGTCGACGCGACATCAAGTTTCGTGAAAAATGTCAATCCAATTTCCCGCCTAGTGCGAAATACGCGGCGTCATCCGATATCTCGTGTGGAAGCGAAAACCTCCGGTTGAGGTTTATAATGAGGTGAAAACTGCATATGGTGATAAAGCTATGAATCGTACGAGTGTGTACAAGTGGTGTCGCGAGTTTAAAAACGGTCACGTCACACCTCTTCACCCTCCGCCAAAAAGTTCAAAACCACAATTTCAGCCAAGAAAATCATGGCATCCGTGTTTTGGGACTGTCAAGGCATAATTTTAATTGAATATATGCCTCAAGGGGAGACCATCAACTCTGCAAGATACTGTGAGACCCTTAAAAAAATTGCGGAGGGCGATTCAGAACAAGAGGAGAGGCATGCTGACAAAGGGAGTCTGCCTGCTGCACGACAATGCCAGACCACACACGGCCAACGCCACGAAGGAACTGCTCGCCTCGTTTAAATGGGATGTCCTGAACCATCCCGCGCATTCCCCTGACCTAGCACCTTCAGATTACTATCTCTTTACCTCCCTGAAGCTGCACATGGGTGGAAAAAGGTTTTTAACCGATGAAGAGGTAAAGGAGGAGGTGGAGAAGTGGACGGAGGGGTTGGCGGGAAACTACTTCGAGGAAGGCATCAAAAAGTTGATACCCCGCTTCACCACCTGCATTGAGAGGAATGGCGACTATGTCGAAAAATAGCTTACATATGTACTACGTTAACCACTTAATTTTTTTGTTTAAATAAAAAAAATTGTAACCTACAAAAATTCAGTACACTTACTTTCTGGATATGCCTTGTAGAACGAATAAATGAAGAAAGATAGTAGAATTAACCAATAGGGCAAATGTGAGTGGAAGTTATGGTAGAGGAAAGCTAAAGAAAGTACGTTTGGATCATGTGTATAGTATTTTGACGCACTTCTCTATGTGTCTAAGACTTGGGTTCCCTATAGAAAGCACATTTAAAGCCTTGAACTGTTCCACCAGCGTTTCCTTCGTCGAATTCTTCGGATCCACAGGAGTGATCATGTCACAAATGTTTTGGTCTTGCAACCCTTCAACTGTAAACATATAGAATATATGAATCTAAAGGCAAAATTGTGATGGACCGGGTATGTGATACGCATGGGCGATCATATATATACTCACAAAACGCGTCGGGGAAGTGGTGGGCATGCGAAGAGTTGGTGGGCAGAGGAAGCGCTATTAGGACAGTTTGCGAGAGCCGCTGACTTTGTACAGGGCGCCTGAGGACTGGGAGCAGGTGAGGGGTGTGGAGAGTCGTATGTTTTCGGGCTGATGGCGTCTCAGCGGCTAGATGTGTAAGAAACAGTCAGCGCGCAGCGAACATGCGTCAGCATCGCCAGGCGGTTCAGCAGGGTCCACATGACTGTGACACTTGCGGGAGGGAGTGCGCATCTAGGATCGGACTGTTTTCTCACAGAAGATTACATGATCACCGTGGAAGAACAGTTCAAGATTGACGTTGGAGTGGTGAGGGGATCCTCAATTTCGAGGCCCGGCAACGACGACGACGAGAGTATTTAAAAAAAAAAGGAAATACAAAAATTAAGAAAATCACAAGAGTTCTATGGGAAGGTGTATATTCATATAGAAGATGCGAAGGATGTATACCGAGAAATTCATGACCTTATGATTCTTCGGAATCTTCGATTTCGACTGTACCTGTCTGCTCTGCCGTTACCGCATATTTCCAATAGTTATATTATTTGCCTTAGTCTGCGTCTCATTTTGGTTTTGTGGATCTTCGTTAGAGATCCATGATTTTCGATCCTCATTAAAATATCGTCTTTGTTCAGAGTTCATGGTTTGTCACCGTAGCCGTTGTTGATCTATTTTTCTCTGCTTTGCAGCAACACCCTCTTTTTCTGTCAAGTTAGATCTTCCAGGCATTTTAAAATGGGTCTTTGTATAAAGTTTAAAAGTTAACAGTCTCACCGAATGTTACTAACTTTATGCATGTCAAGTGTTTCCGCATTTAATCATTTCAAAAGATCATCAAATTATGTAATATTTCACTCGAAAAACTAACTAAACAAATATTTGGGTTTAAAAAAATTAACGATATAATTTAATGTTGCAATTACCTACCTTCCAATTGCCGACATGTTTTACTTTGATAGCGTGTGTTTCAAAACTGGAATACTCACGATACGTGGTAGCTTCTACATATAGTATATAAATTTAGTTTCATTTTCCCTTCACGGGCTTGGAATGTTTTGTTTCATTTTCGGGATCACGGCATTAGGCCAATTGTACTCGTATAATAGATTGTACAATGAATTTTGATATGTACTATTATTCATGCTTATTTTTTAATGTGTTAAAATGCCGAAATTTATTAGGAATTTACCCATTACTCTTGGCTCTCGGTCACTGTTCTAGGACGTGGTAATATTTCACGAAATTTCAGTGTGATTTTTAACATTGATTCTGCTCTATATTGAAGGGGTGGACAGGGGTCGGTCGGTAGATTTATTGCTCGGACATAAAATAATACGCGATTCTGGCTGTCAGAGTCGGGACAAGATATTCTTTGCCTGAGGCACACGTTCGAAAACTGACTCCTCCAATAAGGAGACAATAAAAATATTTATATTTTACGTATTTTATGATAGACGATTTAAAAAAAATTCTAGTTTACTGGGAACACGACAAATGATAGGCAACAAACCCAGATCCATTGAGAACCCAGATCCGTCGAGGACAATGATGACAACTTCCTGCAGCAAGTTTTTTGTAAACGGCGCGGTAACAAAGTGTGGATAATTTTTTTCGGGAGAGTCTGTATATATTTCTAAATGTTTTGAATTGCTAAAGCAAATCTGAATATACTATAAAATAAATATTTAATTTATAATAATGAAACGTTGTTATAAAAATAAATGACTCAGCTCCATAAAATAATATAATTCATTTATATTACTTACTAGCTGTACCCGGCCACGCGTTGCTGTGGCTCAGTCTGGTTTTTGAAAACGAACTATTTGAAAATTTAATATTTATTATTTAATTATTTATTATTAAATATTTAATATTCTAAGTCGAAATCTATATTGCGTGTGTTGCCGTCACGTTCAACAGGAGGCGCTGCCATTATTTCGTATGTTTTATACACTTTTTGAAATACAACTGTAAAGGAAAAAAATAATATATATAAACATGCTTGTATACAAATGTAACCTTTTGTTAAAATTTCAAAGCAATGAAAAATAAGACAAACAGTTAAAAAACGAAATGAAAGAATCGGAAACGAAGAAAATGCAATGTGACATAACTGTCAATGATAATTGTTTAGTTTGCGTGTATCGCTGGGGGTGGGGGGGGGGCGCTCCCATTATTTCGTCTGTTTTATATATTATTTTATATACAATCGTACATAAAAAAAATATATAAACATGCTTGTATACGAATGCAACCTTTTGTCAAAATTTCAAAGCAATCGGTGAAGAACTTTCGGAGATTAGAGATTTTTAATATACGAACATTTACATTTTTATTTATATAGATACTCGAATATCATATTTGTTTCAGTTTGAGAGCTGTCTCTGCCCCAAAAATAATAAATTACGTTTATCAAAACATCTATTCACCAAGTTCATATTCGCTTTCTAGAAATTCTAAATAAATATATATGTATATATTGCTTTAAGACTGTGTTATTTTAGATAATAAACATTGAAACAATTTAGTATGAACAATTAAACAGTCCCAACCAAGTGGGTAGGCGATGTGATTCATTCTCACAATTTAGCCCGACATTATCATAGTTTCCGCCATTCACAATTGAAACATTTGTCCGAAAGAGCCTCCCAGGGTCTGATACCGAGGCTCGGACAATAGAGAATACGAGTTTAAATTTATTTGGCAATACATTAGCTGCCCTGGCCTGGCCCTTGCGAATTTATGTGCTTCGAAATGAAGAGTAGGAAAAGCAAAGTGAGAATTTAAATAGGGGTATGTTTTTCACGGGGAGGTTTTAACAGAGCATACCATTAACACTCTAAATCCTAAATATATATATATATTTTTTTCATTTATCGGAAAACGACCTCCGAGGCTTAGTGGGTAAGACATTTGTCTCCCAATCCAGGGGTTGCGAATTCGATTTATGTTGGAACCCAGATTAAAAAAAAATATTCCAGTTTAGTTTTCGCTTAAAGACTCTTTTACATATTTGTGATAGGCTGGGAGAGATTGTCATATAGTAATAAACTTGCCAGGTTGTATTATATACTACAAAAGTGTAATATAAAAAACAGATGTGTGAGACTCGCGCGGTAGAAGTGAAACTTCTTAGCTCCTTGGAAAAGTTGATTTTATGCATTGATTTTATTCCATTTGTTAACGATTTTTTTTTTAGGAATTAGGAAATGGTTATGTGGAATTTAATTCAAGAAAATCTCTCCTTATTTAATAAAAAAATATAACATTTTAAATTTTAAACAAATAATAATTATTTTAATAATAAATAATAATTTTAATAATAATATTAAAATAATATTAATAATAAATAATTATTTATATTAAAATAATAAATTATAATTTATTAATAAATAAAATATTTAATAATAATTATATAATACATCGTTTCACTTTTCGTAACGTTCAGACCAATTTGCCCTACCGCGCCAATAGAAGTTTTACTTCAATAATACAAAACAAGGTAGTTTTAATCAACGGCTTTTCAAAATTGCTTCGGAATTTTTATCTCTCACCCCAATTTATATAATTTCTAGCCTCCTTTGTAACTTAAGGTACTTGACTTTTAACTGGGAGTTTTGTGCTCGATTCCCGGTATTACCCAAAAAAAGGGTACAGGCCTGGTTATAGAATTTGTTTGATGACAATGATCAGAGGAGTTGAGAAGATTATAAAAAAAGATAAAACGGAATAACCAGACTCCCAGTCGAGATTTAGCAACTGCTGGAAAAAGATACTCCTAAACTCAACAACACCACATTAAAAATATCTACTAAATTAGACAGGGAGTCTAAATCTAAAGTTTGTCAATAATTGATCAGTTCAGTTCGATGTCACCACCATTCAAGCTGTTATTGGGGATAAAATAAGTCACAATCCAGATATATATTATATAACGGCATAACCCTACCAGTTTCAAGGTTTTCACTTCATCATCAAGGGAGCACACACAAAAGTCTTGTTTGTTAGAAGAACAAAATATTCTTTATTTTTTTATGAGCCCGATGTTACGTAGTGACGAAGAAAGAACTACCCAAAGGAATGCGTTTTTTCGGTGGTGACACACCTAAGTGTGAAAAGAATAGTAGCGACGACAGATTAAAGGTCCGATATCACAAAAGAAGGAAAATGACTCGCAGCGCAGTAAATACTATCTTGATCAAAAAGTTTTAGGACTTTATTCATAAAATTGAAAATACAAGTTTATTTATAAAAATCGATATGGTCCCCTTCAAAGTACTCCCCATCGACTGCAACGTACTTACGCCAGCGCTTGATCCAATCCTCGAAACACCGCTGGTACTCAATTTTCGGTATGTCCATCAGACCCGTCTTCGATTTTTTCATGACATCCTCTCGGGTGCCGTAACGCGTTCCGCGAAGCGGTTTTTTAAGTCGGTTGAACAGGAAAAAGTCACAGGGAGCCAGATCAGGTGAACTCAAAGGCTGCTAGATAGTATTCGTATTGTTTTTGGTCAAACACTCATGGAAATCATGTCTTTCGCGATTTCAACGCGGTCCTTTTTTTGCGGTAATTGTAGGGAAGTGTCAATGATAGATGTGGTAACCTAACAAAAAAAAAGAATTCCAATCGGGTGACTGACAGCGCCACACGGTGGCCGGTCCTAAAACTTTTTGATCAAGGTAGTA
The DNA here is from genome assembly GCA_949825065.1 of Odontocerum albicorne. Classification (NCBI taxonomy): domain Eukaryota; kingdom Metazoa; phylum Arthropoda; class Insecta; order Trichoptera; family Odontoceridae; genus Odontocerum; species Odontocerum albicorne. The sequence continues at coordinate 35,002,974 of OX463855.1, forward strand.
TACTCATAAAACAGCTTAAGACCTGAAGTTCAAATAGCCTATCAAGTTGGCAGTACTTACTTACATATGAGTTGCGAAGTGCCAAACCAGCCTATACAACGAATATGTTGAAATGAGATAATGGAGCTCAAAGTCTTTGGGTTATTATAAATCAAATGTTGTGTAATTAATGTTTTTTATTCATTGAATAGATACATTCTAAAACTACTACAATACAAATAAATAAATGAATCTAATATTATGACAAGATTATTTGATGATTAAAGTTTTTTTGTTTGATAGGCAAATTTGGCATAAAAGTATATCACGAAAATCGCTTTGCCAAAAAAATTGTAGATGGCAGCAGTAGTACCATTTAGAATTTTGAAGTAAAGGCACTTCTGGCTTATAAAGAAACATTCTTTATAAGCCAGAAGTGCCATGTGACTCAAATTTTGTGCCATGTGACTCAAATTTTGACACTAAATCATTTTTGGTTTTGTTGGATAGGCTGGTTTGGCTCTATGCCATTCATATAATGTTTCGAACACAGCAAAACTATCATTTAACACCATTAGATCGGAGTACCCAATCGGAAGATATTGATTGATTGATTCTTTTGGTTGTCTACATAATACACAAAATTCTTTTGGTTGTCTACATAATACACAAAATTCTTTTGGTTGTCTACATAATACACAAAATTTTTTTGGTTGTCTTTATAATACACAAAATTCTTTTGGTTGTCTACATAATACACAAAATTCTTTTGGTTGTCTACATAATACACAAAATTCTTTTGGTTGTCTAAATAATACACAAAATTCTTTTGGTTGTCTACATAATACACAAAATTCGCCAGTAATTCACATCTCAAAGGCGTCATTTATCTATTCATTGTATCATACACCTTATGTGTACAACTTTTCATACGAGGGTCATCCAGAAAGTAAGGTTACAACATTTATGTAGGATCGAAAAATACTTGTATTTAATTTAAATTCACAGGATACTTCACAAATATATTAATCTATTTTTCACCGTGATCGCCGTCGAGATCGAGACATTTCTGTAGTCGGGGCACCAGCTTTTGTATGCCAGTGTCATAGACCTCCGCCGCCAGCTCTTTCAGCCACTTCTTCACAGCTTCTTCGACCTCCTGATCGTTGAAAAATTGTTGGGGTGTAGTGACACACCCACGGTTCATCTCCCGTCACGATAGAGTCCAGAAAAGTTTCTCCCTCCCGTGCAAAACGATCCAAAAATTCACGCGCGGCGGTCACGTGATTTTGACGGTACTCCGGTGTGAGCATTCTGGGCACCCATCTCGCACACAACTTCTTGTAACCAAGTTTTTTCCGACACAATATTACCAAGGAGATTTCGAGAAATGTCAGGAAATTCTTCGTGAAGGTCGTCAAGCGTCACACGGCGGTTATCACATCGACTCATCACATCACTACCATAAACTTCCACGAACTTCCGGTGGATATTCGCGGCAGTATTGTTCTGCAAAGTCAAAAAACGGATGACCGCGCGAATCGCGCACGGACGGGAGGTGGCGGGAACGCGCGACGACCTCTCCATCGGAAGAATTTACTGTGACTGAACAAAGTGGCCGACAAACACGCGAGACCAAACAAACTAACCGTTAGGATCCCCCCTACACGCCAGGGGCGCCAACTTTGAAACAAAAATTCCCCCCGGCCTCAGGAGCCCTTGTAACCTTACTTTCTAGATGACCCTCGTACAATAGATAAAAGTGAAGAAAACTTGAGTCCGAGTTCAGCGAATTTCCCTATTCCTCCCAAATCCCTTCCAGGCTACTGATTGTGCCCTTAGAATTTAGCACTCCTCTAAAATATGGTAGAAAGAGGGTTAAATATTTTAACCCATAAATACCACACCATTCTTTAAAATTTACTACCGTTTTTTTAATACCGAAAGCTTTTTTCATTGAGTATATAAATTCGTAGTTCAATTCATGACGTTGACAGGACTTTGGAAACTGTATCGAGTATTTACGTTACAGGGGTAGCTATTTTGGAAAGGTATTGCGAGCAACCTTTATAAGATATACGAGTACCTGTTTTTTTTTTTTTATTATTCCTATAAAAATCCTTTAATACTGTACTTTTTTTCAACTTATCACTTTCATCCTCCATTCCAGTATTCAGATCAAGGCATACCTGCTTCTTCTTTCGTATGGTAATCCTCAGCATGTTCAAATTGCTGATTCAAATATATTGATAAGCGTGACCTGGAGACAATATTTTCTTTGACTCTAGTAATCGTCTTTTCAGATTAAGAACCACTAGAGTGGTTCTAATAATCCGCATGCCCTGAAATTGAAAAAGAACATTTGAAACAGTCTAATTTCAGGATCTGAAAATTGAATATTTCTGGTAATGTTGCTGATATGTTCAATTTTGAACCAACTTCTAAAATGTTCAAATGTGTGTCTTGATTGCTGCTTGATATTACAGCAGGCAGTCCCGCATTTGTATAGATGCCGTCCGTAGGCAGTTTGCTATTGCCCAACCCTTCCCTCTCCACATACGTAATTAAAAAATGCTTTCGCAACCCTTCTTCACACATGTAATTAAAAATGGTATATCCTTTCCGTTTTGAATGATAATGTATTTCATAGCACCCAACAAACTACTATAGTTTGCGTTTTGCTTTCTTCTGTGCAAATGCATCTTTGATGTGTTTGAAGTCTATATTCACTTGTTTAAATATTTGTAAACTATTTATGAATCTTTGGGTGCCCCATTTGGATTGTCACCCTCCCTGGGGGCTTACGAGAGTAAATCCGACCTACCCTTCCGTTATAAGCACAAGCTCCCGAAGCATTATCTATTGTCTGACTAGTCCACCTGCAGTATTAACTGGGACGACCAAGGTCTGAGTGAATGTGATGAAATACAAGTAGCCTGAACGAGTGGAGTTGTTTTTGCTAAATAATTAGTGTAAGAATTGTTATCTAGTTATAAGTAGTATGTTTTAGCATTTCGATCGCATTGAATGTGATGTGATCATGATCGCATTGTTCGCATTCCGGAGATTTTTATTAAACCAATGATCAAATATTTCCAGCATGTTCTTGTCTATCTGTGATTTAATCGCCTTCTTCAGTGGTTATTAACATGAAGACATGTCTTCGAGCCACGCTTTATAATATGTCTGCATAAAGAAATCAGATATCACGAGGCGTGCCATTCGAATGGATGAATGAAAAGGCATGGAAGAAAAAAATCCGGTGTAAAATAATAAAAACGCTTACAGTTTCATTTTGAATTCAGACTTAATTGTTTAGTCTGTGCTGCACTTCATTAATACCAATCATGGTCTAGAAGTGGTTACTGACTTTATCTACTTAGTATAACCAACAATGGAGGATGCGAGGCTGAGATGAACTGGAATGGCATAAAATGCAATGTCAAAGCTGGAAGAACAGAATAATCACCGTCACGACGAAAATGCGCCTAGTTAAGTATCGTCTTTGAAATATTATATTTATACATGGCATGGCATGGAGAGACGTAGAATAGATGCATTTGAAATGTGGTGCTGAAGAAGAATGTTTCGAAACTCCTCCATTCTTGAAGAACTGAGAATCACCGCCCTTATTTTTTACGTCGTCCTGTACTGTCCATGCAGTGAGACTCTGGAAACAGTTATAAACCAATGTTAGATTCACTCCGTCTTTGGCATGCTTTAACACTTGCTTTACTGTGCTAAAAAATTCCGCCAGCCACGGTGCTGGACGCCAAGCGTCCAGTGAAAAATGTGTGTTTTAAATTAAAATTATGAAGCGATTGAAATAAAATCTTATATTTCTAGTCAGTAATATAACGTGCTTCATTCCTGATTTTTTTCCTTTCCTCTCCGCCATTCCTTCCTTTTCCTTTGATTGATGATATCTCACTTTCTATGAGAATGAATGAGGTGATTGTCCGTCTTTGTGGGGTTTGTGGACTCAGGTTATGTGTTCATGGATTTCGTGGGAATAGATAGTTATTTCAATGTTTTTTTTCCGACCATGTAACTTGCTTCATTAACTTTTGTCTAGTTGGTTGGAAGATATTACCACCTAGCAATAAGCCTGCCAGATTGTATTGGCAATAAAAGTGTTAAATAAATAAATAAATCACCTACAGATTTTCCATAATATGCCTTCTACGAGTCGTCCAATTTTGAAGCACATTGCTTGTGGACAAGGAGACAGTTTGTGGTTGCTGGAGCTGGAAGAGCGTTTGACTGACCATGTAAGAGACGTAACTGGACTATCCTAAACAATTGTCCTTCCAGCCGCGGAATGCTGTGATGGATGGAGGGGAGCCATCGACGGCTATCATGGGAGTCACGATGCTCAGTCATAAGCTACACGACATGGTGAATGGCACTTCATTATTCTACTAAATTGCTTGAATACATTTATATTTTTATGCTTGTTTTCAATTATTCTTGCCTCTTTAATAAATCACATAAAAAAATTACTCGATATATATATTTGAAACATTCGTTTCATGATTTATAAGCAATACTTTAAAGACCTTCTGACAACAAGGGCCCATATTGAACACTAAGCACCCAAGTGCTCAGTTAGCAACGTGTCATCGGCAGGGATAACTTCTTGATTAGGATACAATAGAGGTTGTTATTTAGGGACTGTTTTGTTTAACTTCTGTAACAATATCAAGTATTTCAGTTAATTTGATTCAACTGACAGGTCTAATAAGAACAAATTCCTTCACGAGATAAATATACCTCTTTGTAAACAAACCTTTGAAGAAATTTATTGTGTCTTAACTTAGGTATAATTACATTTACTCGTAATATTAATTATAATCGTTAACCGTTATATTTCTAGGAATTATTTCACAATGCTTATGCTTGCAGAATTAAACTCGACCAGAGATATCAATATGTTTAAACATTTTTCCAATATCTAACATGTTTTTTTATATTCAAAAATACAAAAATACATAAAAAAAAAAAAATACATAGGAAATAAATCAATAAATATACACAAAACAGATCATTTTCAATTATATCAATAAATTCAGGAACCAAGACACGCCTTTGTATTGTTACTAACCTGGAATATCGAGCTTGAAATTCTGGAGAAGAGATCACTAACACAGGACATTACACGGCAGGAACACCATCTAAAATGCAAATAATCAGCTGATGTTTCGTATCCCAGGGATGATGTTTGTAACAAAAGAGATCCAATATCCACGATGAAAAAGATCACTAACACAGGACATCGCACGCCAGGAACACCATCTAAAATGCCAATAATCAGCTGATGTTTTGTATCCCAGGGATGATGTTTGTAACAAAAGAGATCCAATATCCACGATGAAAAAGATCACTAACACAGGACATCGCACGCCAGGAACACCATCTAAAATGCCAATAATCAGCTGATGTTTTGTATCCCAGGGATGATGTTTATAATAAAAGAGATCCAATATCCACGATGAAAAAGATTTCTTTTGAATTCGTAAAACATTAACGTAATGTGATTTGACAAACATGTAAAATTTAAATTTGATCATCACTGGCGCTCAACTTTTATATGAGGAACCAATTGAAATAAAAAATTGACAGATTGATTGATCGTGTTACAGCATACTCGTTTGTTTTATTTCCAGGAGAACTCCTTTTAGAGAGAGAACGTTGTAACTAAGGCACTAGTTCCACACTGGGAATCTATCATAATGGCATTTTGCAAACATGTTTGGAGAGTTCAAACTTGGATTCTATAAATTTTTTGTCAGTGGCACTCAATTTTTAAGGAGGGAGGAAACTTTTTAAAGACTAACTCTCAAACTAAGTATCCAATTAAATAAAAATAATGCTATGAACGTGTGTTAAACAATTTGTTGGTTTATTTAAATTTTTTAAACAATTTGTTGGTTATTAAACAATTTGTTGGTTTATTTAGATTTTTTCATGCCAAACTTTTTACCCGTATATCATCTTCTTTCTAGTGTCATGTCAGGTCCTACCAGCGTTGAATATCACCTGAGAGTAAGCATATTTGTCCCCGGCAGCCCGACAAAGATCCCCAACGCTCATTATACCAGTTCAATCACGTATATTGCGGAGCCAGGAGATTTGCCTCTTCCCAACACCTCTTTGACCCTCTATTTTGCCTTGGATGATCAGGTGCAGTAATTTGTACTTTGCTCCTCTAAGTACATGACCCAAATAGAACTCCTTTCGGATTTTAATATTAGTCAGCAACTCTCTATCAACTTTGGCTATTTGAAGAACCCTTGTGTTGCTGATCATATCCATACAGGGTATCCGTAGCATTCTCCGGTGCATCCACATTTCGAATGCTTCCAGTCGGTTCATACTACCAACTTTGAGGGTCCATGATTCCACTCCATGCAATAACACTGACCAAACGTAGCATTTGACTAACCGCTGTCGAAGTTTCAAGTTTAGGTTATCATCGCAAAATACGCTTCTCATTTTATTAAAAGTCGCACGAGATGATTCAATTCTGCACTTGACTTCGGTTTCTGGGTCGAGGTCTTCCACTAGGATACTTCCGAGGTATTTAAATTTTCTCTCTATATCAGCACCGTCACCAGCAATGTAAGACGTGCTCCTGCGTGATCCTGCCGGCCAAACACCATGAACTTAGTTTTGCTCACGTTCATGTTCAGCCCCAGCCTCACACCGGCTTCATTAATTCTATCTATAAGCGTTTGAAGGTCGTCAATACTGTCTCAACTGTATCATCTGCGTACCTGATGTTATTGACGCATACATCATTCACTTTGACCTCGAGATTCATTTTATATAGTGCTTATCCGTATATCGTACTATTTGAATTAAATTAAGTCCAATACAACAACGACGTGTGACGAGTTCTATAGCAAGGAACATCAAGTGACACAAGACTCACCATTAAAAGACACAACATTTCATTTTTATGCAGTCGATCTTCGAGTTGTTTTTGGTCACTGAATGACGACAGAGAAATTGAGGTTTTCTTTTGTGTTTAGACCTACGATCTGTCATAAATATCTATCTGAATGTTGACTACGAACAAGCTCTGAAGATGAAAATATAACGTTTTCGAAACGTCGGTGGAATCATAAGCCAAAACACATAAAAGACATACAACTAATCTTGTGTTATTAATTTATTCCACAAGCCTCGTCAGTGTCTTCTGTGATTTTTACCCCATTTTAGAACATCAACTTCACTCAGAGATGTAAGCATTTCTATCTTATAGGGTTTTGCCTGCAACGGCTTTGAGGGTTTTCATTTCAATTGTTCAGAGCATACTTTTTTTAAGCTCTTTTTCATAAGTTATAATTTTTCTCACAAAGACTCAGTCAACTTAACCGAGAGCTAAATAAATTAACTATAATAAATTGAATCCAAGGAGATTCATTGAGAATATCAAAACATGTGTGTGTTGCCCTTCGGAGGAAAATAAAAGAGCTCAAGTTTTCATGGTTTTTGCCGACATTTTTAATGGCTTCAAACGGAAGATTTTTTTTTCATTCGTCTATTGTAGGTAGATATATAGCGGTATTTAGTAAAGTCTTTTTACGATGAATTAATAAAAGGGATTTTCCTCTAGCCTTTGTGAAATTATTGTGTTTAAAAGAGTTATTGTTAAAAAATGGTATCATGACTTTTGATCAGAATCGCATACAGTTTACTAGAAAAAGTTTTTTTTTTCCGATTTAAGTGGTGGGTAAGACATGGTTAATATTGAATCCAATAAATTAGAAGGCATCTACAACAACTATAATGGTTTCCACCCATCAAGGCGGAAATGAAAGGTGATGCTTGGAGAGAATCGAGAAGCTCTTGTCCATTTTACTGTCAGCCTCGAGACAAGACGTGGGGACTCTTGCCAATCTCCCTGGCACACTGAGTGACCGGCATCGCTATCATAAAGCTCACCATCACGACGTTGAAGACAACTGGAGTACTGGATGGGAAACTGGTCCCAAAAAGAATTTCTCCAATCTATCATGCCGCTAAAGCTGACGATGTGTTCGCAGGCTACTCCGTTGCATCAATGGTCCAAGCTTAAGACTTTAATTGCCGACATTTGTAATTGGGACAATCCTGTAAAAAAACAGTATTTTCCTTGTTTTTAACATTTTTCTTTTTCAATTTAATAAATAATTGTAACTTCTTTGTAAATCATATTTTATTGCTATAGTTCAGAATATCTAGGATGCACCGTATGATAGTTCACAAATTTGCTCCAATACAACCTTGTAACGATGTTCAGTAATTTTAATTATTTTATCAACTTTAATATAAGCCTAGATTCTAATAAATAGCAAGTTATTTAGGTAAATACATTATATAAAACTAACAATAATGACAAATAAATACATCTTGTCACAAATTAGCAAAAATGTGGCAGTTTGTTAAAATCAAATAATATTTGGTGACGTTTGTCAAAAGTCACTACGTTAGTCTGCATTGGCTTAGGGATGGGGTATTCGATAATTGGATTTTCAAAAATCGATTTCGAAAATCGATTTTAATTAAATGTTCGTAATTAGTATTAATTCATAGTGGATCTTGGCCTATTTAAAGATAGATACAAATCATACAATACATTAGAAAGTCAGTATAATGAAAATTAGGAATTAAAACGTCAGTTTAGAGAAAAACAATTGTTCGATTTGTAAAAAAACTATTCGATTTGTAAAAAAAACAATTTTACCCCATCCTTTTGTGACAAACGTCGCACGGTTCATCCTAGACTTTCTGAAGTATAACACGTATTTCATTGCGCCATGTGATAATAAATATATAACGAAAAATATTGATAGTATAAAATTATTCACGTTACGTACGAATTGAATTAATTTATATCATCACGCTACTTCCCCATCGAGGAAGGCAGAGAGGACAGAGCGCCAGACTTTCCAATCTCGACACACATCCTTAACGTTTTTTAAATCCATACACATTTATATACAACTTCTACGATTTCTCTGAATTTCTACGTTTTCTTCTTTCGAAATTAAACTCCTGTGTAAAGAGCATCTTGTGTTAAGATATGAAAAAAAATATCAAATTTCTTTTCATCTTGTTCATAATAGGCGAAAAAAATCGTTTATTCAAAAATGTACGGTGAGTGATTTAAAAAATACGCTTGAGAAAATTCTATGTATATAACATATATCGTGCCGCCAATCATCCGTAAAAATCGGACAAACGTGTTTAATTCGATATTTACTTTGTGATCACGAAATGAATTCTACAAAAAGGTTTAAAAGCTCTATTGGCATTATAAACTTTTCTCGTAAATTGTTTTTATGCCGAATTTAAATTCTCGTAATGTATTTTTTTTTTTTGTACAAGGAACGAATTTCTTTTCAAAATTTGAGCAAATCGTTTTCGAATATACTCCCAAGTGTGAAATTTTTATGAGTATTTAAAAATAAGGACAATTTATACAGCGTTTTTTAAAGAACAGATTTTCCTAGCCCGCTGTTATTGACGAATTAAAAATATTACAGTAAATAACAAGTTTAATGAAAAAGTAGGAAAGTGGTAGACGCGGTCATAAGAAAAAGAACTTTGCATTTGCACATGTTTAAGAAAAATATAATTGGTTAAATAACCGCAAACTTAAATATATTTATTTATTTAACACTTAACTGTCAAAACATCTGGCGAGTTTATTGCCAGGTGGCAATCTCTTCCAACCAGCTAAATAAAGTTACATGGTAGCAAAAATATTCAAATTCACTAGTACCAAAATTCATTAACAATATACGTGGTTAAAATAAAAATTAGAAATCATCAATCAAATGAAAAAGATAGGGGTGGCAGAGAGAAAAGGAAAATCGGTAATGAAAAACATTACATTACTGCCTTGAATTCAATCTTTCACGTTGACTTGCCCTCATTATGAGGGGCGATCAATAAAATTAAATAGCAAAGAAGGAAGTATTTATTTTCACAGAAAATTAGAATTTTATAAATTTCTTTTTAAACATGAATCAATACTTTTAGATTATTTTGAAGGTGCTAATATATTTTGGTTTATAAAATAAATACTTATATTAAAAAAATATTTTTTGATTTAATTTTCAAAGTATCATTATTTTTATTTACTTCAATGGGGAATTTATGAAATATATACACATGTACAAGTAGACCATGAAGGCTGTAGTATTGATTTAGCAAAAAATAAACTAAAACTACATGTACAAATAGACCATAAAGGCTGTAGGATTAATTTAGGAAAAAAAACTATACCTACACATATACAAGCGAAAGGATTCATTACTTTGTCAGCTCTAAAACTTGAAGGTTTGTCAAGTCATATATTCAAAAGACTTGTGGTAATTTCCCCAATTTCCGCACAAAGCACGCAGAGATATACCAGGAGCCGAGCAAGTAAGGGCGGGTAGGAAGCTCCCAAACGACGTCGTATCTTATTCGGTGACGACAAATTCCACCGATTGTTGATGCCAGAGACGATCTCAAGACGCTGGGCGTTTATCATCAATTTGTTTTCGTTCAGATTGTACATGGCGATGCATTGTTTTGTCTTGGAGCGTAACAATATATTGTTAATTGGTGAGTTTGGAACTTAGCCTGTGAATTTTGATATTCCGTGTTACTATTCCGGTTTAAACAAAGCGCCAGAAAGGGTGCTTTGTTTAACGATTCGTATTCGTTTTGTACCTAAACGACAATAGGTGACACAATTATGGATAGAAACGTATGTTGATTATGATAACAACAAAAACACTGTATTTTTCGTATATCGTTTCTATAAGCTTCAAAACTTGTCTTTTTATCAATTGAACAGTTGATTACGATAAAATTATAAAGTCGGAAACATATTATTGTGGCGTGTTGTGTCGTGGCGCATTCTGTCGTGATGGCGAGCGTGCACATCTATCTGTCGTGTCGGGGAATGCTCTGACGTTTTTTCGATTTCAGAGAGTTTAGACATCTGCCAATGATATTCAGTTTATATCGCTTTGAATTTCATGCAAAAACCTTGTTTTGTACAGTGTTGAAAATGTCGAATTTTGTGTTAACCAAGCATCATTTGTGGGAGGTTTTAATTTTCTGCTTTGATTGGAGTCATGTGGTAATCTTTCCCAACCAACGATAAACATGTTAAAGTGGCCTTAAGTGAAAAAAAACTGGTACCTTTTTTAAAAAATGTGATTTTCAGCGGGATTTGAACCCCCAACCTCCGGGCTGGGAGACAGGCGTCTTACCAACTAGGCTACGGAGGTCGTCATATTACATACTGATTGGAATCAAGTCATGTGTTGTCACTTTTATATAACATCCAAAACTGTCCCGGCGCCCCTCAATATCTCACCGAATCATCTTTAGCGCCTCTCCGATCATGGACAAGCGTTACGCTCAAACAAAATTGCCTTTTGACATTTTCAGTTCATAGCTACTACTTATTGTCCATCTTATGAAAGTGTGGAACCAGTTACCGGCTGCCGTAAGACTCTCGCTGGTTTCCTTCATTTGGAGGAGGGTTTTGCTGAGAGAATACGAAGTGACAGAGAATCCTGCAGATAGCCTAGGCGTATTGTAGGTTGTGGGGCTGATTATATAATCACTACAAAAATGCATATATTTAAGTTTTTTGTCTTCATTTATGTACGGCACGGAGACTTGAACTCTAAGAACAATCGAAAAACTTAAAATATATGTATTTTAAATGTGGTGTTAGCGACAAGGGGAACTAATGCCCACATTCTTGAAGAACTGAGAGTCATCGGTGGATTGTGGACAATTGCCTACAATAAGTCCTCTGATTTTTTGGACACATTATTTGTGGGCATAGGAACAGTTTGAAGAGGTTATAGTCACTGAAAGCGTGGAAAGATGACGTACAAGAGGAACAACCCAAATATGTTGGATTCATCAAGTGAGAGACGCAACTGGACTATCCTTAACAACTACTTTTCGAATTCCTGAATTGAAGCAGATATGAAAAGGACTCGTCAAGGACTATAATGGCGGATGCGGATGCTTAGTCATGAGCAACACGACAAGATGGTGAAAATTATGTGTTAAATATGGATCTGTTATTTATGCATTTAGTTACACAACAATATACACAAACAATTATGCCTTTGTCACAAACAGATCCATCAAGATTCTTCCCCTATAGTTTGTTGTACTTCCCCTAGACCCACATTTATCTAATGCGTCCTCCCAAATATTCGAATCGGGGAAACTTGACCTATTCGCAAGACATTCCTGACCCTCGATCGCTTTTTGCATGGAGCAATAGCCCTTTGAACTAACGGCCTTCTGACCCCTTATTTGACTATCACGGACATTTATTATTGCAAAACAATGCTATTTAGAGAAGATCGCAGCCAATAAACATTGCAAGGATAGGAACTCAAATAGGATTCGAAATTGTTTAGTGAATATTTGTTGTGGTCACAAACAAATGCTATGGAAATTTTACGAGCGTCATTTGACAGCTGTTGATTTTTTCTCTGCTTCCGAAACATAGATTGGAATAAATTGGAAGTATTTAAAATGTTCGTTGAATATATCGTAAACAAAAGCTGTAAATAGTGACACGGTCTTGGAAATAATACTGAAATAAAACTCATCAAGAACATTATTTTTCGTCGTGACAACAAAACTGAGGAACGTCCCCCACAAATTGTTGAGCATATTCATGTTGTTTTCGTGGAAAAAAAATAATGCGATGGTTTCAGGAATTGTATACAAGTTGTATATATTTTTAGTTCTGCTGCCATTTGCGGTGCAGAACTAGGTTCTAGAACAACTGTGTACTTGTGGATGTTAAGTGGATGCATGAGTATTCTAGAAATGTTAAAAAGGCTTAAATGAAAACCAGGCTGGATTTTTTTTTAATCTAGGCCACGAAAGTCGTCACGATATTGTATAGATGTAGAAGATGCTAAGAATGTGTGTCGAGATAGGAAAGTTTGGTGCTCTTTCCTATCTGCCTACCCCAACAGGGAAATGGTGTGATGGTATGTATATCGTAGGGTCAATACTATAACTAGGTAACTCAAAATGTTCTATTCTGAGAAAATGGCGTTCTTAGTTTCGAGGTCCTTTTGTCTGGTAACTCCTCTTTAATGATGAGGTATCGCGCTAATATGTCTTTAAGAAACTGTAACGGTGGTCGCTATCAGTGTAGCACGTGTCCTATTAGGACGTGCTGATGATTTTGATATCGACATCGTTATCTTCGTTTTAACTGATTCTGCGTTACTTCTCGTACAGAATCATCAATATAGCGGATTGCTTATTTCTATAAGTCATGATGATCTTGATTTGTTTTCAATAAATATAGAGTCAGGAATGCGGATATAAATCGATAAGTGGACAGCAGGTAAATAAATAACAAAGTCTTGACAGTTGACTGGATGACAATAAAATGTATGTTTATTTCGCATAGTGCAGACAATTTATACCAGTGAGTGAATACATGGGTTATATATATATCTGCCTCGCTCTATCACATGGACGGGAGGTAGGTTAATTATTTATATTTGGAGATCGCTAGCCAATTTGCGCGCTGTAAATAGTAAATATTGTCGTTGTTTGAAATGTGTAACAACATTGAATTCTTGATCGGTCAATGACCCTGTATGTTTAAATCAACAATAATTAATTTAATTTATTTGTGTTTTAACAATTCACTCGTTATTTTTGACAATTCATTTAGGTAGGTATACATGCAGGTACATAGCTCCCTTCCTAGTGAACGCAGAGGGCGCGTGCCTTGCGTGAACGATAGGTTCCGGTGCATCTGACGTCGGGCTGGTCGTCCGTTCCCTGTGTCGAAGTAGGTACGTGGATAACAACAGCGCGTGGCGTTTTTTCCCAGATCTGTCGGTCAGATGGGTGATGCGGAAACAGGGGGTAGGCTTGGTCGTCTCTCACTAAATTTGAATTGTCTGCGGTGCTTGGTTGGTCGTTGCGTTGATCGTCGATGATTGGTTGTGTGGATCAAGTTGCAGATGGCGTCCGCGGTGGAAGGTGGATCTGCAATTGCTTGATGATGGTGGAGATGGTGTAGATCAAGTTGCAGATAGCGTCCGATGAGGAGGGTTGATCTGCGGTGGCTTGATGATGATGATAGTGATGTAGATCAAGTTGCAGATGGCTTCCGATGTGGAAGGTTGATCTGCGGTGGCTTGATGATGATAATGATGTTGATCAAGTTGCAGATGGCTTCCGATGTGGAAGGTTGATCTGCGGTGGCTTGATGATGATGGTGATGGCGGAGATCAAGTTGCAGATGGCGTCCGCGGTGGACGGTTGATCTGCAGGTGCTTGATGATGATGATGGAGTCTGCGGTGCTCGTTGCTGCAGCGTGGTTGTAGCATGGTTGTAGCGTGGTTGTATCGTGGTTGTAGCGTGGTTGTAGCGACGTTGTAGCGATGCTTGTCTGCTCCAGCGTTTTGTCGGTCAGTAGTTCGTCGAGGGAGGCAATCCTGTAAATCGTGTGGCTGATCGCCAGGACTGACCTCACATGAGCTGGCGTCGGGCTCGTCCAAATCAGATGTAGTGTTGTATCTGAGTGACGGCTCTGCTGTCCTTGTTGATGGCGTGCTTGGCCAGTTCGCCGGGGAGTAGAATCTTGACGGTGGTCTGGATCTCTCTGCTGGTGATGATGATCATCTTGTTGTAGTGGGCGAGGCGGTTGGCGTTGGCGGCGGTGCACTCGAAAATCTCGTTGACGAAATTGTTCATGATGCTCATCGCGTTGCTGCTGATGCCGGTGTCGAGTTGCAATTGTTTTGACATTGCTGTCGAGTCGGCGGTATTCGATATAGTCGAGGTATGTATTCGTAGCGATGTTCAGTTTTCGTGCGGTTCAGTTTTCGTGCGGGTTCAGTTTTCGTGCGGGCTCAATGTAGCGATGTTCGATTTTCGTTCGGGTTCACCAATGTGGCGATGACCAATGTGGCGATGTTCGGTTTTCGTTCGGAGTCACCAATGTAACGGTGGTGTAGTTCGTCGATGTACGTGTTCGGTTTTCTTTCGGGGTTCAGCAATGTAACGATGGTGTATTTCGTCGATGTACGTGTTCTGTTTTCTTTCGGGGTCACCAATGTAACGGTGGTCGCTATCAGTGTAGCACGTGTCCTATTAGGACGTGCTGATGATTTTGATATCGACATCGTTATCTTCGTTTTAACTGATTCTGCGTTACTTCTCGTACAGAATCATCAATATAGCGGATTGCTTATTTCTATAAGTCATTATGATCTTGATTTGTTTTCAATAAATATAGAGTCAGGAATGCGGATATAAATCGATAAGTGGACAGCAGGTAAATAAATAACAAAGTCTTGACAGTTGACTGGATGACAATAAAATGTATGTTTATTTCGCATAGTGCAGACAATTTATACCAGTGAGTGAATACATGGGTTATATATATATCTGCCTCGCTCTATCACATGGACGGGAGGTAGGTTAATTATTTATATTTGGAGATCGCTAGCCAATTTGCGCGCTGTAAATAGTAAATATTGTCGTTGTTTGAAGTGTGTAACAACATTGAATTCTTGATCGGTCAATGACCCTGTATGTTTAAATCAACAATAATTAATTTAATTTATTTGTGTTTTAACAATTCACTCGTTATTTTTGACAATTCATTTAGGTAGGTATACATGCAGGTACAAAACTAACAAAGGAGGTTTCAATAGATCGTAAGATGTAAGTTATATGAACTTCAGATATCTACTTTAAGTATTCTTCTGTTTCCACGTTGACGACTTACCTAATTATGAAAATGCTAAATAACTCAGTTAAGAAATAATATTTTAAGATACCTACGAACGTACGTATGTTTGCATGTATTTGTATGTATATTTGTATGTATGTTTGCATGTATGGTAGGTGTCAGTATGTACAAACGTACGTGTGAGTGTATGTGAGTGCATGCGTAATTACGTACGTACGTGCAGACGCACGTATGTATGTATGTTTGTATGTATGTATGTTTGTATGTATATTTGTATGTATGTTTGTATGTACGAGTATGTTTATATGTATGATTGTACGTATGTAAGTATGTTTGCATGTATGTGTATGTATGTTTGCATGTATGTTTACATGTATGTGTATGTATGTTTGCATGTATGTTTACATGTATGTGTACCATATGTATTGTAATTTATTTTTATCAAACACTGTTTATTCCACTTTTTTGTGACGGTATAACCCTACCGGTTTCAAGGCTTTCACCTCATCTTCAGGGGAGCACAAACAAGACTGAATTCTGTTCGAACTGGTACCGATATACACGCTTCTAACGCTTGGAGACATTCGGATTGGGGACTGAGGGCTGAGGGAGGCATGGGACAACCTCGGCGAGCAGCGGAGAGATTCTTGGTATAATTTCTAAGTCAGTACATTGAGGCGAACATTTGGCAAACACATACATATATAGGTCGTCACATGCCTCCATCAGCCCTCAGCCCCCAACCCGAATGTCCCCAACCGTTAGAAGCGTGTATATCGGTACCAGTTCGAACAGAATTCAGTCTTATTTGTGCTCCCCTGAAGATGAGGTGAAAGCCTTGAAACCGGTAGGGTTATACCGTTACAAAAAGTGGAATAAACAGTTTTAAATAAAACAAATTACAATACCTATTTATACTCGTAGTATTGGAAAGCCCCTTCGACGAGCAATCCATTGATGTAAATAACTCAAAACCGCCAAATTGTGAGTTACCTAGTTTTAGTATTGAGCCCACGATATTAAAGGTATACTCGTATTCTACGGAAAATGTGCCTTTATTATTTTCGAAAATAAAGATACTTGTTTTTTTTTTCAATCATAATAAAAAAGTGACGTTAAAAAAGCTCTTGAATTTGATAAAAAGTCACTGATTATTTATTTTGAGAAACGGGTTTGTTTGTTTTTTTTTGCTCAAGTAAAATAAATATTTGGACTTTTACCAAAATAATTTTTGTCCAAATCATTTTGGTTTTGTTGTTTTATTAAGATTAATGGAGTGCTCAAACAAATAAAGGCAATCGAAAGGAAACGAGCGGTCTCTTGAATATTTTATGAGCGGAACTTAATTAAATTTCCATAGAAATATTTAGTTCTCCTTTTTATTTCTGTTATCGTTGTTTAATTTTGTAGAATTTGTTTGACTTCAAACGATTTTAATTTCACTTTTATGTCGTAACGTCTAAATCAAATTTATTTAGAGATTTTTTAAGGTATTTTTTTACGATACGATAGATTATTCCTCGTACTCGAGTATGATTGTCGGACTCACTCGAATACGAGGTCTTCTGATTTGTAGTGTACAAACTGTAGCACTTCGGCAAGCAAACACGTTTAACAGATCAGCTTCTTGTATAACTCGATGTCCTGTCCTCTGAACGTATACATTATAAAGCTTTTTGGTTGCCTTTGACTTAAAAAAATAATTATATAATTCGACGTCCTGTCATAAAAAAATATGCTTTCTATAGCTTTTTATCTGTCTGATATAAAAATGGTTTACATAACTCCACGTCCTATTATCTAAATGTATACTATCTTAAGCTTTTTGGTTGCCTTTGACATTAAAAAGGATTATATAATTCGACGTTCGGTCATCAAAATTTATGCTTTCTATAGTTTTTTATCTGTCTGACATAAAAATGGTTTACATAACTCCACGTCCTATTATCTAAATGTATACTTTCTTAATCTTTTTGGTTGCTTTTGACATTAAAAATGATTATATAATTCGACGTTCTGTCATCAAAATTTATGCTTTCTATAGTTTTTTATCTGTCTGACATAAAAATGGTTTACATAACTCCACGTCCTATTATCTAAATGTATACTTTCTTAATCTTTTTGGTTGCTTTTGACATTAAAAAGGATTATATAATTCGACGTTCTGTCATCAAAATGTATGCTTTCTGTATCTTTTTATTTGTCTGACATAAAAATGGTTTACATAACTCCACGTCCTATTATCTAAATGTATACTTCCTTAAGCTTTTTGGTTGCCTTTGACATTAAAAAGGATTATATAATTCGACGTCCTGTTATCAAAATTTATGCTTTCTATAGCTTTTTATTTGTTTGACATAAAAATGGTTTACATAACTCCACGTCCTATTATCTAAATGTATACTTTCTTAAGCTTTTTGGTTGCCTTTGACATTAAAAAGGATTATATAATTCGACGTTCTGTCATCAAAATTTATGCTTTCTATAGGTTTTTATCTGTCTGACATAAAAATGGTTTACATAACTCCACGTCCTGTCATCTAAATGTATACTTTCTTAAGCTTTTTGGCTACCTTTGACATAAAGAAAACATTTGTATGACTCGAAGGCCTGTCATCATAAGTTATGTTTTCTATATCTTTTTATCTGTCTGACATAAAAATGGTTTACATAACTTCACGTCCTGTCATCTAAATGTATACTTTCTTAAGCTTTTTAGCTGGCTTTGACATGAAATAGGATCATATAATTCGACGTCCTGTCATAACAATTTATGCTTTCTATAGCTTTTTATCCGTCTGACATAAATAAAAGATTATATAGCTCGACGTCATGTCATCTAAATGTATACTTTCTATAGCTTTTTATCTGTCTGACAAATGAAGGTTTGTACAGTTCTACGTCCTTTCAGCTGAATTTATACTTTCAACAGCTTTTTGGCTGCTTTTTACATAAAAAAATATTGTATAACTCGACGTTCCGTCGACAGAATTTACATTGGTCGACTTGGACATAAAAAAAGTTTTAATAACTTTTCGTCCTATTATCAAAATTTATGATTTTTATAACTTTTTAGCTATCCTTGGCATTAAAAGTATTGTATAATTCTACATCCTGTTATCTGAGTTTATATTATCTATAGCGTTTAACTAACTTTGACATAAAAAAGTATGTGCGGCGCGTGTCATCAGAATAGTTTTTTGTCAACTTTGACATAAAAAAGGTTTGTATGACTCTACGCTTTGTGATCAGAATTTATACGTTCTACAGCTTTTTAGCTTTCCTTGACATAAAAAATGTATGTGCGGCGCGTATCATCAGAATAGTTTTTTGTCAACTTTGACATAAAAAAGGTTTGTATGACTCTACGCTTTGTTATTAGAATTTATACGTTCTACAGCTTTTTAACTTTCTTTGACATAAAAAATGTATGTGCGGCGCGTATCATCAGAATAGTTTTTTTGTCAACTTTGACATAAAAAAGGTTTGTATGACTCTACGCTTTGTTATCAGAATTTATACGTTCTACAGCTTTTAAACTTTCCTTGACATAAAAAATGTATGTGCGGCGCGTATCATCAGAATGCTTTTTTTGTCAACTTTGACATAAAAAAGGTTTGTATGACTCTACGCTTTGTTATCAGAATTTATACGTTCTACAGCTTTTAAACTTTCCTTGACATAAAAAATGTATGTGCGGCGCGTATCATCAGAATAGTTTTTTGTCAACTTTGACATAAAAAAAGGTTTGTATGACTCTACGCTTTGTTATCAGAATTTATACGTTCTAGAGCTTTTTAACTTTCTTTGACATAAAAAATGTATGTGCGGTGCGTATCATCAGAAAAGTTTTTTGACAACTTTGACATAAAAAAGGTTTGTATGACTCTACGCTTTGTTATCAAAATTTATACATTCTATAGCTTTTTAGCTTTTCTTGACATAAAAAAATGTAAATCTCTATATATGTTCATCTGAGTTTATGATTTATATATTATAGCTTTTTATCTGTCTTTGACATAAAAAAATATTGTGTAACTCTACATCCTGTCGTCATAATCTATGTTTTCTATATTTTTTTTACTGTCTTTGATATAATGAAGGATTGTATAATATAATTCAACGTTCTGTCGTCAGAATTAACACGTTATATATAGTCTTTGACGAAAAAAAGGTTAGTATAACGTAACATTCTGTAATTTTTCTTGAAACTTTCAATAACTGCTAAGCGCTATTTTTTTAACTCTTCTAAACCGTTACATTAAGCTCTTCCTCTATTTCTCGGTGATGTTTAAATAAAAAAAATGCGTTAACTTAATTTGCAAATTTATGCGAAAATGTCGGCCTAAAGGCTAATTTACATTTTTGCTAAAGTTTACTACATTTTTTGTATAATTTCATAGTTTTAAAATTCAAAACTTAATTTTCTAGACAAAATGGCGTTTTAACTTGTCAAAATCTTGTATTTAAAATGGTTTATAATATAATCGTACTAAAAAAACTTGTTACTGTTATCTAGAAATATAATTGTTATTGTTCTTTAAAGATTTTTTTTTCTTTTTACCCTCAGGTACCACAAACAAGACTTTTTCAAGATACTTTAAAAGGATCGATTGATGATATCATCATCATTTTTGGCATTTTTATTACTCCACTACTAAACACAGGCTTCATTACGAGTTTTAATGTAAGTTGTTATTTTTTTTTCTTTTAATGTTAAAATTGTACTTTAAATTATCTGTATCAAGCGTTTACCTAATCTCATTGTCTGTTTTGAAACAGCTGACTTACACCAACGAAATTTACATATCATCATCCTCCTGTCGTGCAGCTCATGACTGAGAATCGTGACTCTCATGATAACCTCTGATAACTCATCTCCATGCATCCCTACACTCTGTGGCTCGAAGGGCAGTCGAAAGGGTAGTCTAGTTGTATCTCTCACTTGTTCAGTCCAACGCATTGGGATTCTTCCTCTTGTGCGTCGTACTTCCACGCCTCCAGTAACCACAAAACTCTTCAAACTGTTTCCTTGGCTACGAGCAATGTGCCCAAAAAATCGGAGGACTCGTCGAAGACATACATTATCGACAATCTGTCAAGGCCCTCAATATGCCTCATAGCATATTATTTTATTGGAATTAGATGGATTAAGTTTACCTCTTCTTCACCAGATAATTCTTCGTCGGATAAGTTTTCGTGCGTGTGACTGTCCACTATATCATCGATAAACTATAAAACATAAGCACAGATTTACCTGCCTATACAGTCTGCCTGCCTCTGATTCGTTAAATTTCCCAACAACTGCAGCGTATTCCACGACTCGTGTAACCTTGACCATGAGCGCTGCAGGTGCACACGTGTCTATAAATAGAAACAACATATTTCTGCTCCCTAATATTCATTTTAAATATTTTGAATCGTCGCATTTAATTCGACAATCTGTCGGTGATTCTCAATTCTTCGAGAATGGAAGTGTTAGTTCGCCTTATCGTCCATGGAATTCATAACAGCCTTCTTCAGCACCACATTTCAAATGCATCTATTCTACGTCTTTCGCTTGCTCTCAGAGTCCAAGTCTCCGCACCATACATGAATATTGCGAAGACGAGAAACTTAACTAGGCGTATTTCCGTCATGATGGTGATTGTTCGGCTCTTTCATATCTTTTTCAGTTTTGATATCGCATTTTTTTCCATTCCAGTTTTTGTCATTCAACCTCTTTTAAATAAAAAACACCTCAGATACTTTATTTATTTATATATTTTGTAGTTTCATGAAACCAGAGAAGTATTTATTCTCCAAAACTAACACCCAAGGGTATGCGATAGAAATACGGGAAGAATTTCATGCCATGGAAAGATTTCACAAACATATCTCTCACTTGAATGCACCGTTTTAAAAGGAACATTAAAAATTCCTCTTCTCTCAGATTGCTCCAAGAGTTTTCTTAGAAAGCTATGAATACGCAATTTTCTCTATCTCCACGGAAACCCCTGATGGCTTCTTCCGCTGTTGAATGCGAAATAACTGCAGAGAAAGCTCAGATATTGCGTTTAAATTGACCCAGTTTTATAACTTTAGATATATCGTATATATACATCAACGGTATCAAGAACGATGAGAACTCATTAAAATTTTAATATCGCGACGTAAAGAGTGTATTAAGAAAGGAAACGTAAAAGTTAATTTGTTGTCATGGTAGAGGACGACTGAAAAATGTATGGTTGGATAAAGTGAATTCAATTTGGACAATTTAGAAACTTGAATGTGGAAAATACATTAAAGTTGTCGAGTTTAAGGGATGAAAACGCATGAACCGCGAATAATACGAGTAAAAATGAGCGATTTAAAATCGAAAAAATAAGAATATTTATAGGCAATTGCTTAAATTAATTAAATTTGAAGTAATATTAATTGCTGAAAACATGAAAAAAAAAACAGTTTTTTTTCATGTTTTCAGTTCACAAAACGGGCGAAACGACCACCTCAAACGAGAACCCAGGAGCTACTGAAGCGAGCCAAGCGAGCGAACTGAGATTCTATTTCTTGCGGTCCCAAATACTGAAGTAGAGTGAGACGTGAATAGCGTCGCTTCCTCACCCATGGCGGTTTTTTAGAATGAATATACCTACGTCACACACTAGCACAAGTTTGATTGTATTGGTGAATTTATTCCCAATCTTAACAAAATATCTGATGTGGCCGATAAGTGCTAACTATTATTAATATTATTTATTTCATTCAATGTGTAAATGTATTACGGAGGAATACCTAAAATCTGAACCCAGTATTTATTATATTTATAGAGATATTAAAGTTTTTAGAAGCAATGTGTACTAGTTACACATCACAGGACAGGAAGGGTTAATAGTTATTTGATTAATGTATGCGACTGTGTATTCCTTTATTTACTTTGGATGATTGTTTGGAAGAGATTACCGCTTGGCAATAAATCACCCCGAATGTTATACGATGAAGTGATACTTTTTCACTATCAATTCAAATTTTCTTGTTCTCTTACAGCGTGTATGAAATTCGTGAACAATTTTGTTGTTCTCTTACAGCGTGTATGAAATTCGTAAACAATTTTGTTGTTCTCTTAAAGAGTATATGAAATTCGTAAACCATTATGAAATATTAAATAAATTTCATCTTATACAAATCTCCAGCATCTAAAATATTGTCATAAATTTGAAAAAATAAAACTCATCCAAGATGTTTTGCGAAGGATAATATACAAAATTCAAATCCCAACAACTCAATTTATCAAAATTGGGTGAACGGAGAATATGGCGTAGGCATATCACCCCGGCCTCTTTTTTTGCACTTTTTACTGACCGGGTTTTTTTAAAGAGAAAGATAAAAAAAAGCTTAAAGCTCCAAATCATTTCTTTACAGCTTCTCATCTCGGTGATAGATGATCGTACTTAACTTGAAATTTCGTGCCGTGAAACGTTTTTATCGTTTGAAAAATAACACTTGAGAGATATAATGATAAGGAAACCAAAGGTACGAGAGAGACGAGCGAATTTAAATTTGCGAGCTTAAAAGGCCAACACTGCTTTCTTCACAATGTATTTAAATAAGGATTAATGAATGTAATCCTGTAATTATTTTCTTTATATACGAGTACTTGATAAGATTTTAGCAGATAATCTTAAAATACGTGACTTGCTAGAAATATATTTGGTATCACACTTGGAACAGAATTGACGTTGGAATGGCGAGGGAATCCTCGATTACGAGTATATACATATTATATACGAGGAGGTAACATTAAAAAAAGATGATGTTCATCAGTTGATAAAGCAGATTTTTTCTTATCGATGGTACGGAGCCATTTAATATTTTCATTGCAGTGTAAAAAAGCACATAAATCATTTTAATATCATAGTAAAAAACCAGTATTTTTTCAAAAAGAATCTTGTCCAGGCTTCAAATCAATCAAAAAAGATCATGTTCGAATTGACCAATCATAGCTTTCCGATTGTGTCTAACTTCACAACAGTTCACCAGCAACTGTCAGTTTTAAATCGTACGTGCAGTGTAATGTCATTCATTATACAGCTTTATCTATCTACATATATTTATAGTTTTATGGTAATATTTCTTCTTATTTTGTAACACTTTATTTATTTTATTTGATTAAAATAAAAATAAATTACTCTACCCAATTATTTTTCGATAATTTTTTGTTTAATGTTTTTGAAATCGAATAAAAAACATCATGTCCCAGACCTGTTCAATAAAAAAAGATTAAAGTAGAATTGTTCACTCAAAAAGGATCATGTACATATTTTAAACTTGAATAACTATTTTAATTATTATGATTCGATTTTAAACAACAAATCAAGTCACTTTAAGCGATTTTAAGGATTTCAGATATTTTTACAATGAATTATTATGTCATATATTTTTAGTGCAAACTGTTTTTTGCGATTTCCCAACATTCTGATTTGGTGGACATGTTCTTTTTTTAATATTACCTCCTCATGTATGGGAGAAAGAATTTATTATTTTAACAGTTTTCTTCCATATCTATTGAGTTTATAATTGTATTAACTGTTTTTTTAATTATAATTTACGTTTGCATGAATTAGGTTGTACCATATACAGTGAAACCCCGTTTTTACATTTTTGAAGGAACTGATAA
Organism: Odontocerum albicorne; assembly: GCA_949825065.1. Lineage (NCBI taxonomy): Eukaryota > Metazoa > Arthropoda > Insecta > Trichoptera > Odontoceridae > Odontocerum > Odontocerum albicorne. The sequence continues at coordinate 35,027,367 of OX463855.1, forward strand.
AAAAAACGTAATTAGAGGGAAAAAGTAGATTCAAAGTAACAAAAAAAAAATTGAAAATGATTTTTTATTTAGATAATTACGCAAATCGGTTTGGTATATATTTTTGTGCAGGTTTACAGCTCTTTCGATCTTATAAATCGATAAGAAAGTTTCGTCTTATTCGTTTACAATACTAGTAAAGTAGCTTTTAAGGCCCTCAATATGCCTTATAGCATCTTCGTTTGTTGGAATTGGATGGGTTAAGTTTATCTCTTCTTCACCAGATAATTCTTCTTCGGATAAATTTTCGTGGATGTGACTGTCCACTATATCATCGATATCCTATAAAACACAAGCACAGATTGACCTGCCTGTACAGTCTGCCTGCCTCTGATTCGCTAAATTTCCCACCAATTGCATCGTATTCCACGACTCGCGTAACCTTGACCATGAGCGCTGCAGGTGCACACGTGTCTATAAATAGAAACAAGATATTTCTGCTTCCTAATATTCATTTCAAATATTTTGAATCGTCGCGCATTTAATTAAATATGTTTATAAATTGATTTGCATTTTAAATATTTCAAACGTAAAAGCGGGTACTAAATGTACTAAAATAAAACGTGATTGTAAAAATTGAACGCAAATAGCGAGAAAACGTGAATTCCGGGCACTTAAAAACGGGGTTTCACTGTATGTACAAACTATGTTGCTATCAATAAACGGGGTTTCACTGTATATACAAACTATGTTGCTATCAATAAATCTATATACGAGTATTTCGAAAGAAGGAAAGGTGTAAAGTCAGAGAAATCGTATTAATTATATGTGAAGTTGTATCGAATTAAAAGAGGCGAGGGATGTGTTTCAAGATCGCGAAGTCTGGTTTTCACTCCTTTCTGTCTACCCCGACAGGGAAACGGAATGATGGTATGTAAGAATATCTTTAATCGATATTTTAATCAATTCATTTTGTTTTTCTTGTTTACTTTTGTACCATACATATTCAATTTTTATTTGTTTCCTTGTAAATTTAAATGCCTTACCGGGTACATTATGAAAATAATTATTCAATTTAAGAATATACTCATTTTATATTGAAAATATATATTATATGCGAAATAAAAATGAGACATTTCGGATAAAGAAATTCAACTAAGAAATAATATTGTTATTATTTTTTCCATTGTTTTCTTTTCTGTTAACATCAAATGTATTTGTTACAGACAATTAATTACCCGTGGTTAATCGAAACGACAATGATGATACGAGTAATACACAATTGTTTTCCCTTCGTGCGTCTTAATGTGTTCAATAAAATTAGTCAACAAATTTAATGAACCTCAAGGATGGTCATCGAGGGTAGAATCATTATTAAAATTAAAAGACAATTTATATAACGCAGTTTCATACATATATACATGCGTAATAACATACATATATATGATACATACAAAGATATATACAAACATACATGCAAATATACATTCAAACATACATACAAACATACATGCAAATATACATTCAAACATACATACAAACATACATGCAAATATACTTTCAAACATACATATAAACATGCGAGATGCAAATATACATTCAAACATACATACAAACAAACATACATACAAATATACATGCAAATATAAATTCAAACATACATACAAACATACATTCAAACATATATACATACGTGCGTCCGCATGTACGTACGTACTTACGCATCCATGCACATTCACTCACACGTAAGTACGTACATACTCGTACATATGGTATGTTGTTTATAGTTAAGGCGCTAAAGTTGTGGAGGTTTAAAAGCATTGTAATTTATTTTTATCAAACACTGTTTATTCCACTTTTTTGTAACGGTATAACCCTACCGGTTCAAGGCTTTTACCTCACATTATCTCGAAAAAATGGCACATTTGACTTTGATATATATAGGAAAAATACTTATACAGACTCTATAATTCCAGCAACTTCCAACCATCCTAATAACCATAAATTCGCCGCATTTAACTGTATGCTTCATAGATTGCCCAGTGTCCCATTAACCGACGACAATTTTAAGAAGGAATTAATAGCCATAAAAAAAAGCTACAAATAATGGCTATCCTGGAAGCCTCATTGATTCACTTTTAAAAAACAAAACAGAAAAGAAAATTATAAAAGATTATATATTTAACGACACCTATAAGCATACCTATAAATGGAGCAAAGTACTATTCATAAAAAAACATATACGAAATAACCAAAAAAATTCCATGACACGTAAAGCCAGCTTTTTACACTAATTTTAATCTCCGGAAACTCTTATTTAATGGGAAAGGCAAAAATGGAATACTTAGCAACAGTGGTGTGTATAAACTTTTATGTGCTGACTGTGATAATTTCTATATAGGAAAGACAGTAAGATCTTTTGATAAGAGATTTCGTGAACACAAATCCGCCTTTACAAATCCTCTAATTTATTCTGAAATGGCTAATCATTGTCACCGTGAAAACCATACTTCTTCTATCGATGATGCCAAATTCTTACATATCACTAGTAACGGAAATAAATTGGACAGATTAGAGGCCCTAGAAATTTCTAAGTCAGTACATCGATCCGAACATCTGGTAAACAGTTATATCCCAAAAATCTCTCCGCTCTTGGCTGAAATCGTCCCATGCCTCCCTTACCCCTCAGCCCCCAACCGTTGATGCGTGTATATCGGTACCAGTTCGAACAGAATTAAGTCTTGTTTGTGCTCCCCTGAAGATGAGGTGAAAGCCTTGAAACCGATAGGGTTATACCGTTACGAAAAAGTGGAATGAACAGTGTTTGATAAAAATACATTACAATACATATGGTACACATACATGTGAACATACATGCAAACATACATACACATACATGCAAACATACTTACATACGTGTAATCATACATATAAACATACATACAAATATACATACAAACATACTCGTACATACAAATATACATACAAACATACATACACACGTGCGTCTGCACGTACGTACGTAATTACGCATGCACTCACATACACTCACACGTACGTTTGTACATACATACACCTACTATACATGCAAACATACATGCAAATATACATACACATACATGCAAACATACGTACGTACGTACAAACATACATACAAACATACATACAAATATACAATACATACATACAAACATACATACATGCGTGCGTCTGCACGTACGCACGCACTTACCCATGCACGCACATGCAAACATACTTATATACGTACGTACGTACAAACATACGTACATGCAATTTTGTAAGTTCTAATAAAAATGAGATGATAATATGTAAAATAAAAATGAAATTCTTCGTGGACCAAAACTAAATTGACAGAATATTGATGTGGTTTTCTCCTTTTTTTGTCATTCATTTCCTGTTACCAAGAAATATATTTATTTGTATAAGGCTGTTAATTACGCGTGATTAATCGAACCAAATATTATTGGAGATAAACATGTTTTTCTCTTTTCGTGCGTCATAATGTCTTAAATAAAACGAGCTATATATCAGATTTAATGAACCCTAAGAATGGTCATTGTGGGGGATGAGGTATATTTTCTAATTCTTACATCAAGGGTGAAGTTTAAGCTATCTCATATCGTCCCAACCCTTGTTTTGGGCTGCCTTACACCCCCTTGAGCTAGTTGGTAAGTTCGTCTCTCGATCCGGGGGTTGCTGGCTTTTACTAAAAGATTCTTTAAACATATTTCTGGTCAGTTGCCAAATGGCAATACGCCCACCAGGTTGAACTGTTTACAATTAAAGGTTTTTACCCTCAATAGTTAGAATAGTGGACTTAATACGCCATGTTTGGTATCATTACTGGTGTTGTATTTATTTGCTAGATATATAAGTTGTTAACATAAGTTGTGTCCATTTTTTTCCAAATTTAAAAATGAGCACCAAAAGTAAAACAAAATGGTAAAAGTTAAACGTCATTCAAAAGAAAATTTTCTGCTCTACAAGATATTGTATTTGCTTTTACGTTACATATATTATTTTATTTGATACAAGCCTTCAAAACGGAATGTCAAATAGACGAAAGTGAGCATTTTCGACACCTCCTTCTGTTCGCGTTCAATCGAGGGAATAAAACGGCCAAAGCTGCTCGCGATATTTGCGAAGTAGATGCTATGAATGAAAGGACAGCTCGTCGATGGTTTTTGTATTTCAAAGACGGTAATTTCGACCTGAAAGACATGGAGCGTTCCGGACGACCAGTGGACTTCGATGAGGACCGCTTAAACCATATTATTCATGAAGATCCCCTTCAAACCACTAATGAAGTAATAAACTAAAATAAACGTGTAAAATAATGAAGGAGAATGCATTATTGACTAATTTATTGTAATTTTTTTTTGGTATGTCCTCTTGTTCTCTTCATTTGAAAAAAAAACCGGACACAACTTATGTTAACACCCAATACATTTATTTATTAATAAAATAAATAACATTTCAGTGTATTTTACATAATACAGAAAAACTTCGTATCAAATGATAAAACTTATTAAATCTTACAAACTATGATACATACGTGTATATATTTCAAGAAATGATGTTTTAATTAACCAATGCATAACAACAGTTATCGATAAAACAAGATTTACAAAATATAACATAAAAAATATACTGTCTAACGAGACGATATTATTAGACAAATGACAAATAAAATATACACCTAGGTTAAAAATAATAGATTAACAACCCCTAGGTAAGGCTTAGTTTGGGGAGATGTTGTAGGATTCTCCTGAACTTAACATCTACATTAAAAATATCATGTTATAATGCTACTTTGTGTTATTTAATTTAGAATCGTGTCAAAAATGCCACTTTGTGTTATTTTATGCTGAATCGTGTCAAAATGTGACTTGATGTTATTTTATGCAAAATCGTGCCAAAATTTATTTTGTGTTATTTAAGATAGAATCGTGTCAAAAATGCCACTTCGTGTTATTTTATACAGAATCGTGCCAAAATGTTACTTGGTGTTATTTTATGCAAAATCGTGTCAAAATTTACTTTTTGCTATTTAAGATGGAATCGTGTCAAAACTGCTACTTTGTGTAGAATCGTGTCAAAATGTTACTTTGTGTTATTTAAAATGGAATCATGTCAAAAATGCCACTTTGTGTTATTTTATGCAGAATCGTATCAAAATGTTCCATAATGTTATTTAAGGTAGAATTGTCTCAAAAATGTCAATTTGTTATTTTATGCAGAATCGTGTCAAAAGGTTACTTTGTGATCTTAAAGGTAGAATCACGTAATAAAAATTCTTACAAGCAATGTCGTGTCGATAATACCTGCCACGTTGTGCTTTTAAAGGTAGAATCGTCTCATTAATGTTACTTTGTGATCTTAAAAGTGAAATCGTGTTTACAAAGCCTTTGTGGTCTTAAAGACTGAATAATGTCTTACAAGCGAAATCGTGTCGAAAATGTCACCTTGTTTTTTCAATGGTAAAATCGTCTCATTAATGTTACTTTGTGATCTTAAAAGTGAACTCGTTTTAAAAAAGCCACTTTGTGGTCTTAAAGGTAGAATCATGCAATTAATATCCTTTGTTGTCTTATCAACAAAACTTATAGCTAAATCGTGTCGAAAATGCCACGTTGTGGTTTTAACAGTAGAATCGTCTCAATAATGTTACTCAGTGATCTTAAAAGTAAAATCGTGTACAAAAATCACTTCGTGGTCTTAAAGACAGAATCGTGTAATTAATGTTACTTTGTGATCTATAAAGTAAAATCGTGTTCAAAAAGCCACTTCGTGGTCTTAAAGACAGAATCGTGTCATTAATGTTACTTTGTGCAAGAGCACACAAGAGCTTTTAAGAAAAAGTAAAATCGTGTATAAAAAGCCACTGCATGGTCTTAAAGACACAATCGTGTCATTTGTGCTACTTTGGAGTCTTAAAAATAAAATAATTTAAAACGCCCTTTCACGGTCTTAAAGACTGAATCGTGTCATTAATGTTAATATGTGGTATTTAAAGTGAAATCGTGTTAAAAAAGACACTTCGTGGTCTTATATCATAGATAGGATCGTATCATTAATATTTCTTTGTGTTATTTAATTCAGAATCATGTTAAAATGCTACTTTGTGTTCTTTAGGATGGAATATTATCAAAATAAGACATTGTGTCATTTTATGCAAAATCGTGTTAATATGCCTCTTTGTAGTTTTAAAGACAAAATCGTGTCGAAAATGATACTTTGCGATCTTAAAGATATAATTGTGTTTTAAATAATAGTTTATGATCTTAAATTAAAAATCGTGTTAAAAACGCAACTGGGTGGTCTTAAGAGCCAAATCGTGCCAAAATGTCACTTTGTGTTATTCAATGTAGATTATTTTCAACTGTGTTATTCAGTGTAGATTCTTGTCAAAATGCCACTTTGTGTTATTAAATGTAGATTGTTGATAAAATGTCACTTTGTGTTATTCAATGTAGATTATTTTCAACTTTGTTATTCAGTGTAGATTCTTGTCAAAATGCCACTTTGTGTTATTAAATGTAGATTGTTGATAAAATGCCACTTTGTGTTATTCAATGTAGATTCTTGTCAAAATGTCACGTTGTGTTATTCAATGTAGATTGTTAGTAAAATGCCACTTTGTGCTATTCAATGTAGATTTTTTTCAAAATGTCACTTTGTGTTATTCAATGTAGATTCTTGTCAAAAGGCCACTTTGCGTTATTCAATGTAGATTGTGATAAAATGCCACTTTGTGTTATTCAATATAGATTCTTGTCAAAACGTCACTTTGTGTTATTCAATGTAGATTATTTACAAAATGCCATTTTGTGTTATTCAGTGTAGATTCTTGTCAAAATGCCACTTTGTGTTATTCAATGTAGATTGTTGATAAAATGCCACTTTGTGTTATTCAATGTAGATTCTTGTCAAAATGTCACGTTGTGTTATTCAATGTAGATTGTTAATAGAATGTCACTTTGAGTTATTCAATGTAGATTCTTGTCAAAATGCCACTTTGCGTTATTCAATGTAGATTGTGATAAAATGCCACTTTGTGTTATTCAATATAGATTCTTGTCAAAATGCCACTTTGTGTTATTCAATGTAGATGCTTGTCAAAATGCCACTTTGTGTTATTCAATGTAGATTCTTGTCAAAATACCACTTTGTGTTCTTTTAGTCAGAATCGTGTCAAAAAAGCCAGTTTTTGTTATTTAAAAAAAAATGTGTTTAAAATATCACTAATTGTTCAATGTCTAAAGTTTAGACTCTAAACCAGTGTTCCCCAACCTTTTTAGACCTGTGGACCGGTAAAAAAAGGAAATTTTTTTCGCGGACCACTAATACTGAAATAAAAATGTTTTTTTTATTTAATATTTTTGTAAATCTTATATTGTGACAGATGGACATATGTAACTATAATTGACAAATATACATATAACAGTTAAACAATTTTAATTGTAACATTGTCTGATACAATTAAAATTTAACAAAAACCATTGGGGTTTTGCAACAAACTAATGCGAAACCTGCTGTTGATCTTTGCTAATATATTGGATATTCTTGGCTGCAGTGCTGTCTCTGACATACGAAGTGCTGCATTCACGTCCAGTATATTCCTTTGTTTCGATTGTATTAAGGACATGGATGAAAATCTTATATTTTATATTTTTACATGGCGAATTTCTTGAAATTTGGCATACAGTTTGCGGCCCGGCGGAAAGTCTCTGCGGCCCGGCACCGGGCCGCGGACCACCAGTTGGGGAACACTGCTCTAAACCACCTGAGAATGCTCTTCTTCATCATATTTAATACACCAATCTTAATTTAATATTCGTCCTTAAATCATTTCCGTATTTTTACATACGAGTATATTGTCAACTCATGTTTTATAGCATTTATTCTAAAGATTTATACGACTAATTCATTTATTCGTATGGCACCCTTCAACTTATTTCAATCGGGGACTCAGACATATTGAAGAGCGTGGCCGGGATACAACATTCGAGTCGACCTCTGTGGCCTAGTTGGTAAGACGCTTGTCTCCCAACCCGGAGGTGGCGGGATCGATTCCCGTTGGAACCTAGATTTTTTCAAGAATGATTCCAATCTGATTTTTACTTAAGGGTGTATTCTACTCTTGAGGCGTGAATTTCGGCCATTTTTTCAGTCTAAATAAAAAAAATTTATCTATTTTTCCTATACATTTTTTTAAAATTGTTTATTGGTAATTTGAGAATGTACAAAAAAAATGAAAATTCTAGATGTTATCAGCTGTTATATCTTGTCGTAAAAAAAGGAGGGTAAAGTGGTTGACACGATTGGAACCCTTTCGTAAATTCGGAACAAACATTATACACAGTTTCTTGATTTAAAATAATGTTGTTATAGTTGGTACCAAAAAGAAAAAGAATTGTAAAATGGCGGCTGTCTAAAAAAAAAATCAATTTTTTTACCCTTTCTTTTGAATATTTCAATTTTTTAAATTTTATGTCGACCTGGTAGAAAAAAGTAGTTTCTAGGAAAACGCGTTTAAAGTTTTGAGATTATTGTCCGAGTCATTCCGGTGCGGCGTAATTGCTGCCTCATTTATAGCTATAACTTTGTAAATATTAAGAATTTTAAAAATTCCTTATGAGAACATATTCTTCAAAAGATCAGTTTGCCTTATAAAAAAAAACTGTCGAGGTTCGAATCATGGAGGTCGACGCTCCAACGTAAGTGACTCATAAGAGATATACGACTGGGGAAGGTTAATACCATCAAAGTAAAGTTCATACAACGACGAACCTGAGATTAAATTTGGTCTCTCTGGAGTGATAAGGTGTTTGATTCGCGTGTTATATACATATGAGTGGTTCAGAAGCCAAGTGAACCAAGTCCAAAAATATTGAATTTAAGATCACTGCGTGAAAGGTGTGTGAAAAGCTTTAGCTTTTAGCAGAAAATGATTTTTTACAAAGTAAGTGTAATAAACGTACTCAATATAACACTTTTCAGAATTGTGATCATACCCTTACAGAAGTAGAAACACTAAAATATGTTTGAACCTAGTTTACTCAAAACTAACTGGATTTGGTTCACTTGGCTTGTGAACGAACTTGACTTGGTTCACTTGGCTTGTGAACGAACTGGACTTGGTTTACTTGGCTTGTGAATAAACTGGACTTGGTTCACTTGGCTTGTGAACGAACTTGACTTGGTTCACATGGCTTGTGAACGAACTTGACTTGGTTCACTTGGCTTGTGAACGAACTTGACTTGGTTCACTTGGCTTGTGAACGAACTGGACTTGGTTCACCTGGGTTGTGAACGACTCATATATAACTATGTGTCACTGTTTAGCGAGTTGATGAGAGTACGCAACGGGGTATTGTATAAAAAAAACGGAAATAAATACAAATTTATTTCTCAGTAAGATGCTGGTTTAACCCTAGTTTACTGGGTACACGCAAATGAAAGGCATCAAACCCAGATCCATTAAAATTTGGTGTCCACATTAAAGCACCTGTTATTTTTTCACAAATACATATTTGCGAGTATAAGATTCATTGTCATATGTAAATAAATAGACATAAAATTAAAATAATAAATTTAAAAAATGTGTCGTTTTATATTCAACCCGTTCGTGACATTATTAGCATAATTTGACATACGAGTAGGTATATAAATTTCAAGGTATTTTTACCTTACGTAATGTATGTTATCAAGATGTATCGGCGTCACGAAAATATAATAAAGCATAAATAAATATTAATATTGGCTATCTGACAGGTAAAGAAGTGTCACATTTGTGATCTTTAAGTATAGAATGATCCCAAAATACCACATTGTGGCCTTGCAGGAACAGACTGATGGACAACCTTAATTATCTGAGATAAGTGCCCCTTTATCGTCCTGTCGTGTAGCTCATGACTGAGCATCGTGACTCCAATGATAACCTCCAAGGACTCCACTCCATCCATTCCTGCACTTCGCGTCTCGTGGGGTAGTTGCTAAAGTTAGTTAGCGTGCGGCCATGCACCTCATGAGCTGTATGATAATGTGTATGGATATAGAATACGTGAAAGATGTGTCACGATAGGAAAGTTTGCCATTGTGTCCTCTCTGCCTCTCTTACCACAGAGACACGGCGTGATGGTATATATCTATATATTTTACTGGTAGTTATCAAACTTGGACTTGATGGTTACTTTTAACGAACGTAAGTCAGCTGTCTTAAAGGCAGATAATATTATAGTATATTTGTCTTGTGAAGATGAAATCATTTGAATAAATATTTTGCACTCCCACTTAAGTTACGTTCGAGGCCATTAAGCCTCTGACTAATTCATCCCCATTTCGCCTCTGTAATGTCTACAGCAATACTTTGTTTTGTTTCTTTAATTATACGTTCAGTCTGAATAGCCATGAATAATAGAATAATAATTAAATAGAGTGCGGACTTTTGACTTGTCGCACAGTGGTTCTTAATCGGTATTATTTATATATTTATCTTATAAATACATAATTTGTGAAAATACAAGTAATTTAATGTGGACATACAATTTCAATAAATCTGGGATTATTCCCTTTTATTTGTCGGGTCCCCAGTAAACTAGGATTTTGCCTGTATCTTATTGAGGACATATAACATGGAAAAATAAATTAATATTTCTTTCAGATTGTTGATTATACAATACCCCGTTGTATGATTATACAATACCTCGTTGTATACTCGCATGAACTCGATAACCAGTGACACTCAATTACATATATATGATATATATCACACGAATCCAATCCCTGACACTTCATCACTTCTGACAGACCAACAAGAGCATCCCATGATGTGCCGCACATAATCATAAAAAAACACACCACATTCAAGAGTTCACAGAAACCTTTGCTACAAGTCATTCCTTCTGCAAGTCCAAAGTATTTAAACTCATGTCGCAATAACAACCACGATCCGATCGACTGCCTAATGTTTTTGCCCCATTTTACCTTTATTAAAATCGGTACCCTATTGTTTGTCATAATAGCCAAATAAGTATATTGCCTTTGGGCAGAAGATATTCTAATTTTCGGGATGGTGAACATTTCATCAGTTGCCATGTGTCTCTGCTCAGTTTGCATTTTATTTTTTTCTTGATGATAGTGACAGAGAATGAACATGAAGTGTTAGTTAACTATGTTTTGGACCCGATGTTCCCTTAAAAACTCCGCCCTGAGGTACCAACAGAAGGGTTTATTTATTATTTATTTAAGGGGGTGTTCGACTCTAGAAATTTGAAAAAAAAAATTCTTCATATTTTTTAATTTTAGACCTTAAAGAATATGTTCTCAAAAGGAAATTTAAAAATTCTCAATATTTACAAAGTTATAGCTATAAATGAGGCAGCAATTACGCCGCACCGGTATGACTCGGACAATAATCTCAAAACTTTAAACGCGTTTTTCTCGAAACTACTTTTTTCGACCTGGTCGACAAAAAATCTCAAGTTCTATCCAACCGATTACCTTCAAATCTAGTATAAAACTTTAATCAAAATTTTTTTATCGTCCCTACCTTTAAAAATTTAAAACTATTTTTTTAACTATTTTTAAAAAATTTAAATATTTGACAAAAAGGGTAAAAAAATTGAATTTTTTTTCAGACAGCTGCCATTTTACATTTTTTTTTCTCTTTGGTACCAACTATAACGACATTATTTATCAAGACACTGTATGTGATTTTTGTTTCAGATTTACGAAAGGGCTTCAATCATGTCGACTAGCTCACCCCCTTTATTTTACAAGATACTCGTATAACAGCTGATATCTTGAATAAAAAAAAATTTCAATAACTTTTTTGTACATTTTCAAATCATTAATAAACAAACTGTAAAAAAAATGCATACGAAAAATGTTTTTAGATTTTTTTTTATTAATTCTGAAAAACACCCGAAATTTACGCCTCTAGACTAGAATGCCACCTTAATCATTTTTTCGAAAAAACTTGCAATATGTGCATATGTGTAAAGGTGCTTCCCTTCAAACCGATACACCGTAGAAAAGTGTCAACTGACATAAAGCGTAATATACATCTTTAAGAACATTTCTTTTGAGCACATTTCGAATTTTACAAAAAATTTACCGTAGTTTTACAGGCAACACTTTCCTAACACTTGATTGTTTTTTTTTTTAAATCTGTCAATAATATTGGGTTCGAATCTCGAATTAAAGCGTCCTTGAGGAGAACCTGCTCTCGGCGTAATATAAATTGTCCCTTTTCTATTATTATTGCTTTACAGGATATAAAAAGATTCGTGACAGAAAATATAAAGAAAAACAAACGAGCAAATGACTCCCAAGACACGCTTCATTCACACCAAACAGCATTTGCAAGGTTCAAATCAAATAATAAATTCCTCACACGAACAATGAAGCTGAACTCCCCTCTTGACCAAACCCACATAAATAAATGAAAGGAAAGGATATAAGTACCTTTATTCTAAAGCAAAGCTTGCACTAGGTCATGTTAACTGGGGGTGCTTAACTATAGGTCATTAGAGAATAGAACATCTCTTCGATTGGATGTCTACTTTTTTGCCTTAATCTAGGTAAGCCTTCCGTCTTAGAGAGTATTTTTTGTATGTTCCGGATAATTATTATATATGGCAGCGCACCCACTTTTTTAAAATAGGCAATCCACACATACTAGAATTATTTGTGTCACCACATAAAAGTCTCTAATGTAATTATATAAGCCAATATCTTCTTCTTCTTTTTCTAGATCTTGCGATCTGTTTAGACAGGATTTCAGTGTTGGTCTTGTGACGAAGATGTCCAATTTTCTCTCCATCTCTTTGGAGGACGTCCCTAATCGCCGACCCTCTGGAATCTCGTGCATTACAATCTTAGGTATTCTCGCGGGATCCATCCTTTCAACGTGGTCCCTCCAGAATCGTCTTCTCTGCCTACTCCATCTCACGATGTCCTCAATGTTACAACTTCTGCGGATTTCCTCATTAGGTATCCTATCTCTACCTACGATAGGCCGCAGTGTTTTCATTTCTGTTGTTCTGAGGAAGTGTTTCGTTCTTACAGAGTCTGCTCTTGCTTCGATTCCGTAAGTCATAACAGGTTTTATGCATGTTTTGTATATTCTGACTTTACTTTCCACCAACATGTGTTTATTGCCCCAGACAGTGTTCCGATGCCGACTGGATGCCGGTCCCGGATGAGAAAGGAGGAGGGTTCTTGGGTTAGGTCAGCAGCCTGCCCGAGGTAAAAACTAAATGTCGCTCATAGAACAGGAACGCAAGCCTTGGAACCTGGACATAAGCCAATATAATGGGAAAAAATCCATTTGAAGCTTCAACTGATTAAACTCAAAAACTTATCAATCGATCTATATACGAGTATATGGAAAAGTTCTTCGAAGAAAGAAGAAATGCAACGTTCATTGGACGTGGCAAAGACATGGCGTTTCACGTTCACATGATCTATAGTTTCATTATCCAGACCATTCTCCACAATACCTATTATGTAAAATCACCATGCAGTTACCCATCCGCAAACGACACATGGCTCTTCCATGTTGTTCATTCTCGTTATATTAAACCATAGTTTTAAAGGGATAGGTTGTAATTTATTTTTATCAAACACTGTTTATTCCACTTTTTTGTGACGGTATAACCCTACCGGTTTCAAGGCTTTCACCTCATCTTCAGGGGAGCGCCAACAAGACTAAATGCTGTTCGAACTGGTACCGATATACACTCTTCAACGGTTGGGGGCTGAGGGATGAGGGAGGCATGAGACGATTTCGGCCAAGAGCGGAGAGATTTTTGGGAAATAACTGTTCAACAGATGTTCGGATCGGTGTACTGACTTAGAAATTTCTAAGGCCTCTAATCTGTCCAATTTATTTCCGTTACTACTGATATGTAAGAATTTGGCATCATCGATATACGACTATAAACAACATATGGGATAGATTGTTGAATTAATTTATATCTGGAGCTTTTATTTACCCCCAATCAAACACCCATCGGAGTAATGTGTCGTGTTTAATTTTATAAAAATCAGTTACTTTCTGGATAATTTTATAGCGGACAACCGGTTGAACATGCTTCCCTTGCCAAGGAATCAACACATTAATTACCCGTGATGCCAACGTGTCAAGGGATCCAAGTAAGATAAATATCTATGTTATTTGACATCAATTGGAATAACAATTTTTATTGTATTTTCAATTTCTTCGTCTAACCAACCTGCCATTGGATATCAAGCGTGTAGAGCAATCACACTTTTTAACAGCGTGAATTATCACACAGACGTTTTTCATGTGATCTCGATTCATCCAGGAAAAAAACAGAATTGTGATCTTAAAAATTCTTTCATTGTAATGTTATCTTTACATGTTCAAATCTGTTTTTGTAAAATTAATAAATATAGGTACATACTCGTACTATCGCGCCATTTTCGTGTTGGGTGAGGCAGAGAGAACAAAGCGCCAGACTATCTTACCTCGACAACTGCTTATACATTCCTATGATTTGTCGAATTTTCTAAGTTTCTTACTTTCAAAATATCATTAACTTAATCCACACATACTTTCTTTGATCTTACTCTACCACGCCTTCCACTCACATTTGCATTAGATATTTGTGTAGTTAGTCTACGAGTATTACTCCTGATAATACATCAGCCTTAAGTTTATATTAATCCCTAAACACTTTATTTTTATATTCTATCATACATTGCCAACCCATGTATTCTTTATTCGGCTCCTTTCAGTTATTTTCTACGTCAACATTTCACTTAGATAAACCATTGCAGACTGTCATCTTAGCAGATTTTAATATTATCCAGTTCGAGTGTGTATGTTTTAATGCCCATTCACCTTGTTTCTTATTGCTACACGCCGTTCGATATCCTTCTTTAACTCTTCCATTAACTAAGAAAATACTATGTAATCAGCAGAATTATTCAACTTGCTCCAATCTTTCATTGCATTGTATTGTATTATACTTTCATTGTTTTACACTTTCATTGTATACAGTACAACCTGGCGGGCTAATTGCTATTTGGCAATCTCTTCCAACCAAACAGAAATATATTTAAAATGCTTTAAGTGAAACCAGAATGGAAACCTTTTATTTTTAAATAGGAGCGAGATTTGAACCCGCAACCTCCGAGTTGAGAGATAGTCGCTTACCAACTAGGTTTATCAGGTCATTGTTCACCCATATATCGCATTTACTTTTTCGTTTCACACTTTACTATTACCGTGACTAGGGACTTTACATTCTTTCTTGTATCTTAAATTTTAAATCCATTCTGGTTTGTGGAAAACACTTTACAGATTGAGGATTGGTGTATGAAGGTGCAGAGAGAAGTTCCCACCCTTTCTCGAAACTGTTATTAGGACCGACGGTCCTCCAATCGGCTTCTCTCAATAAACACTTAACAGATTGAGGATTGGTGTATGAAGGTGCAGAGAGGAGTTTCCACCCTTTCTCGAAACTGTTATAAGGGCTGACGGTCCTCCGATCGGCTTCTCTCAATAGACTAACTGAATATAATTTAAAAAGGAAAAACAAATTTTCCCTTTGCCTTCATATCGCATTATTCAAATCAAATTTAATTTATTCAAATTATTGCAAAACCCAAGAATACCGTGTTCACAATACAAACATAAATATTATCGCGCTGTTTCCTTTTGCGGAGTAGGCAGAGATAATACATCTCCAAACTGTTATATCCAATACATTTCGTCAATCTTCCACAGGCTGGCCCAAAAGTCGCTAGCTAAAAGTAACCATCTAAATTCGAATAACTCCAGACTTCTTTCTATGCAGCTATTTGAAAAATAGAGTATACCGTAACAATCCTCGAACCATTCAGCAATTGAAGGCCAACATCAGTTGTGAAATTGAAGAAATAAGCCAAGAAACATTACGACAGGTGATGGTTCAGGCCTTATAAAGAGCGCGTCAGTGTGAAGAGCAAAATTGTGGGTATTTAAAAGATGTGATTTTCAAAACTAAATAAAATTGATTTTCAATAAATGGGTTTTTTTTTATAAAAGAATAAATGTGAATAAAAAGAAATAAAAAAGATAGTTTATTTTAAAATAGTCTAGTGACTTTTGGGTCACCCTGTTATTTGAACACGCTGCTTAGTAGTGAATTTCTCCATATTTAATTTTCAATGATTACGCTTTGTAGGAACTACGGTCGTCCCTGAATATTGTCAACACGCACGGTCAACGACCGACGAAACGACCTTCGGATATGCCCAAAGGTCGCATACCAGAACATTAATATTGTTTACCCGCAAATACTATTTACGATACATTCCACAGTAGAAAGAGAACGCATCGCGCTGTCTCGTCGTTTTCGCCAACAAATTATCTACCCACAATATTATTCGCGACGTCTGCGACCATCTCTGCACGCACAGGAGTGAGATAAAAATATATTGCGGGCGCACTCACGCGCCCCGTTCTGAATATGTATAAATACCTACTTACCGATAAATAAAGAATTATAAATCATTTGACCATTCGTCACTGTTTACTATTCATTGATTATTCACTCTCACTTTCCGCATTGCTAATCGACGTATTTTATTTTAAATACCAAACAATCAAAATCATCAGCGCGTCCTTCAAGGACATACGCTAAAGCTTTAATAATCTGAAATAAAAGAATAATGAATTTTAGAAAGTTATTTGAATTTTAAAGAGTTTAATGACTTTTGGGTCATCCTGTATTATTCATATTTCTCACTTTATCTTTAAAAATCTGATCCATTTGATCCAGTCATGTTTTCTTCAGTCTAGTTCTTCCGTGCACACCTTGCACTTCTGAATAGTAAACTCGCTTAGTCACCCTTTCATTATTCGTTCTCTCCACATGCCTAAACCATTTTAAAGTTCCTTTTTTACATCTATTTTAAAACATCAATTTTATCTATGCATTCATTTCTGATGTATTCATGCCGCTTTCTTTCATACATTGACAATCCACGAATTTTATTTAATGCACGTATCTCTACAACATTAATTTTACACTTATTTTTGTTCCGTCAAGTCCATACGTCAAGGTGGGCAACGCCACACTATTATGTATTGTCATTTTGCTACTGTTGATATTGAGCAACTTCCGTAGCTTAGTTGGTAAGATGGTTGTTTCTCAACCCGAGGGTTGCGGGTTCGATTCCCATTAGAACTCAGATTTAACATAAAATCCAGTCAGGTCTCAAGGTCTCTTTCACATATTTTGATTGGTTGGAAGATATTACCACATGGCAATAAACCCTTTGTTCTACCAAGTCCAATGTTTCCTTCCATACGTCAAGGTAGGCACCAACATACTATTATGTATTGTCATTTTTTGTTGCTTACAGTTCAAGATTCAGATGTTTCATAATAAGAATATATATGTTATAACACATCGATCAATAAGTCCTGGGACTAACTACTAAAACAACATTAGTTTGCCAAAATTCTTCTTTATTCATCAACATAGTGTCCTTCAAGAGCGATACATTCATTCCAACGCTTTCCTAACTTTTCTATGCCAGCCGTGTAGAACGATTTATCTTTGGTTTCAAAATAAGCTTTAGTTTTAGCAATCACTTCTTCATTGGAGCCAAATCTCTTTCCCTGGAGCATCTTTTTGAGGTCTGCGAACAGCCAATAGCCTTTACTTTGCGATTTTCCATCACGATTTTGAGGTTTTTTTTATATGTTTTCTGGTGTAAAAGCCTCATTTGGTCGACCAGGGCGTTCAGCATCATTTGTGTATGTACGACCGCGTTAGAAATCAGCATACCACCGACAAATGGTTGATTTCGACGGAGCAGAGCCCGGATAACACTTTTTAAGCCATCGCTGAGTTTTAACGATATTTTTTCTTATTAAAAAGGAATGTTTTATCAACACACAAAATTCGTTTTTTTTCATTGTTTTGAAAATAGCAAAAGTAGCGTCACTAAAACCACTGTAACTCAATCACACAATGTCGGAATGTCATGAAAGTTGGACACGTAACTTCTAAAGGTTGGTTCTAACTGAGAATGGTATGGATTTGTTATTAGAGGCACCATCTGTTGGTTAGTCCCGGGACTTATTGATCGATGTGTTAATACTAACAAATGTATTATGAAAGAACAAAATGGCGTTTATCATGAAGATATCTTGCTAACGGAGTTCTTCATGTACAATGTAGCAAGGGCCAGAGAAAGGACGCGTACATCAACCTCTTTCGTGGGAAAGGGCAACACAGATGTCGACTCGTGACGCTCAAAGCCACCACATACCACTATGGTACAAAAGTTTCCTGCCTGAATAGGTTACAGCGAATATGGACAGATATCATGCGAGCCACGACCATCGCATTATCAGAAGATATTATATAATAGTTAAAATTTGATACTTTTACTATCAGTTCTTTGTCAACTAGAACCGATAAAAGACGTGTTGTTTTGAAAATTAAACAACGTTCCGCTCGATTTTTACCTAAATAGGCATACTATATGGCACGTTTGTGAAAGTCAAGTCTACATTCCTAAACGGTCACTGCGTGTTCATCAGTTCTTCAAGTAGTATAGTTATTTCATCATCAAGGTGATCACTTTGTATCTTTGTATTTAGATCCTTGAATGAAATGTCTCCATGTATCTTTCGAATCTGTGTCTGAGAGATGTTATTTCATCTCTCAGACACAGATTCGAAAGATACAATGGAGACTTAAGAGTAGAAGGTTGGTTTCGTCATCATGTTATGAATCGATTTTTCTGAATTAATCCAATAGGGCGAGATATTTTTTTGTTCACTTTGCACGGATATATCCTGTTACACAAAGAGGGTCTGTTTCTAGAGTTAGCTTATTCATTAAGAAGAATATCAACCAGGATTCTTCTGATACTGCTAGGCGGTACCAAGAATATATCCACAATATCATTCAGTTGGTTCAATATCTCTATACCACGCGTGACTGAGTGTTTAGCCATGATATTCGTTCTGGAACTTGGTATGTAGAACAGAGGGTAATTCCTTGCACGGCTGTATTTATTAGGTACCTACATATAAGCTTAGTGCTGCTAGAATCGCGGGACAGTTAAAGCAACCTTGAAAAACCTTTAGTAGGAATATCGTAATGGATTCTTGCCTTCTTGTTTCGAGGCTTCTATAGTTACACCCCGTGAGAAGTTCGACATGGTGAGCATATTTTGGGTAATCGCTCTTTGTTCTGTACCATAGACATCTGATTATAATAGAGCTTTTGCCGTGGCTGGTACTGTGATGTGGAATAGAATTTAGTAGTTAATATATGGGTGGAATGCGCAGCTTTAGGAAGAACTTAAAGATAATTCTTCATAAAATTTATAATTATATATGAACACTACACATAAACCGAATGTGTTATTATCACATATCCTGAAGGTCTACAAAGGTTTCTTTGTAGTTTATCTTCCCTTGGGAGTTTTTCCCAACATATGCAAATGCGAGGAAGTAACTCATCTGATGGTCATATCCACTAGTTTCTGAACCTTATACTCAACATATATATTTATTTTATGAGAATTTTAATCTCTCAATAATAGTGGGTTAGAATTCTAAGTATGAGCGCCCTCGAGGAAAGTCTGCTCTTAAGTTATAGCGCCCTTGAGGTAAAACGGCGCTATACAATTTGTATTTTATTATTATTAGTATCACACAACCATAATATGTAAACCGTTGACTAAATTTTGCCCCCAGGGAGGTCCAATAAGTAGTGCACTTTTGAAAGTTCGAAATAAAAATAAGCTCTACATCTGGAACATATTTATTAATTATAACTTAAAGCTAATGAAATGCAATTTCAATTCTTAAAAGTTACGTTGTCCAAATGATGTCCTTGGCGGTTTCGGCACTCTTCCAATCTGGAATGAAAGTTTAGGAAAACTTTCGTAAGGGTTTCCGTGGTAATGGACTCCATTTCTTCTCGAATATTCAGCTTCAACTGCTGCAAAGATGTTAGATTATTGTAGTAAACCTTATTTTTAAGGTAACCCCATAAAAAAATCGGCTGGCGTCAGATCTGGACTTCTTGGGGGCCAGGTAATGTTACCCCTCCTTGAAATCAACTTTTGTGGAAACATGTCTTTCACTACACCAATGCTCTCGTTTGAAGTGTGACACGTGGCTCCATCCTGCTGAAACCACGTGTTCCTGATGTAGCCTTGCGATTCCTGCGGTTTTGGAGCCAGGTAGGTCCTCGGCATAGCCGTATATCGTTCTGAATTAACGGTGACTGTCCGACCACGATTGTCTTCAAAGAAAAACGGCCCGATGATACCCCATTTGGCAATTGCCGCCCATACAGTAACTTTCGGTGAGTGGAGGGGCCTCTGATATTTCAGCCTGGGATTCTCTGCCGAACAATATCGACAATTTTCTTTATTGACAAATCCGTTCAGGCGAAAATGGGCTTCATCCAAGAAAAGGATGTTATTGAAGTTAGTGAAGGTGTCGAGCATTTCATTAGCGAAATTCAACCTCGATTCAAAGTCTGCCGGTTTCAATTCTTGGACTAGTTGAACTTTATAGGGATGCTATTTCATTTCAAGCCGCAAAATTCGCTGTAACGTCGATTTAGACACACCTAAAGCCGATGAACGTTTGCGCGTCGACATTCTTGGATTCGTGCGGAAAGATTCTCGAACTCGCTCAATGATTTCGTCGGTGCGTGAGGCTCTTGGGCGACTCCATGGCTGAATTTTTTGCGTCGATCCTGTTCTTTCGAATCTCTCGAGCCACTGCTTGATCAAATTAGTGCTAGGACACTCACTGATGCGCCGTAACACGAATTTAACCCGAAAAAGTCGTCGAACAATTATATAAGATCGATAGTTCTCAAAAACCGTGCGAACACAGAACGCGCGCTGTTGTCCCGCGTAATGACTCATGGTGACTAAAATTACATAAGCCAAGCGATGCACTGACCTCGCTCCGCGCCCCTCCCCTTTTCCGTTAAGAAATTATTGAGGAATTAAAAGTGCATTTGTTTTTGGACCACCCGGTATAACGGATCCAAAGAAAGTCTCAACTCACATGGTTTTGTCCTAAACTCGCCAGGTTTGAAGGAACAGGGTAAACCTTATTAACACAGATATCAACTGCAACTGCAAAAACGATTCACAGTGAATATTAGTTTGTCCAAAAAGGATGGATATTTAATTATTTTACTAAGTTTACATGTACAGGTAAAAACCAATGACATATAAAGCTTAAATATAATTGTATATAGTAATAAAAAAATTAAATAAATTAATAGGAATTAAGCCGATACAACGAACTCCCATATATAATAATACTAAACATTTTCCGAAATGTTGAAAATGTCCAAATCCGAGATCCTATTCAAAAAGTACATTCCATAAACAAAGGAAGAGTAATTGGCAAATTCGTTATACTTATTGCCAGTCTAAATTGATCAATATTTGTGTACCTCGAATAGTTTTTATGAACATGAAACTATATATTTATTAACGGAGTTGAATTAGATGTTGATCCCGTCAGTAACTTAAATACTCGTATATATACATGGCAACTAATGAAATGTTCACCATCCCTAGAGTTAAAACCTCTTTTGCCCAAAGGCAAACTGCTTATTTGGCTCCCATGACATACAATGGCGTGCCGAATTCAATAAAGGTAAAGGGAGGAAAACCATTTAGACAGTCGATCGGAGCGTGGTTGTTATTGCGACAGGATTTTGAGTACTTGGGCTTTCAGGATGAATGACGTGTGGAAAGGATTTGTGTGGGCTCTTGAGTATGGGTTCTTTTTGTTGTTTTATATTTGTATTTCTGTATACTTTTGTAATTTTTTTTGTTTTTATGATTGTGTGCGGTATATTATGGGATGAACATTTTTGGTCTTTCTGAAGCGATGATGTGTGAAGAGTTTGATTTCGCATGATGTTTCCAGTTGTAATTGAGTGTCACTGTTTTAAGGTTGGTGGGAATGTGCAACGGGGTTTTGTCTTTGTGTAATAAAAAATCGAAAATATGTAAGTATCGATTTATTTTTTCATGCTAAATATCCTCAGTGAGATACAGGCAAAAGCCTAGTTTACTGGGGATACGACAAATGAAAGGCAACAAACCCAGATCCATTAAAATTGTATGTCCAAATTAAATTACCTGTTGTTTTTTCGCAAATAATGTATATTTCTTGTCATCTAATACTTCTTGTCGTGTAATAATAAATAATAAATAAAATAAATAAATATAAGAAGAGATTCTCATATCTTTCTTCGCGCTTAGAAGATGGTATTCAAACATATTTAGAATAAACCTTATAAAGTAGATCCACGGGTAGAAACTGCAGTCACGCAAAAGAGATATCTCAAAAATTTCTTCAGACTTTCTCCATTATTTGCGAATAACGAATTCCCCGCGGGATCTACACTAATGCTTCACATTTTTACTTGCTATATACCAGCACATTATAGAGAAATCTGAGAAACTTTCTCCTCAAAAATGACTTAGAGACTCGTATCACAAACCCCAATACCCCATGAGCAGTATCTCATGGTTCCTCTATATAAGAATGAAATGAGAAAATAAATACCCAAGTCTTTGATGCACTTTACTTTCTGATCTATAAGACTGTTCAAAGTGTATTTATTTATTTTTTTAACACTTTTATTGCAAATACAATCTGGTGGGCTTATTACCAAGCGGCAATCTCTTCCAACCAACCAGACAAAAGTACGAGTAAATGAAGCAAGTTACGTGATCGCATAAATCATTCAAATGACTATCCATCCACACGAAATCCATGAACACATACGTAAGCATATGTCCATGAACCCCACAAACATTCTTTTTCATACAAAGTGAGATATCATCAATCAAAAGGAAAGCAAGGGATGGTAGAGAGGAAAGGAAAAGAAAAATCAGGAATGAAACACGTTATTTTACTGACTACAAATCCTAAGCAAAGTTTTTTCAGTCGCTTCTTAAAGCATGCCAAGGACGGAGCGAGTCTTATATTGATTTGTTACTGATTCCAGAGTCTCACTGCATGGACAGTAAAGGACGACGTAAAAAAAGAGGAGCGATGAACTGGAAAGGTTAATAGACAATCTCTGTTTGAGCGTAGCGCTAATCCATTATTGGAAAGGCGCTGAAATTTAGGGGATGGCGGGATAGTTAAGGATATTATACAATATACAGTATGTGACTTTGGCGTCTATTTCCAACATTCAACCAGTTCAATGCCTTCTGGTATGAAGTTATATGAAAATAAATCTTAGACACACATTTTGAAGACGCTGTAATTTGTCCAGCTGTTCCTCTGTAACATCCAAGTAACAGACATCCGTATAGTCCAGAATCGTAAAGAGCAGAGATTGGTATTTGAAATG
Organism: Odontocerum albicorne; assembly: GCA_949825065.1. Taxonomy (NCBI): domain Eukaryota; kingdom Metazoa; phylum Arthropoda; class Insecta; order Trichoptera; family Odontoceridae; genus Odontocerum; species Odontocerum albicorne. Next base: position 35,050,766 of record OX463855.1, read on the forward strand.
TATTTATGGTATTTGAAAAATATTTCTCGGGAAAATAGACAATGGTATACATTTACATGCATTGAAATTAAGTCTATTGATTTGACTCCACGTTTTACAGGAAACCCATAAGGCTATATCCATAACAATAGTTTGAGTATCTCTTAGAGGGCACACCCCTATCATAAAATCGGTCATGTTATGCAAGGCTAGACCATTAAGGACTTTGAACAACGTAAGCTCAATGTATATTTGATGCTCGTAAATTTTGTCGAAAAACTCCAGAATTAAAATAAAATTTACTTCTTCAAGTATCGTGAAAGGGTGAAGTTCAGAGAGACATATTGTATTTAAAGCCTTTAATGGTCTGAGGCCACACTTCGTTACAAGATTTTGTTTAAGAAAGCTTTCTTGGAGGCGTGGTATGTTGAGTACATCTGGGTCTCGGTACATAAACGTCTTTTCAGTTATCTTAATTAGGTTTTTCGAGTTGCTGATGCTATAAAAAAAAAACGATTTTATACCGACTCCTTAGACCTACAGTCATATCTCAACAACGTTTGTGAGTGGAGCCACAATAATAAATTATATTTCAATGCATCAAAATTGCAAAATTATGTCGTATCATCGCTCACACGTCTTGAAATTCCATAGATATACACTAAAATCTATACTTATACCCCTCCACACAGATAATGTTAAAGATCTGGGTGTCTTGTTCCACAGCAATCTCGCATTTAGTCCTCACATAGAAATTATGTGCAACTCAGCTTATAAAACTCTAGGATTTGTAATGAAAGTCTCTAAGTCGTTTGAAAACCAATTGGTGCTCAAAACGGTGTTAAATTCATTGATCTCTAGCAAACTAAAAAGCAATGCTTGCATTTGGAGCCCAGTGGGGGCGCAGAACTCACTCATGGTGAAGAAAGTACAAAAAAAATATCTACGATATCTCTATATGAGTGAGTTTTGTGTCTATCAATGACTTTATCCTACTCAGTTTCTGCTGGGCATGCTCGGGTATAACTCCTTGAGCGTAAGAAGAGATGTGCGTCTCCTGGTATACGTTGTCAAACTCGTTCGAGGAGTTGTGAGCTGTCCAGCATTACTACAAAGATTAGCGTTAAATGTTCCTAACAATTACACTAGACTGCGCCGGCAAGAACTGTTCTCAATAACATACGCAAGAACGGGTCTTCCAGCCGCTATGCCTGTTGGAAGAGCGTTAACTCTTTTGAACGGGACTGCTTCGGATATTGACATATTTCGTATCACATTACCGAAAGCAAAAGTAAATTTCTTCTAAAATTGAGCGCGTTAGAAAGCACTCGTCAACGTATTTAAGTGACTTTGAATATATGTGTATGTTTGTGTGTATATATGTATGCATATACAGTATTTTTTATTTTATATAATTATTTTTTTTCCTATATAATTTTTCTTTACTTTTAATGTTAATATTTCTTGTATTTTTTAAAGTAATTGGGCTAAGCCTGTTTTGAGAAAATAAATCAATTTTTCAACGAATCTAATATTGTTGAGATGTACACTTTTATAATTCAACGAACAATAATTCAAAAAACAAAAATAGTATTGTAAGATACTACAAACAACAACCACACTCAAATTGATATACGATTTACAATAACTAAGATTTCTATATTTTATTGCAACAGCCCATGGACAATAGGATGAGATTTATTTCTCAACGTGTGACAACATTCTCGTAGATTCAGTAATGCCCTGAGAAAGGAACCATGTATTCAGTGTGTATTTGATCTTTAAAATTGTAAATGACATCCATTTATCTGGTATGTATTGTAACATAAATCCTAGGTGCGAGAAAAATATGACGTGTTTGACAAAAAAATAGTGTTAATTCCTTTAACACTAAGTATATTCCCTCTACTACTCTGTTCCTGGTCTGATAAATGTGGTAAATCATCTTATGAACTCCAGAACGTTAATGAATCGTATGAACTCCAGAGCGTTAATGAATGTTATGAACTCCAGAGCGTTAATGAATCTTATGAATTCCAGAGCGTTAATGAATCTTATGAACTCCAGAGCGTTAATAAATCACGAGAACTATTATCATTATCTACATTTGTCTTATGCTCAGAACTTAGATATCTTAAGGGTTTTTTTCAAAATATCTTTGATTATCAGTTTCTGTATCCTCTCAATTCTATCGATTATGATTTTGGACGTTACTCCCCACCCAACCAAACCATGCTCCAATTTGGCATTGCAAAGGCTATTGTAGACGGTTAATCAATTCCTTTTAACTAACTTCAGTCATTTACATTCACATTGAGAGCCAGAAGAGATCGCATCATGAATCAGTATATGGTTCAGGACTTAAGGCTGTCCTACCTCAGTTGCACTGAAACCAATAAACTTAGTATTTTCGATATTCAACGTCAGTAAGTTGTGATAAAAAGGGTATCTTCATGAATAATATGGTTTAAGCGGTCCTCATTGAAGTCCACTAGTCGTCCGGGACGCTCCATGTCTTTCAGGTTGAAATTACCGTCTTTGAAACGCAAAAACCATCGAAGAGGTGTTCTTTAATTCATAGCATCTTCCACGCTTTATTCCCTCGATTGAACGCGAATAGAAAGAGGTGTCGAAAATGCTCACTTTCGTCCACTTGACATTCCATTTTGAAGGCTTGTAATCAAATAAAATAATATATGTATAACGTAAAAGCAAACACAATATAGTATATTATAGAGCAGACAATTTTCTTTCGAATGACGTATAACCTTTACCATTTTGTTTTACTTTTGGTGCTCATTTTTAAATTGAAAAAAAAAACGGACACAACTTATGTTAACACTCAATATATCGTATCAAACGTATGTGTCACAGAGATGTCGTTTATATTTTTGTAATACTTGTGAACATTGTTGAATTATGGCTTTTAAAATTGGTTGAAAGTTACTTTAATATTTTTGTATTGTAATAAAATGCCTTTTTGTGGTCCTCGCAATATCGCTACATATGATATGATCTGACGGTATCTGCGCGCTTTAAATGCGTGACAAGCGTTGAACTTGCGTAGAATGACTGCATAAGCGGTCTGACCGAGGTGCTTGCGATGTGCGATGGGCGAAACACAAGGGACGAAAAATGGAGCAATTATACCGTCTGAAACTTCATATTGTGTTTTTATTTCTACAAATTTCTACCGGCCAACTTGGAATATCTTCTCTTTACCCAGCTCTTTACTGAGATTCATTGAAATCATGCTGAAATCTCCGAGCATTAAGCGGCAACCATCCACTTATTTCACAATCTTTGTACCGGTGCCGTGCATAAATATTAAGTGTAATAATGTGCCACCTTGCGGGACTCTGAATTTGGCATTACATTTAGTGCTATTTTTGTCAACTGTCCTGACGTGTTGTTTCCTACCGGTTACCGAAAGAAGAATTTTCCGGATTATATTAAATTATTTGGAGACATATGTTAAACTACGATAGTTGATGGTTCGCAGGCTCTGCTTCAAGCTGTAGATTCTTCGAGTCTAGACAGAGCGGGACTCTCGTTAGGATGTCGGTCACATCGTTAGGTACTGCGCCCGGTTACACCGGTCGATAAATTTCAAAAGGGAACGATTAAAACCGTTCTACAAAAGGTAATGGGAAAAGTTATGCGATAAATAACCGATTTTCGATAGTATATGAAGTGTTGAAAATCTATTGAAAGTGCAAAAGTCTAAAAATAACATTATATTGTGTCGTGGTTCATAGATATAAATTATTCGCCAGTTATTTTCACAAAGCTATTGTTTTGTATTATAAATTCGTTTTATACAATACAACCTGGCAGGTTTATTGCCATGTGATAATCTCTCCTAACTTAAACAAACACACCACCACGTCATTTCACTGTCGGGGTTAGGGGAGAACACATAGCGCCATACTTTCCTATTTTGGTACACATCCTTCATATATTTTTAATCAAACACATTCTCATATACCTGTTCCGACTTTTCAAAGTGTTTAGGTTTCCTTGTTTTAAAATATAATTTACTTGATCCAACCATACTTTTTTTTATCTTCCTTGAATCCGCCTTCTACTGACATTTGCACTGTATATATGTTTTGTTAGTCTTTCTTCATTCATTCGTTCTACATGCCTAAGGTAGAGGCCACACAGGTAGGAGCCTCGTTTGGTGCTTAGAGCTGCGCTACTAGGTTACTATAATAGTTGCGTAGTGTGACGCGAATCGTGGTATGACGCGAATTATGTATTCATCACTTCATTCTGTATTCTGTCACACATTCTTACCCCATGTATTCTTCTCGATAAGATTTTTCAAGATCCACCAATTCTGTAGAAATTAGCGCACTGATTAAGAATACAATATATTAGAGAATACGGAATTAAGTGATTAGGGATGAACGTGAACTTTATTTACCCAGATGTTTTCAATAAGATCACGCGGTATTCCACAGCGGAGCTCTACAGGGAGTATCCTGAACATAGCCAATTTACATCTCAAACCCATTCTCTGGCACTACCATCGAGAGGAAGGGAAGATGCAGACTCAGCAGAGACACATGACACGCATGGCAACTGATCAAATGTTCACCATTCCTAGAGTTAAATCATCTTTTGCCCAAAGTCAATACGAGTATATATATTTAGCTCCCATGACATACAATGCGGTGCCGACTTTAATAAAGGCAAAAGGAGGAAAACAATTTAGGCAGTCGATCGGAGCGTGGTTGTTATTGCGACAGGAGTTTTAGTACTTGGGCTTGCAAAAGGAATGACTTGTGGAAATAGTTTGTATGAGTTCTTGAGTGTGGTGTTTTTTATTGTTTTCTATTTATGTATTTTTTTTATGATTATGTGCGGTATATTGTGGAATGAATGTTTTGGTATGTTTGGAGTGATGAAGTGTGAGGAGTTTGATTTCGCGTGATGTATACTATACATATGTAACATAATTGAATGTCACTGTTTGTCAGGTTGATGAGAATGTGCAACGGGGTTTCGTTTTTCTGTAATCAAAAATCGGAAAGAAGTATCGATTTATTTTTTCATTATATATGTCCTCAGTGAGATACAGGCAAAAACCTAGTTTACTGGGGACCCGACAAATGAAAGGCAACAAACCCAGATCCATTACAATTGTGTGTCCAAATTAAATTCCTTGGTGTTTTTCGCAAATGATGTATATTTCTTGTTGTGTGTAAAATAAATAAAATATAAATAAATAAATAAAAACAACTATACAGCGCAAATGTGAGTAAAAGTCATGACAGAGGAAGACCAAAGAAAGTGTAGTTTAATCAAGTGTATGGTATTTTAAAAGAAAGTAAAATCTGGGAATTTCGAATAAGATAAAATTTAAAAAAATATCTCCCGTCTACGTCGTGGTCATTGATTCACACTTTGTTGTAGCTTCAGCTGAAGAAAATCGTTATAATTACATAAATCGTTATAATTACAGCTGAAGAAAGTCGTTATAATATACATGCCATAACAAAATATTCGAGTGTAGGTAGATCAAAATGGATCGGATTTCGATTCGTTATTTACTTGTGTGTTGGCTGGTTTGTGTGGAAACTTTTTATTTAAAAACTTTTCTCTTTATCAAATTATTGACGAGTTTCGGTTAAAAGTTACTTTGAAAAAGTAACATTTTTCAATGTAACGACGTTTCTTTACAACTACCCTAAGGGAGGAAATGTCTATTCGTAGAACCTTACTTAACTTTGGATGAAATATTCCCTTATGATACGAAATTATATAAGAGATTCGATAAAATAACATGTTGCCTTTAAGCAGTTTGTTATTTCTCCGATAGATGTCGTTAGGATAAATTGGTCGTTTCTAACGTGCTGAATGTATATTGATACTGTCGATTTGAATTCATAGGACTCCGTTGATAATTTGAAAATTAAATGTTTTGATATATCATTTATTTATTTACTCAGTACCACTGATTCGCCTTCCAATGGCCTTGTCAATCAGTTCGCTTCTTCGAAGGGGAGTTGATGTTCGATTTTTTCTGCATCTTATAAACTGATTAATTGCCAGGGTATTATGATAAAACTTTTGCCGTTATTGGTCATGTTTAGATCATCGTCATTGCTGAGTCTCGTAGTCAGGAATCCCCTCGCCATTTCGACATCAGTTCAGTTAGAAAGCAAACGTGTGCCGTGATATTTTTTTTCTACCACTAAGAAAAAAAAAAAAAGCAACACAAATCTTACAAAAGCATCGTCAGTGTATGTGATGATGTAGTTAGCGATCGTGTGTGTCAAATTTTGTTGAAAAAAATGTCTCAAAAACGATACGGTATTTGAAGATAGTGTCCGCTATAAAAGGACGATTACCATATTACACGCATGGCAACAAATGAAATGTTCACCATCCCTAGAGTTAAAACCTCTTTTGCCCAAAGGCAATATGCTTATTTGGCTCCCATTACATACAATGGCGTGCCGACTTCAATAAAGGTAAAGGTAGGAAAACCATTTAGACAGTCTATCGGAGCGTGGTTGTTATCGCGACAGGATTTTGAGTACTTGGGCTTTCAGGATGAATGACGAGTGGAAGGGATTTATGTGAGATTTGTGATTGTGTGCGGTATAGTGTGGGATGAATATTTTTGGTCTTTCTGGAGTGATGATGTGTGAGGAGTTGAATTTCGCAAGATGTTTCCAGTTGTAGTTGAGTGTCACTGTTTGTCAGGTTGATGAGAGCGTGCAACGGGGTTTTGTTTCTGTGTAATCAAAAATCGGAAAGATGTATCGATTTAGTTTTTTCATGCTAAATATCCTCAGTGAGATACAGGCAAAAGCCTAGTTTACTGGGGATACGACAAATGAAAGGCAACAAACCCAGATCCATTAAAATTGTATGTCCAAATCAAATTATCTGTTGTTTTTCTCAAATTGTGTATATTTCTTGTCATGTGTAATAATAAATAAATAATAAATAAAATAAATAAATATTAACGACCAAACAACGATTTATCAGTGTTCTAACATACAACATAAGAGATTCCGATATACTAAAAACATCGAACACATAAGTCCACGAGCATTTGATACAATTTTGCATTTGAATTCGACTTTAAAATACGAAATTTCTTTTCGGACAACCTCATACAATTTAATGATATCAATTTGAAAACAAGTTGTTTTAAAATATGCATTCAGCCCATTTTAAAATATGCAAATGGGTATTCTGAACCCTGGCCCTTGGTTGTGCGCAGTAAAACGTCTGCATTTATAATTTTATTTAACACTTTATTGTAAAACAATCTGGCGGGCTTATTGTCAAGCGGTAATCTCTTTAAACCAACCAAATAAAAGGAAACAAAAGGAAGTTACGCGTTCGGAAAAAAATGTTGAAATAATTATTTACTTGTGCAAAATTTATGAATAATATTCATTGTAAGAATTAAAGTGGGATATCATCAATCAAAAGATAAAGAAGGGATGGTGGAGAGAAAATATTAATCAGGAATGAAACACGTTTTATTACTTCTTTTTTATTGCAAATTATATGAATACGTTAGTATTTTGAGACAAATATCTTTATTGTAATATATTGTATTACTGTATTCGCCGGTCGATGCCCATTATTTGTAAATGGTGGGTGTCGACAATAAATAAATGAATAAATTCGAATATAAAATAAACTTAATATTAGAAATGCTCTTTTGAAAACAGTTATTATTTTCTTATTTACTCCGAAATAAGAATTTTTCTTCGTAAATTCATTAGAATTTAAACCCTGCGGTGAACGCTATATTTCCTTATGTGATTAACGTTTAAGTATTAGATTTTCAAGTCACAAAGAAAGTTAAAATAATAAAGATTACGTAAAAATACCTTTTTTTATTTCAATTGCCACAAGAAATAATAACACGAGTATGTCATGATAAGTTGATTTCATCACCGGTCGAAACCCATCATTTGTCAATGGTGGGTATCGACCGTAAATAAATTAATAAATCCGAATATAAAATAAACTTAATATTAGAAATGCTCTTTTGAAAACAGTTATTATTTTCTTATTTACTTCGAAATAAGATTTTTTCTTAGTAAATTCATTAGAATTTAAACCCTGCGGTGAACGGTATCACTCCTTGTTTGATTAACATTTAACTCACAAAGAAAGTTAAAATAATAAAGATTACGTAAAAATACCTTTTTTTTGTTACATATCGAATGTTATGTAGATCTTTCGACATGTGACAGTACTCGTTACACATTCAGCTTTAGGTGAAGTGTAGTAAATATGTATGGTATAGTATTCATATTCTCTACATATGCCATCCATTTCTCCATCACTTTGAGGGATTCAAAACGTTACTTGAAATTACACAATGAATTCTAGTTTTTAATGAATAATTAATTACACTGTGGTTTAGAATATATGAAATTTCACAACCAATAAAAAATTAATTAATTTGAAACATTACTCAATATAACAAACATTGTCTTGTTTGCGCTCCCCTGAAGATGAGGTGAAAGTGTAATGTATCTCTACCAATGTTATCTTATCGTATACAATAAATATTAAGTAATCACCAAAACCAATGTTACCTTATCGATGTTCTTGTCCACATTCAAATAAATATTATAAGTTATCGTGCAAACCAATGTCAAGCTTATCGATATCTCTGTACTATGTAATCTCTAGAACCTATAAATATTAGTGTTATCACATGTGTGTCAACCTAACTCAATGTATTATGTTTAAATTTATTATCTTGTTGGCAGTTATCTATCCAAATTCAATAAAGATTTGGTATTACTAAATGGAAGGAAACTGCGAACGAGATAAATCGCCTGATATCGATTTGACCTTAAGGGCAAAGATAACATACCCGAAACATTCCTCTCTAATCTATCAAGGGTCGCGCGTATGGTTATCTTTGCTTTAAATAGGACGTCATATCTGAGGCAGCATCATTATTCTCAAAGCCACTAAGATATTAACATTATCGTTATTATATTACTGTTAATATTATACTTCAATGTAATTCAACCTTCATACAAATAAAACTACACAGTTGAAATTCTAAAAGTGTTTTCGTTGCAAAAGGCCATAACAAAAGCCTTGAAACCGGTAGGGTTATACCGTCACAAAAAAGTGGAATAAACAGTGTTTGATACAAATAAATTACAATAACAAACATTAATCAAAAATATTGATCCCCAATTTTTAAATATAAATCAATCCAACGAACTATCCCTTTGAAACCATGGTTTAACATAAAAGGAATGAACAATACGGAAGTGTTTAATTTAAATATTATACTGATGGACGTTGTATTGGAATATAACTGGTGTATTCATTTATATTAATAGTCCTTATAAGGACTTTAAATAGAAATCAATCCAACAATATATCCTTTTGAAACCATGGTTTAATATAATATGAATGAACAAGATGTAAATGTCTATCATGTGTCGTTTACGGACTAGCCACTGCGTGGTGGCTAGTCACCTTTACAGAATGGGTATTGTGGAGAATCCCTGCTGCAAGTGTGGTCTGGATGATGAAACTGAAGACCATGTATTCTTCGATTGTCCTTTGCGAGACAGATTTGATTTACTAAAAACCATATCTTTACCGCATTCAATGAACGTTGTATTTCTTCGTGGAACTTTTCCACTTATAGATCGATTTTTTTTAAGCGTAATCAGTTGTAACGTTGAATTATCTAGAATTGTCATTATTTAAATTGGTTTTATTATCTTGGCTCATATAATTGCATAATGAATTTACTTTGGTGGCGTAAATCATCCTAGTTTGGGTGAATAACAATTTTAAAAAATTAAAATCCCAATTCATTAAATATCTGCTTCATTCTGTCATGAGATACATATTTCGCTTCTGCGACATCAATACACCTCGTAATGCACACTTTATCCCCTCTTTCAGAAGATGATTTTTTTTTCAGGCTTCCCAAAATTTTCGTACTTTCTATACTTTAGCATCGATTATTTTTGTAAATATTTTATCATTCATTATTTGTACGAGTTCGAACCATCTCTAGTTTCTTTGTCTTAAACATTCAATTTTATTTCAATGCGTACTCTTTCTAAATGTACTTATTTCTTATTCGGTCATACATTGACTTTTTAGTTTTGTTTATAAAATAATTATTAATTTTCATGTCCAAGTAGGAAGAATTGTTTTTTTAAATAACCGGAAAAAACATAAAACGGATGCCTCACCCCGAAAATACGTCGGGTTCGAACTCAATATCATGTTGTCTAAATGCAGATCTAATCAACCAGTTAGATCAATAAGATTTACTATAATATTAGTATAGTAAATATTAGTATAGTAAATCTTATTGTCTATTAGTATAGTAAATCTTATTGTCAGTCATTTCAAATAGTTTTTTTCAACAGTTTAAGTTTCACGTCAAAAAGAGGGTCATTAGTACAAATCACCTTGCAACAAACATTAGTACAAATCACCTTGCAACAAACATTAGTACAAATCACCTTGCAGCAAACATTAGTACAAATCACCTAGCAACAAACATTAGTACAAATCACTTTGGAGCAAACATTAGTACAAATCACCTTGCAGCAAACACGTTTATTTTATTTTCATTTTCTTTAAGACGCGATTTATTTGGCGCAAAAATGTTCTATAAAGCACGCAAGTATGCAAAGCAAAATATAAAAGCTTTTTTTCATTTAAAAAATATATATTTTAATAAAAACGAATTGACAATTTTATAAAAGCATGGTTTAGCGAGCAGAATATTATTTTTTTTACTTAAAATGGCCACGCCCTGTCGGTGTCACTCCTTTTTTTTATCAAAGATTCCAAACAATGTCTGCAGTATTTGCATTTCTTCGCGCTTCGGACATTGAAACTATGATAAAAACTAATTGAAACTTTGAACAATGAACTTTAATAGTAAAACTGATTTATTTAGCATAATTTAGTCTTTGAATAAAAAAAAATATTTTTTTTAGTTTACAACAGACCTCTGTTTTCCGCAAGGGACATGTTCCAAACCCCCGTTGATGGTGAAATCCGCTGATAATCGGGGACTCCTTTTAAAATATCAAGATTTTTTTCATGTGTCATTTGTATGCAGTATGTGCGGCAATGCAAGTCTTAAATATTCACCACCAAATTCAACATTTATCAACATGTTTCGTAAAAAAACACCCACTCCACGAGACAAGAACAACATACTAATGTAACATCAAATATTGTCTGCAGTCTGGCACTTTTAGAATTTCAACTGTGTAAAACACTTTAAGAATTTCAACTGTGTCATTTTATTTGTATAATCGTTGAATTACATTGGAGTATAATATTAACAGTATTATAGAAGTAATAATAACGATGATGTTAACATCGTAGTGGTTTTAAGAATAATGATTGATGCCTCTGATATGACGTCCTATTTAAAGCAAAGATAACGTACGCATGACCATTAGATAGATTAAGAAGGAATTTGTCGGGTATGTTATCTTGGCCCTTAAGGTCAAATCGATATCAGGCGATTTATCTCGTTCGCTGTTTACTTCAATTTAGTGATACCAAATCTTTATTGAATTTGGATAGTAAACCGCCAACAAGATAATAAATTTAAACATAATACATTGAGTTAAGTTTGACATACACGTGATAACACTAACATTTATAGGCTATAGATAACATAGTACAGATATGGTTTATACGCTTAACATTGGTTTGCATGATAACTTATAATATTTATTGGAAGTGGATAAGAGTATATGATAAGATAACACTGGTAGGGATACATTACACATCCACTATATTGCTCCTGAGGGCTCGCTAGAAGCCATATAGAATACACCCACTGAACACAGCTTTCCATTGATATCTTGCTTAAGACTATTTCCAGACTTTCTTTATTATCACCTTTGGAAATGTCCTCCATATAACATTATTTATAGTTAAGGCATAAACATTGTGGAGGTTTAAATACATTGCAATTTGTTTTTATCAAACACTGTTTATTCCACTTTTTATAACGGTATAAACCTACCGGTTTCAAGGGTTTCACCTCATCATCAGTCTTATTTGTGCTCCCCAATGATGAGGTGAAAGCCTTGAAACCAGTAGGGTAATGCCGTTATAAAAAGTGGAATAAACAATGTTTGATAAAAACAAAATACTTTGTCCTCCATATTGTTTTGTACTGAACAATTTCCATCGGTAAGAGGGACTCAACCGATGTGTTCAGATATCACATCGATTGAGTCCTTGTTACTGATATAGTGGCGTCAAATGATAGTTTTGCTGCATTCGATATTTTCTATGAAAGTACTGGTAACTTGCTTGACTGTTTAAACTGCATATATGAAGCCACTTCATAAGTGTATTTATTGCGCTGCAAATCATTTCCATTCTCCCGTGATGTCGGACCCTAAGTCGGTTGTCACTATAAATCTCTTCACACTGAGATGGGTTCCTTTGGGCAGTTCTTTTTTTGTCACTACGTGACTTCACGTTCATAAAAAAAATAGAAAGGATACCGATCTTCTAGTTTAAATCACGCTGGATGGGGCCTTATGTTGTGCCCCATAATAGCATGGGTTATGGAATTGATCTAAACTGTATTATTTGTGTAACTTGTATACTTTAAGGTGCAACAGCAAAACAAGCACGAGTTTCTTTTTTTAATAAAATCGAACATAATTCAGTCTTGTTTGTGCTCCCCTGAAGATGAGGTGAAAGCCTTGAAACCGGTAGGGTTATACCGTTACAAAAAGTGGAATAAACATTAGTTCAAATCACCTTGCAGCAAACACGTTTATTTTATTTTCATTTTCTTTTAGACGCGATTTATTAAGCGCAAAAATGTTCTATAAATCACGCAAGTATGCAAAGCAAAATTAAAACGTTTTTATTCATTTAAAAAATTTGTATTTTAATAAAAACGAATTGACAATTTTATAAAAGCATGGTTTAGCGAGAAGAATTATTTTTTTACTTAAAATGGCCACGCCCTGTCGGTGTCACTCTTTATTTTTTTAACAAAGATTCCAAACAATGTCCAAACAATGTCAATCTTTCTTTCGAATGACGTATAACCTTTACCATTTTGTTTTACTTTTGGTGCTCATTTTTAAATTGGAAAAAAACGGACACAACTTATGTTAACACCCAACATAAAATATGCAATAAACACGATGAAATAAAAAGAAACAATATTTTGATTTATGATGTAGCGAAAAAAACATACTTTTATACAATGAAATACGTGTTCAGGATTTACCTCAGCAGTTCGGCTACCAGTTTATTCCCAAAAGGCACTTAACTTACGTTTTGTGTAAGGGGACGCAAATTTTATGTCTTGTTTCCTGGCATTGAAAATTCTGCGTACTCTAGTGCATAGGGAATTGTATCTTAATCCTCCGGATGGAAGATAAGCTTCTTACCAACTGACCTACAGAGGTGGATCTTCTTGTAATAACAATACATAATAATGACGTGTGATATTAAGTTAACAATGTTTTAGTAACAAGTTTGATGTACGGAAGTGATGCTTGGACGTGGAAAAAAGGACTGAAAGGAGTTGAATAAATGCGTGTACTGAGAAAAATATAATACATGCAAGAACCATGTATGGCCGAATGCGGAATAAGGGATAAATATGAACTAATATTGATGTGTTGAGTTAAGTGACGAAGAGTACTTTGACATAGTTTGTGCATGTAGAACGAATGAACGAAGAAACAACATAACCAAAAATTAAAAGTCCAAAAAGTAGTGCAAGGCGTGGTAGAGGTACTCCATGGAAGGTGTGGTTGGATCAAGTGAAATATATTTGAAAGAAAAAGGAAACATTGAAAGTCAGAGAAATTTTAAGAGAATTATGTATATATGTAAAAGAGGCGAAGGATGTTTATCAAGGTAGAAAAGTTTAGCCCTCTATCTTCTCTGCCTGCCTCGATAGGCAAATGACGTGATGGTGCGTATGCACGTTTTATAAGTTAATTCAGGTGCTTAAGAACACCCTTGTCTTTAGTAACTACTAAAACTTTTAAAATTTCATTTATTCATTCATATGATTATTCTCTTTAACATATTACAACTGGTGATGCAGATAACATATATTAAAGAACACATCCAGGAAATAACGTTGCCCTTAGCCTCATTAATAAAATATTTAGGTTTAGAATCACTGGAGTAGGCGCGGATCTCGCAGTTCATCGCAATAAGTGTGGACGAATTTTGCTACTAGACAAAATTTTCAGCAAATTAGCAATTTCTCTTTTTTTCGAGAACCATTGGGAATCGAACCCCAAATCCCCGGATAGAAGTCAAGCGTCTTACAACTTGGCCATCGAGATTGGCAATGTTGCTATTATCGTTTTATTTCTGATTCAACAACTTTCGTTTAGTATTGGCAAAACAAACTTTCACACATCTAAGTTTTGTCAATGGGCTTAAGTTGGGGTAGGCAAAGCCGTAGAACTAACCCTACAGATCAATTTAAATTCTGACGGCATCCAGACCACAATCACATTAATTCACTAGAAGCAATTCTCTGAATGCAAATGTGGAACAAAGGACCAAAAACTTATTTCATCTTCGGCAAACTGTAAAGCTTTTTCTTTCGCTGAGGCTTTGTGTAACGAGCTTTTACGGGTCGATTATGGAGCGACCCTTTTATATAGTTTGTCATTATAATGAGTACACTTTAAGTATCCAAACACATGATTTTAAAGGCTTTTGCTGGCAAGAAAATATCGTAATAAACTATATCGTATTAACCACTAACCATAATTTATGACAAGTGGCTTAGTTGATAAGACGTCTATCTTCCAACATGGAGATTGCGGGTTGAATTCCGTGTTTTGTAAGTACTATAGTCAAGATCCATAGCAAAAGTAAAGTATACTAGTTTTGTAAATTCTTTATTTTAAAATCTGCATAATATTTATAATAATATATACATATCACGCCGTGTGCCTTGTGGGTTAGGCAGCAGAGACAACAGATCTCCAAACATTTGTTTCCAGCACACATCTTTCCCCTCCGCCACATCGTACATCTCGTCATGCACAATCATATATTATTCAAACTACTCACTTTACCTTATATCAAAGTCTGGTCCACTTGTTCCACGTACACGTTGCATTTCTGACTTATATACTCGCTTAGTCATTATTTTATATTTCATTCTCTCCAGATGTCCAAACCATCTTAAAACGCTTTTATTCATCTTGCTTTAAACATCCATTTCATCCATGCATTCATTTCTGTTGTATTCAGTCAGTCTTCTTTCAAATATTGACAATCCACATTTTTTTCTTAGTGCACGCATCTTCACATCATTAAGTTTGTGCTGAAAAACATTAGGGTGTAAGCTGAAAAAAAATGTTGTGTCTTTGCGGTCGGGCTTGCTCTATATTGATGTGGTGTATCTCGGCTGGGGGGATGTTATGAGATGAACCCAGACCTTTTGATAGCTTCTCTCTTAAATGTATCTTCTGCTATTTATGTTTTTGAAATTTATTTAAATATATTATGTACATACTTTGCTGCTATCAATAAACGTATATTTATTTATATATGTAGAACAACTGCGCAATATTGTATTGTTTTACACATTTATTGTATACAATATAATCTGTATAGATATGTAATTGAGTGTCACTGTTTGTCAGGTTGATGATAATGTGCAACGGGGTTTCGCATAATCCAAAATCGTAAAGAAGTATCGATTTATTTTTTCATGCTATCATGTATGTCCTCAGTGAGATACAGGCAAAAGCCTAGTTTACTGGGGACACGACAAATGAAAGGCAACAAACCCAGATCCATTAAAATTGTGTGTCTGCATTAAATTACCTGTTTTTTTTATTGCAAATTATGTATGTTTCTTGTCATATGTAAAATAAATAAATAAAATAAAATCTGGCGGTTTTATTGTCATGTGACAACATCTTCCAGCCATTAAGAAATCAAATCAATCTAAACACCCGGACATCGAGTGTTTTTCAGCCCACACCCTTTTACATGTAGACTAAGAAAAAAAATATATGGCAGAAAACATAATAAAAAAGTAAACCCACATATAGAAAACAAAATAAAAAATTAAACCCTCAGGTTAACTGAGGTGGTATATATTACATTAAGTGCTCCGTTTACCTCGATACCTGTCACTACCCTTGTTTCGGACGTAGGTGTCATCATAAAACATAATATATTTGTTTTCTTAATGTTTGATATGTAGTTATATTTTGATATTTGTTTGGTATTTTTATGTAATATTTATGTTTGTTGGGGTCTGCGCTGCGTCGCGACCGCAACGGGAATAAGACATACGCGCGGTCATCGCGAGATTATATCGCAAGTCGGCCGGCCTCTGCATGCGCAAAACTTCCGAAAATTTAGACATTTCGCAAGTTGTGACGGCATGCAGAGGCGTAAACAGGCACTTCCTATGAACGATTAACTGCACATAGGAAGCGAAAAAGCCAAATAAAATAATTCTCAGTTCACTCTGCCTACTGTGTTTTACTTGCGATTATCTAATAATACCTGCCTAAGAGAAATCTCTTCACCCTGCTACCTTTTCACTGATCTACGCCTTTGAACGTGAGCTGAATTCTCCGAGCATTACGCAGCGGCCATTCACCTATTGTTACAGTTCTTTGTACCAGTGGCGTACAACTTTTTCACTGTTATATTACATTTAAACAAGTAAAAATTATAATAATGAGCCTAAAAAAGTCGTACGAGAAAGCTCTTGAACATTTGTAAAACGATCTGTCCAAGGTATTTTAAGGATACTTTGCATTACACTTTCGTTGTATACAGTATGTTATAAACTGACAGGCTTCTATTATGGACCTTTACACTTCTAAAAAAATTACTTCGGTAGATTCACATATCAAAAGCTTCAACCCTACGTGATGTTTGTTCGTTTACTAACTAAAAAAAAAAACACAAAAGAACTTATTTAATAAAGTGGTGATAATTTCAAACTCTCTTTCAATGTATCCAACTTTTTTTTTTAATCTTACATTTTCACAAGCAAGGGTTATTTTTCGTTCAAGGTTTTTGTTAGTTTAAATTAGACAAACGGGCCTGAACCACAGGACCGTTTGAGAATTTTGTAAATTTAATATTATTAGAAAGGGTTAGATAAATTTGTTTTCAACATTATCTTGGCCCCGTTTTCTGAATTTATTGAGGAAACATTTTTGTTTTATTCTAAATGGCCGTTTGCTTTTTCATTTTCGTAATTTTATAAATCCGGTAAAATTCGTATTTTTGCGGTTTAGCACCCTTTGGCAAAAAAAGAGGTTCATAAAATTATTATTCAGTACGTCAGTGTACAAAAAAAAAACCATCACGACATTTCTCTGTCGGGATAGGCAGACAGGACACAGTGCCAGACTTTCCTATGTCAACACACATGCTTATGATTTTTTTTTCAGAATGTCATTCACTTGATTAAAGCATAATTTTCTTCGTCTTCTTTTCACACGCTTTCCATTCACTTATACACTTTATATCTGTTTTTTTTTTCGCTTTCTTCGTTCCACATGACCAAACAATTTCAAGGTGCTCCTCTTCACCTGACTAAACACATTAGTCTTAATGTCAAAATCATCTCACTGAGGATATTTAGCATGAAAAAAATAAATCGATACTTCTTTCCGATTTTTGATTACACAAAAACAAAACCCTGTTGCACGCTCTCATCAACCTGACAAACAGTGACACTCAACTACAACTGGAAACATCTTGCGAAATTCAACTCCTCACACAACATCACTCCAGAAAGACCAAAAATATTCATCCCACACTATACCGCACACAATCATAAGAATAAAAATTAAAATCAAAACAAAAATTAAAACAAAAAAAAAATACACAGAAACACAAATACAAAAACAACCAAAATTAAAACAACAAGAAGAAACCCACACTCACGAGCTCACATAAATCCCTTCCACTCGTCATTCATCCTGAAAGCCCAAGTACTCAAATATTAATAATTAATTTCTATATTTGATACATATTTTTCCACTAAATTCGATAGAAACGCGCTACTTTGGTGTTATCTTGTAGAAAAAGCAGTGAAAACTACTTATTTCTCCCAGGGCAATATAATTATAGATAATGGCGATTCCTAATGGATGTTCTTTAGAAAACTCGAAGGAATCTTTAGAGATTTTACCCTAGGTAGAGGCGAACACGTTACAAGATCTTGAACAGTCATTAATGATTACTTCGGACTCCGTCAGAACACATTTGGGAGGACGTCAGTTGAAACTACCCTAAACTAAAGACCACAATATTCCAAGGAAACATTGTTTTGCTTACCGAGATGTGGGATCTCGGTACAAATTGTCCAATAGTTAACTTTGAACCAACTTAAAAACCTTTTTAGTTTTTACATATAAACCCAGTACTGTGTTTGTGATATTTTTTATTCTTTCCTTATTATTTTTATGTTTTTCAAGTAAATATGACAGTTAACCCTACAGTGCATTGGGATGCGAATTTGCATAATGATAATTAAAAAAATATGATAAACGCAAGATCATATTTTGGGATAAAATACACTAAAATCATGTGGTACAACTATCTCTCTTGTTGAAAATTTGTAAAAAAAAATTAAAACACGGCGTTTGTATATCAAAAAATGATTTTTAATTCTGACAGTTGGATGGATGGTTGAGTCAACTTTTAATGTTACTGCATTTCAAGAATTAATTAAACCATAATAAAAGTGGTTTAGAAGTTGAAAAAGGGAAAAATAATAACAATTCAAGTATGTTTTATTTATTTACATAATAATTTTCATGTAAAAACTTATCTGCATGGTATAAATCAACAAAATATGTGTGAAGCAAATTTGCATCATGATGCATTTTTTCAATAAAAAAAAACACTAAAAATTGTTTTTATATTTTTTTCATTATTTTTTCCTTATACTTCGCAAATATCTCGAGCATCTTTGGCAGCTTTATTCTCTCGATTGAACGCGAACAGAATGTATCGAAAATTCTCCCTTTCGTCTACTTGTCATTCCATTTTGAAGGCTTGTGATCAAATAAAATAATATATGTAACGTAAAAGCAAACACAATATCTTGTAGAGCAGAAAATTTTCTTTCGAATGACGTATAACATTCACCATTTTGTTGTCTTTTGATGCTCATTTTTAAATTGGAAAAAACGGACACAACTTATGTTAACACCCAATATATACTTATATCAGAAATATCTAAATTGCTGCAAAACTCATTTCCAAGTCTTTGCATACTAATTATAGAGAAATTAATTTTATAATTAGTGTAGGGTACATCCCTCTACGAAACCGGCATATTTTTATCAAAAAAATAAACTGCGCAGAATTAAATGAAGTTTATGGAAGGCAAGATGCTGCAAATTTTATAGATTTTTTTTTTTCATTTTGGTTTGAACAGCGCCATACGCCCGTATCTTAAATTCCATCTCAATTCATCTTATATTTTCAGCCCTTTGTTCACGAAATCACGACCCATTGTTCCAACTACGGACGAACCCTTTTCTTTTTTGGGGTATTTTGTTTCAAATTGTATATATCAAAATTGTCAATATTTTATTATATTTATTCGCATCATTTGATGCTATTTATTCTATTGAAGTCTACAGTTCAATTGATATTAAAAATGCTCATATTAAACTGGTTGTACAAAAAAAATCTTAAATTTTACCCTAGTACATGGTTTAACCCTGTAGATGGCGACCCATTAGGGTTGATACGATGAAATATTAGGAGGGTAGCGAAAATAAATATACTCCTATCTTACTTGTACATAAAGAATATAACAAATTTTTAAAAATGAATATTATTTGTTGTAAAAAAATACAGTTTAAGTCACTGCTACACTTTGTGTATCAATTCTATTATAAAGCTAGTGATAGTATGTTGAAGGTAGCGTAAATAATGTACCTGATAAGACTTATCGTCGTTGTGCAAGTAAAGCATTTGTATTGCCACATTTGTATTGCCACATGTGTATGCATCAACATGATATAATTTTTTTTGTAGAAGGTTGCGAAACCTTAATTTTCTTTGATATTTTTTTTTCGGGAGTTTGATCTTGAAAAAAATGTACTATTATTGTAGCAAAATCGAAGTTATATACATACGTAACGTCACGCCGTTTGCCTTTTAGGGTATGCAGACAGGAGAGAACTCCAAACTTACCTATCGCGATATACATATCTCGCTTATTCACACATGTTCTCAAACAACTTCTACAATTTCTCTGATATTTATTATTTCCATGTTCCATTATATTACACTTGATCCAACAAAATTTTCTTTGGTCTTTCCCTACCACGATTTCCCCTTACATTTGTAATGTTTATTTGTTTTGTTAGTATCTTCATTCATTCGTTCTACATGTATAAACCATCGCAGAGTTCTTTTTTATCTAAATTAGTAAGTTCACAACTATCTCTAATCCCTTAATTCCATATTCTATCAAATATTTTTACCCTAAGTCCATGCATTTCTACAGCATTAATTCGGTTCCTTTTGATATTCTTTCACCATCACGTTTCAATGACATACACGTACATCAACGTTGGTACTAGAATACTGTTGTGAACTACAAACTTAGTGGATTTTGATACTGTCCGGTTCGAGTATGTATTGGTTTTGCAATCGAATGGCATAGTTAGAAAAGAGCTATGATAAAAAGTATTTGTGATATATGAAACAGGTAGATGAGTTCTGTTATCTGGTCAGTATGTTTATGAGAATGTGTGATTGGTAAGCTGAAAGGGACATTGAAGGAAAGCGACAGGGAACAAGGTAAACGGAACCCTAAATGCAATATACACGTATAACATCCGTTCTACAATGTATTACACTTTCGTTGTATATATTACGACCTGGTGAAAATATTGTCATGTGATAATCTCTTGCAACCAACAATAAACGTCTTGTTTGTGCTCCCCTGAAGATGAGGTGAATGCCTTGAAACCGGTAGGGTTATACCGTTACAAAAAAGTGGAATAAACAGTGTTTGATAAAAATAAATTACAACGTTACAGAAGCTTTACGTGAAAAATGGGCTGAAATTGTTTTTTTTTTTAAATCCGTTCCAACGGGAGTCAAACTCTTAATCCTCGAGCTGGAAGTCAGGTATTTTACCATTTAGGTTTCGAATTATATCTTAAGTAGCAATAATGACAATATATGTTGATGTGTTGGTGCCCTCCTTGACAAATGGGTGTTAATCTTGGACCAGTCAGATGAAGGATTAAATTTGTTTGTGGAATGTTTATGTATAATATGAAAGAAAGTGTAATGAATACGTCAGAAATAAATGCATGGAAAAAAGTTGTTGTAAGTAAGATAAAGAAAGTAGCGTTAAGATGTTTTTTTAACTTGGCGAGTTTATTGCCATGTTGCAATCTCTTCCAACCAACCAGCAATATGTTTTTATAGGCCCTAAGTGTTAACCAGACTGGAATCCTATTTAAAAAAAATCTGGGTTTCAGCGGGGATCGAACCCACAACCTCCGGATCGGCAGACAAGTGTCTTACCACCAGGCCACGGAGAACGTCATTTTGGAGGGAAAATGAACGATTTAGTAAGTATGAAATACTAGTCAGGAGTAAAACGTGGAAGAGAGAAGAAAAACGTGGCTTTATCAAGAGGACCAGATTTAAAAAAAAGTAAAGTGAGAAGCATGAACTAAAGATGATTGTGCATGACGAGGCGTATGAATGTGGAGGAGGTAAAAGTTGTAGATTGATAGAAAAGTTTGAAGATCTGTTATCTCTGCATATACCACAAGGAACACGGCGTGATTATACGAGTATGTCTGTGTGAATACGATTATATAATTCAAGATAAATTTTATTTTCATGCCGCAGATATATAGTATAAAGCAAGGGTGGCCAACCCGCGGCCCGCTGGGTGTCTACTTGTGGCCCGCGGAGTATATGCACACATTTTTTTCTTTTAGTGTACATAAAACCACCAAAAGAACATTCTGTCGTGCGTAGTTCGTATCATATCCCATATATGGAAGTATCTCAGTACATTGATTCAACTATCGTGACAATTTCTTCTATGGTATATTCGTGTTAACAAACAATCACAACGTTATGCTGATTTTAAAAAGCGCGCACGCCGATCTTGCGTGAATAGCCGTGAGCGTGAATGCGGGGCGGGATGCGTCGTGCGACCACCAGTCTGTGGCAAGCTCGCAACGCCGTCGGACGTGTGGTCGCTTTCATTGTGTGCGTTATCGCCATGTGTCTCGTGAGATTTTGCGACCGACTTTCAAATACACATTGATAAGAATACAAGTTGCTATAACCGAGTATCCTGTCTAATACTATACCGAGTCCTGTCTACTTTTTTAAGTGCAGTGAAGGTAAGCAAACCAAGCTTTATTTTTTTTAAATTAATCTATGATATTTGGCTTTGATTTTGTAGAGTTCTATTTTTTGTTTTGTGTTTAATTATGGGTATCTAACCAAATTACCAACCGTGCTGACCACTGGCTTTTGTCTGAGTACCTACTTTTTCGTTTATTAGTACAAAAAAATAAAAGGCCTTTGTTTAGTATTTTACTTTATTTACATACTTTCTTTTTATTTTACTAATGAATTAGCCCGAATCAGATCCTTAATGGCATTACAGATTTTTTTACAATGCACCACAAGCATCTCATCCTTTTGTCAGAAAGTTATGTAATTCTGATGTCATTTTTTTTTTTTTTAGTTAAAAACGAAGACCCACAATGGCGTCAAGTAGTAAAGACCAAAGAAGGACTAGTAATAAAGAGCAAAGTTGGACCAAAGAAGAGAAGAGTCGCAGAAGAACTGAGAAGTTTTCAAGACAGGTGGACTATAAACTATTTTTTCGTGGAATTTAAAACAAAGCCAATATGCTTGATATGCAATAATTCTGTTTATGTCTTGAAAGAGTATAGCATTAAACGGCATTACGAGGCTAAACATACAAATAAGTTTGATAAGTACGAAGGGCAATTTCGACAAGACCAAGTAAATGAATTAAAAAGAAAACTTTCTGCACAACGTCGGATATTTACTAGGGCGGCTCAAAAGTCAACATGCTATGTAAAAGCTAGTTATGCAGTAGCCATGATACTAGCAAAAAAATCGAAGCCATATTCAGATGGTGAAATGGTTAAGGAATGTTTGGAGAGTGTCGTTGAAATTCTGTGCCCAGAAAAGAAAACGGATTTCTCCTGTGAAAATAAGCCTGTCTCGTCAAACTATTACTAGGCGTGTGGACGACATTGGAAAACATATTGAAGATAATTTGAAAAATCGAGCATCCAAGTTCATATTTTTTGCTCTAGTATTGGATGAAAGCACAGACCTAACAGATACCGCCCAAGTGGCGATTTTTATCAGGGGCGTTGATGTCCATTTTAACGAAATAGAAGAATTAGCGGCACTGTATCCACTTAAGGACACTACTTGCTCACGAGATTTGTTAGGAGCTGTTACATCGACATTGAATCGCTTTTCGTTACAACTCAACAACCTATCGGGCTTAACAACAGATGGTGCTCCAGCAATGGTTGGGAAACACCAAGGTTTAGTAAAATTTATTGAAAATGAGGCCTGCAAAGTTGGTAATACTTCGATGCTTAATTTTCATTGCATTCTTCATCAGGAGAATTCATGTTCCAAGTCCCTTAAAATGGATCATGTTATGAAGGTGGTCATCAAAACAGTGAACTTTATTTAGTCGAAGGGGTTGAATCACCGTCAGTTCCAAGAGTTTCTCAAGTCTTTGGATTCAGATTATAATGACGTTACATTTTATGCAGAATTAAGATGGCTGACCCGTGCCAAAATGTTGAAAAGAGTGTTTGATTTGAAGCAAGAAATACAATCATTTTTCGCAAGCAAGTCAAAAGGTATCCCAGAATTTGAAGACAAGGAGTGGGTTAGCGACTTTGCATTTCTGGTCGATATAGTTAGCCACCTAAACGTTGTTAATACTCGTCTACAAGGGAAAGATCAACTAATTAATAACATGTATGATCTTATTTCCGCATTCCAAATGAAACTTGGGCTTTGTGAACAACAGTTAAGGACAAAAATCTTCACTCACTTTCCTACATTGTTATTGCAGCCAGACGTCACACAAATGGCGGCGGATAAATACGCTTCGTTGATATCCGACTTGAACCTGGAATTTGAAAACCGATTTCAAGATTTTAAAAACCATCGTGTGCTTTTTGCTGCATTTGTAACGCCACTCTCCGTAGACGTGAATTTATTGCCAGAAATTTTACAAATGGAACATTGTGAAACGTGTTGTGATGCACAGTTAAAGGAGAAATTCAATCAGGTTGGTTTGGAAGAGTTTTACAAAACATATTTGGACAAGGAGAAATATCCTGCATTTTACAAACATGCTCTATCGATGATTTCGCTATTTGGAAACACTTACACGTGTGAATAGCTTTTTAGTCGAATGAAGCATATTAAATCTCAAATGAGAACACGAATCACTGATGAGCATTTGGAAAACTGTTTGCGTGTAGCAACAACATCAATCGTTATCAACATTGATGCACTTAGTTCTGACAAACAAAATCAGACGTCTCACTAAAATTTATTATATTTTGTTTATTTTTTATTATTATTTTTTGTATTGCCTAACTCTAATGTAATAAATATGTTTGATTCTCATTTTTGTTATATTTTCTTAAAAAAAAAACAATATATTTCTTGTTTGCTTTGAATAATAAAAGAAATTTTGTCGTATGGCCCGGTAGGAAATCTCATTTCTAAAATCTGGCCCGGCTGCTGAAAAGGTTGGCCACCCATGGTATAAAGGGTCTTTCAAATTGAGCGGTTTTTTTAATTCTTTTTTTTTTAATTATTGAATAAAACACACAATTTGCTTTGATTTCAAAAAATTTTTTATCGGTCATTGAAGTATAATGTATGACATTTAAACACAAAAAAAAACAATATCCGCCAAATGTCCACCTCTTGCAGCTCCACAGATGTCAACTCTTTTGTCAAAATTTTCGATGACATTTTGGCATAATTGTGGTTCTAACTCATCAATAACGACAATAATTTCGTCCTTCAGCTCAGAAATCATTCTTATAGACCTGGCTTTTCACGTAACCCCAGAGAAAATAGTCCAACGGTGTCAGATCACATGATCTTGGTGGCCAATTAACATCACCGTTTCCGGAGATTACAATACATAAAATAATTCAACAATTTGAATGCGTTGCTGTATAGTATTGTATACGACTCCATTTTTATAAATGTCATATATTACACTACTCAAATGTCACAAGACCCAGGCAAGTTCGCGACGCCATCTGTGTTTTATCCAAGAATTTAAAAAAACTCAATTTGAAAGACCTTTTACAACCTTCATGAATCATTTAATAGATCTTTTTGCTTCTGTCAGTCCGGAGGTTTCGGATTCAAATCCCGATAATTCCCGATAAAAAAATTAAAATAGTTTGTGCATGTTATTTCCGCGCGTGAAAATATCACTGACAAGTAAAAAAAATCTCGAGTGACTTGTCCATAAGTTATAAGCTTAAAAGCTCAATTGCTAAAGCCAAACCGATCTAATCGAGTAGCCATGGCTTGTATCAAAAGTTATTTTTATTTTTAAATAAATCTTCAAATTTTTTTTTACTTTAATCACAAATAATAAGATGAAAACATAAACAGACAGTAAACGTTAAAATCGAGACTCACGTAACAAAATTCTTTTGTATACTTCGTGGAGTTAACGGACATTATTCGACAAATCGGCTTTAGCTTTAATTTAAGCCTTAAATTCAATGTTGTCTCCCGATCACACTTTTCGCAATATCTGCAAAAGTAGTGCAGATATAAAAAGGATAGTGCCACTGGCGAGAAGAAATGCAGATTATTTTTTTTATCTCGTATTCCGTGTGACATTGTCATCGCCAATTTGGTGTGGCTAAAATCTGTTTGGACAGCATCCAAAACACTTGACAGATTGTTTTAAAATCTCAAACCGCTTATATCCTGTAAGAGATTAATCTGATTTCATTTTGTGGAACTTTTCTCAGTGTAAAGATATTTTTTTTTAATGAAAATGTGACAAGATTCTGGCGTTAAAGTCCCTCGTCCCTGTAATTTCTTTAGAATTAAAATCACGTTGAACATTATTTCTTGCACTGTTTAGGATTTGAAAAATGTGTTTAAATTGTGAATTTTCAGTAAAGTCTCATGATACAGGCCAACTCAATTAATACACGAGTATAAATTGGTGTCATCTATTTTTACTGATTTTTACAAAAATATTTTTCTATTTAGATTTTGTGTTCAAGTTTTGATATTTAAATTTTGTATTCGTTATATGTACGTGTTTTAAAGACATTGTGATAGAAAAGTGTGAAAAGAAAAGGAAATCCGATATATGAGTGAGGAACGAAAGTGTTAAAAGAAGAAAAAGAAATCCGATATATGAGTGAGCAACGAAAGTGTGAAAAGAAAAGGAAATCCGATATATGAATGAGCAACGAAAGTGTTAAAATAAGAAAAGGAAATTCGATATATGAGTGAGCAACGAAAGTGTGAAAAGAAAAGGAAATCCGATATATGAGTGAGGAACGAAACTGTGAAAAGAAAAGGAAATCCGATATATGAGTGAGCAACGAAAGTGTGAAAAGAAAAGGAAATCCGATATATGAATGAGCAACGAAAGTGTTAAAATAAGAAAAGGAAATTCGATATATGAGTGAGCAACGAAAGTGTGAAAAGAAAATGAAATCCGATATATGAGTGAGGAACGAAAGTGTTAAAAGAAGAAAAGGAAATCCGATATATGAGTGAGCAACGAAACTGTGAAAAAAAAAGGAAATCCGATATATGAGTGAGCAACGAAAGTGTGAAAAGAAAAGGAAATCCGATATATGAATGAGCAACGAAAGTGTTAAAATAAGAAAAGGAAATTCGATATATGAGTGAGCAACGAAAGTGTGAAAAGAAAAGGAAATCCGATATATGAATGAGCAACGAAAGTGTTAAAATAAGAAAAGGAAATTCGATATATGAGTGAGCAACGAAAGTGTGAAAAGAAAAGGAAATCCGATATATGAATGAGCAACGAAAGTGTTAAAATAAGAAAAGGAAATTCGATATATGAGTGAGCAACGAAAGTGTGAAAAGAAAAGGAAATCCGATATATGAGTGAGGAACGAAAGTGTTAAAAGAAGAAAAGGAAATCCGATATATGAGTGAGCAACGAAAGTGTGAAAAGAAAAGGAAATCCTATATATGAGTGAGGAACGAAAGTGTTAAAAGAAGAAAAGGAAATCCGATATATGAGTGAGCAACGAAAGTGTGAAAAGAAAAGGAAATCCGATATATGAATGAGCAACGAAAGTGTTAAAATAAGAAAAGGAAATTCGATATATGAGTGAGCAACGAAAGTGTGAAAAGAAAAGGAAATCCGATATATGAGTGAGGAACGAAAGTGTTAAAAGAAGAAAAGGAAATCCGATAAATGAGTGAGCAACGAAAGTGTGAAAAGAAAAGGAAATCCTTTATATGAGTGAGCAACGAAAGTCTGAAAAGAAAAAGAAATCCTATATATGCGTGAGCAACGAAATGTGAAAAGAAAAGGAAATCCGATATTATATGGAAGTGAAATTTTTACATACATACGTACATACCATCAAGCCGTTTCTCTGTTGGGGTAAGCAAAGGCCAAAGGACCAGAATTCCTTATTTCGGCACATATCCTTAGTCTCTTCCACATCCATACACCTTCTCATACTACGTGTACCATTTTTCTGAATTTCTACGTGTCCTTTTTTCATACATTAATTTGATCCAACCATACTTTCCTTAGTCTTCTTTTCACACACTTTTCATGCACATTTGCACTTTATATGTTAAAACGTCTCACCGTGACCTTTTTCATTTTACTCAATACATCCGCTTAAAGCTCACATTCATCCCTAATGTATGTACACGTATGTTTAAAAATGGAGTCAATAATAATAATAATTTCGTTAATTGACAGCAAAAACAAACCAATAGAAAAATTAAAATATATATACGAGTATACTCGTATATTGGTTTTACGAGTTTCAGAACAAATGGTCTTTGCTCATCTTGTAAGACCCTCTACACCAAAGATTTCCAAAGTGGTCTGTATTAACCCCCAAGGGCGAGAAAAGAAAATTGGGGTGCACGAGATGTAAATGGGGGTCCCCGTGAGTGGATCCCATTTAGGCAGATCATCATCAATATTTAGGCGTTCCGTAAATGTCTTATTACACCTAACACAGATTGTGTGTACATAATACTTATATTAGGCATAGAAAATACTTATATAAAGAAATCGAATGCAAATCATTGAACGTTGGAGATTTAAGACTATTCCTCACTAATTTGAAGCCAAATATTGAACCATTGCTATCAGAGCATCAGGTTCACCCTCTCATTAACAGTATTATTTGTGTATTCATTTTATGTAAGAATTTTACTAGGTTTTGATTTGTTTCGTTCCAAAGCCAAATATTTACTTGCATTTTGTGTCTTTTCAATAAAGGTATGAAGAAAAATTGTGCATGTTTTTCTTTTTAACAATTGTCCACTCTACAAAAAACCTTATCAAGGTGAACGGCGCTGTGTCAGCTGTCAAAAACATATTTAAAGTTAATAAGTTTAGGAAAATGCAATATTAGGCAGGCAGGGGTCTACGGAAAATGAAAAAATCGGCAAGTGGTCTACGGGGCGAAAAAAAATGGGAAACTATGCTCTACACCGAACAGGCACCACCCTTTTGTATAAAGATTGTATTATTATAATAAGATATTTCAACACCTGTTTATTAAACAATGGCGAAAGATCAAAGAAACTTTGCGATATTTTACATTCCCATAATCTCATGTATCCTCTCAATCTATCACATCACACATGAACCTGATACGATCTTCTGAATCTTATCCTTACATCTTCACTTGAACATATTTTAAATTACAGACAACACACCGCATCAAATTTCTCACAAAACAATCTTATATTTGCAAGTCATAAAAAGTGGCCTCCAAATATTCCAGGGATACTTTCTTAGTTTGAAAATTCCGAAACATCAATAAGAAAAATTTGATTTCACAGGCCCGTAGCATTACTACGAGTCTAATCTATTTCACAGGCCCGTAGCATTATACGAGTCTAATCTATTTCACAGGCCCGTAGCATTACTACGAGTCTAATCTATTTCACAGGCCCGTAGCATTACTACGAGTCTAATCTATTTCACAGGCCCGTAGCATTACTACGAGTCTAATCTATTTCACAGGCCCGTAGCATTACTACGAGTCTAATCTATTTCACAGGCCCGTAGCATTAATACGAGTCTAATATATGAGAATAAGTCGGTGAAATTGAACAGCAACAAAAACATGTAAATTCTATTTTAGATTGTATTGTATTACACTTTCGTTATATACAGTACAACCTGGTGGGCTTATTGCCACGTGGCAATATCTTTCAATCAACCAGAAAGATTTTAAAGAGACTTTAAGTGAAAACCGGTCGGAAATCCTTAATCTGGGTTCCAAGGAGAACGAACCCACAACCTCCGGGTTGGGAAAAGACATCTTAACAACTCGGCTACGGAGGTCATCATTGTTAGATGTGCTTAGGCTATATTTTTTCCGTGATTGTGTTCAGGTTTTGTTGTTTTTTTTTCAACATTGTGTTGATTCATTATTGATTTTTGTTTTCATTTTAATGTTGTTTTTTTTTTATTTATAAAATATTAAATGATTTTTTTTTGTTTATTTTTTCAACGGCTGTGGCCTTTAAAAACGAGGAAAATTGAAAAAAAAATCAATTGTAAAGTTCTATAGTCTTAAAGTTTCCGATTAAAGTACTGGCAACTTTCAAGGCTGAATGAACTCCAAGCCTTAAGCCGCTTTGTAAATATATACTGCGCGGAGAGACATTTTTCTTTTTCTCGTGATATCGGACCATAAATCCATCGTCGCTACTATTATTTTCAGACTCAGTATGTCGCCACCGGATGAGTAATTGCATTAGGCAGTCTCTTCATTGTCCCTGCGTGATGTCGCCCTTATAAAAAAATAGCTATCGGCTCAAGTTGACATTCAATTGAAGTTAGATATATCAAAATTTAACTAATATCGCCTGACCATGCGTTGGTCGTGGCCAGAATATTGTATATCCATACAAACTCTGACCTATTCAAGCTGGAAATTTTTGGACCTTAGTTAAATTGGGTGTCACGAGTCGTCATCTGTTTCCCAGGTCTTAAGCCATTTTATTGTATATGCACTGTACCGCGAGTCATTTGACTTCTCCCATGATATCGGACCTTGAATCCGTCGTCACAACTATTCATTTTACTTCTACATTTTACACTGTGGTGTGTCGCCACCGAAGGAGGAGTTCCTTTGGGCAGTCCCTTCTACGTCACTACGTGATGTCTTCTTCTTCCTCTTCTTTTAGGCCTGTTGGTCTGTTATGGTCCTGCATTATCGTTTCCCTCCTGTGACGTCGACTGCCAGCTGTCTTTCCATCTTGTGGGAGGTCGTCCTGGAGGTCTGCTTGCTTGAGGGATTCTGTCCCTGGCCATTCTTACGGCTCTTGGTTCCGCCATTCTGGATACATGTTCGTTCCAGAACCTTCTTCTCTGTCGTCCCCATCTGACAATATCTTCAACTTCGCACATCCTTCGCATTTCTGTGTTTCGTACTCTATCACGAAGGGTTTTGCCAGCGATACTCCTAAGTACCTTCATTTCGCTGGTTCGAAGGAGTTTTTGGTTCTGACAGTGTCGGCTCTGGACCCTATGATGTATGTCATTATGGGGTGGACACAGATCTTGTATATCCTCACGTGATGTCGCGCTCATAAAAAAAATAATGATTTTTTTAATCTTATATAGATCGCACTGGATGGGGATTTATTTTACCTCCATTACAGCATGGGTAGTGGAGGAATCGAAATGCGTCTTAAAGTCATTTCATTAAATCAAAATATCTGGGAAAAGTGACGAGTAATTCATAACCGGTAAAAGGTAGATTGAATTAACTTTCCTTTTTGGATATAACGTCCAAATATGGTATGTTCGGTTTTTTCCAACAATTCAATCAACTTGCGCTTTCAATTCAAACAATTCAATCAAAGCGGCCGCTTCCTCTTCATTTAATGACAACGACTGTTTTAATGACTGACGAGCTCTTGAATGGGATTGAGAATTTTGGAAGGACTTAGGTGCGACGTACGCGCACCAAATATATTTCCAATATTTTAATAAACACATACCATAACACCATTTTCTTTGGAACGGGCTCTTTGAAATGTATAGACAATACTATAGTGAATTAAAAAACAGTGGAAAATACAGTTGATTTTTTAAAATATCACTATGATATATAACTCAAAAACCGTGAGAAATACAGTTGATTTTTTAAATATCACTATATAACTCAAAAACCGTGGGAAATACTCGTACAATTGATTTTTAATATATATTCACAAAATGACAACCGTGGTTTAGTTGGTAAGACGCCTGTTTTGCAATCCTGCAGTTACAGGACTGCAGTTATCACCTTCATATTCTAACACTCAGCTTAAATGAAGATATTTATTTTGTAATATTTTTAATCTGTTAATAAAGGGGGTTCAAATCCTGAGCAAAAGCGTCTTTTAGGGGATTTTATTTTTATTATTGATCAATTTATGTTCGTGCCCTGTTTAAAAAAGGGTTCCAATATTTTTCCCTTTAGACCTCTTGAATTTGTCTTGTTGGTTTGAAGAAATTGGCACATGACAATAAATCCGCTAGGTTTTACTATGTATTACGAAAGTTAATATAATATGCGGTCTCTGGGTTTAGAAACCATGAATATATTGCCTCCCGGCGACACTCTTCAATATGGAGACATGTTAAAGAGTACCGTTCGAAATAATAAATCCGTGAAATATTTATACAATTTTACTACCTTAAGTAGTCAATCTTTTAAGAAAAGTAATTGGTTGGTTAGTTTAAGACATTCTGTTTTAAATAATGTTTAACTGAAAAAAGTTGAGTTAAATATAACTGTAAAATTTTTCGTCAAAAAAATAAAAATATTTATGTGCATCCAAAATGCAATGATCCAAATATACTTGCCTGCAAAGAAAAAAACCGGTTTTATTATTCAGAATCACGATTCAACCTGGAATTGGTCACCATTGGCTTCGTTAAAACTGGTCGTCAGATTTATTCTTACAAGTGTCTTAATGATTATAAATACAAACTAAATGAGGGCTTGCAAAGTTTACATGATGAGTTAGGAAGTATTTTTTAAAAAATAATTTAAAAAAAAACTCCCTCTAGTCAACATTTTTTAAAAATTTAAACTTATGTTAATTAATATTAATAATCACCTCCAATGGTGATCTCCGGACGGAGCTGCCCATCCCCATCGGAGCTGATAGCGGGGCGTTCAACAACATGGATAGGATTCGGAAGGCGACTGGATTCAGCGTCACAACAAAATGCCGCCTGTTTAACGCATGTGTCATCCCGATCCTCCTGTACGGCTGTGAATCTTGGCATCTCACCAAGGCTCAGGAGCGCAAGATACTTAGTTCTGAAAACAGGTGTCTCAGGAGGATAATGGGAATCAGGTGGTATGACCACATGACAAATGACGCCGGCGCACCCGGCAGGGGTCTGTTGTCTCTGTAATTCGGGAGAGGCGATGGTCCTGGCTGGGACATGTTCTGTGAATGCCCGATGATAATTGGCCGAGGAGAGCGCTGTTTTTATGTCCATTAAGGTCCCGACGGCCTGGAAGACCCTCTCTCACGGTGTACCGTTCCTATGACAAGGAAGTCAGAGCGTTAGGAATGTCGTGGAGGGAGATTACCAACACCGCCCAAAACCGTTCTGAATGGAGAAGACTGGTGGCCTCCCTATGCTCCCTTATGGAGCTTTAAAGGGTGAATTTAATTGAATTGTATTGAATGTTAATTCAAAATTCTACCCCCCTCTCACACGGCAATATAATTCACGTATAGCTTAAGCTTTTTGCATAATTCGTCTTCAAGTCTATCGGCCCATTGCCGTCTCTTCCCAGTTTACCTCCACTCTCAGCCTCCCAAGATCCAGCTGTACCTCATCTAAAAGCTTCTATCTCGGTCTGCCAAGAAACCTTCTTCCATGTTATTGAACTAACATAATAATCTTTATTAACCATGTCAACTGACATCTGCTTACATGACATACCTATGCCAATATAATGATGATGCTAATTAGTGATGGTTTCATTATTTTTTTAGGAAAAAGATCTAACCCACAAAATGACTTTTTCAAGAGTTCCCGCGTTAGGATTTTTCTCCAAACATACATTGTTTTACCAATTTTAGGTTGAAGGTTTTATGGATGACGTTTATGATTATTTTTTATTCATAACATTCTATGCCAACACCTAATTGGCAAGACTCCTAACTTACCTAGTTACTAAAGACTTAGTTAAGTCATATGGGTTTCGCGTTTAATTCTATCTCCAAGATCTGCCAATAAAGTTCTGGCATATGTGATAAAAGTCTTTAGGGCATTTAAAGTTGGCGCTGTAATGGGATCTATTTATAGTTATCTGGGTACTGTAGAATTGATTGTAGCTCAATTGTATGGAACCCGAAAGGAGTCCATAACTCCCTAATAGTTGTGCGAGCCCATATAAAAATTATGTAACACCTTTAATGCAAAGAATATGTATTATACTCATGACTACATTTCACTTTTTTAACTGTTTAAACATATACAAATTGTTAACAGGAAAAATACCAAACCCTTTATAGATTGACAAACTTTTATTTAATGTACAGGACAATTATTTATACCATCGTGGATTAAGAATGTTTTCGGTGCCGTATTCACAAACTGAGCATCACCGCTTTGTATACGGAATGACCTTATTGAATGCATTTTCTAATATCGATACATTCCATATCTTAGTGAATAAATTGAGGATTGAACTTCTTAATAAACTTTGTAGGTATAACTTAGCCAATTGATAGGGAAGCTTGAGTAACATTGTTTCTGTTGACATTATGAGACATTATTTAGATTTTTAGTCCTTTAGTTTTGTTTTCTTGTTATTTGATTTCATTGTGTTCAATATATTAAAATATGAATAAATAAATACGAAACAAAAAATTAAATGAATAAATTACACCCGAAAAAAAAAACAAAATATAAAAATGGGACTGGTAACAAAAAACAGATGCGTGATACTCTCGCGCGGTAGAAGTGAAACTTCTTAGCTCCTAGGAAAAGTGAATTTTATGCATTGCTTTTTTCTATTTGTTAACGATTTTTTTTAGCATTAGGAAATGGTTATGTGGAATTTAATTCAAGAAAATCTCTCTTAATTTAAAAAAATATATATTTTTTGTTTTTAATAATAATGAAAAATAATAATTTGAATAATAATATAACATTTATGTTTTTTAATATTAAATATATTATTATTTTTATGTTATTATTAATTATTAAATTAGTTATTTCTAAATAATTATTTAATTGTTATTAATATTATATGTTATTATATTATTTTTAATATATTATTAATAATAATATACAATATTATTATGATATATTATTAATTAATTATGTTATAATTAGTTAAAATATAATTATTTATATTATAATAACGTGTATATTATTATAATTATATATTAAATGTAAGTAAATTATTTATTAAATAAATATTAAAATAATTTAATATACAATAAAATAAAATTAATAATTATTAAATATTTTAATATAAAAATAATATATAACAAAAAATATTTATTTTTTTATTTTTAATAATAGATTATAATTTTAATAATAATATAATACACTTAATAATATTAAAATAATATTAATTATTATTGATAATAAATAATTATTAATATTAAAATAATTAACAATAATTTATTAATAAATAAAATAATAATTTAATAATAATAATAGAATACACCGTTTCACTTTTCGTGACGTTCAGGCCAATTTGCCCTACCGCGCGTATAGAAGTTTGTTTCACTTCAATATTCATACGCGCTAGACTTGGCACATTGGTGCTTCTTCCCATATGGAGTATCAGTACTTCCAACTTCCAACCTGTGCGATGACAAACTGTGAGTCCCGTGTCTCTCAACCCGATTAAAGCTCGATTATTGGCACCGAAAACAATGTTATCTCCCAACCATGCTTTTCAATATGTCCGAATTCGCATATGTTAAAATGAACCATATGAATGATAAAAATTGGACATATTTATTTCCTCAGCATCCATGTATTCATTTCATAGAAATATTTTAAATCTCACCAGAAATCTTTTTGATGTTGAGAAGAATATACTTGATACTTTACCCATGGCTACGAGTATATTTCACTTATTTTTAATGGGCACGCTTGGCTATTAATCCTTGAGCATCAAAATAGTTCTTCGCACCAGTTTTTACATAAACTAAAAACTTAATTGAAAAATAGCGAACCTTTGATGATCGACAAAATGTTGTTTAATGTGCCTGGCAATTATTTATGCTACCATGAATCGAAAACAAATTGAGCTATTAATGGCGTCATTGAACGAATTTTTCGATATTGATATATTCTACATCTCTCAAGTTTGAGCTCTAAAATAAGCTGTGTATGCATAACTGAGCTAATTAATAACCGAGCATAAGCGGTTCCACTTGTTATTGTTTCTAAAACTTTTATATTATTAAGCTTCATAGATTTTAAGCCAATTAATGAAGAAAGATTAATAAAACAGATAGTACAAATGTAAGTGAAAGACTAAGGAAAGTATAATTACATCAAGTGAATGATGTTTTGAAAGAAGGAAATGTAGATAGTCAGAGAAATCGTAGAAGTTATATGAGAAAGTGTATGGATGTAGGAGAAACTAAGAAGTTTATCGAAATAGGAAAGTATAGCGCTCTGCCCTCTCTGCCTACCCCGACAGGAAATTGTGTGATGGTATTTATGTATGTATTATAGGGGTTGCTGATCGTGTGTGTTAGTATTAAAAAACAGGAGACTATGTGAACATAATGTATTGAATATGATACGGGACGAATGTGAACATAATGTTAATGTATTTAATATGATACGGGACGAATGTGAACATAATGTTAATGTATTAAATATGATACGGGACGAATGTGAGCATACTTAAGTGACTGAATATATATGTAACATACGTTTGTGTGTAAATACTCGTTTGTATACATATGCATTATTTTTTATTTTATATAATTTTTAAAAAAAAAAATTTTCCCTGTAATTTTTCTTCTTTTTTAATGTCTTGTATTTTTCAATGTAATTGGGCTAAGCCTGTTTTGAAAAAATAAATAAATAAATAAATAAATAAATAATGTTAATGCCTTGAATGTGATACGGGACGAATGTGAGCACAATGTTGATGTATTGAATATGATACGGGACGAATGTGAATATAATGTTAATGTATTGAATATGATACGGGACGAATGTGAATATAATGTTAATGCATCGAATATGATACGGGACGAATGTGAACATAATGTTAATGTATTGAATATGAAACGGGTCCAATGTGAACATAATGTTAATGTATGGAATATGATACGGGACGAATGTGAACATAATGTTAATGTATTGAATATGAAACGGGACCAATGTGAACATAATGTTAATGTATTGAATATGAAACGGGACCAATGTGAACATAATGTTAATGTATTGAATATGATACGGGATGAATGTGAACATAATGTTAATGTATCGAATATGATACGAGACGAATGTGAACACAATGTTAATGTATTGAATATGATACGGGACGAATGTGAACATAATATTAATGTATTTAATATAATACGGGACGAATGTGAACATAATGTTAATGTATTGAATATGATACGGAACGAATGTGAACATAATGTTAATGTATTGAATAAGATGACGAAGAGTGCTCTGAGATGGTTTGGGCACGTGGAACGAATCAATAAAGAAAGACTAACAATACAAATTTACAGTGGAAGAACCAAGGAAAGTATGGTTGGATCAAGTGATTTTTTTAAAGATAGAAATTAGAGAAATCAAAGAAATCGTTGGAGTTTTATAAGACGCTATATGGATGTTGAAGAGACGAATGATATATGTGTCGAAATAGGAAAGTCTTGTGCTTAATCCTCTATGCATACACCAATAGAGAAACGGCGTGATGGTATGTACCTATCTTTTTTTTTTTCTTTTCTTGTACTGTATATTTTATTTGATTTGACTGAGTAACCTGTATCAAATTTATTAAAAAAAAATTGTAAACTTATAGCCAAATTTTTAGCTTTTTTTTAACATTTGAATCAAATTTTAACTTCCTATCTACGGTATATCATTTCATTTTTATTACTTCGCCGCTTTTCACAACGGAATGGGTACACTGAACAATAAAAATGTTCGGAGATAAAGTTATTGTTTATTGGTAATGTATTGAAGACACTGGTGACTTTATGACTTAACGTTAACATTTATTTAAAACATCAACATAATGAATGGCTTTAAGAATGATGAATCTGAATATACCGCAAGGTATATATATATATATTTAGTTGAGGCGTACATTTGCACACGAAAAGGTTTTCAAATATTTTAAGTTAATCTGACATTCTCGCGGCCAACTCGTCCTCCTGTAAGATTTATGGAGGTGTATGAGGTGTGTTTGGGCGCCCATCCCTCTCGTCATATTGTATGTCTTCAAGACTCCCTTGAGAACGTTTGTACCATTTATAAACCCTTGGTTTCGACATAACATCTTCGCCCAAAACCTACTCCAACATTTGCACCACTTCACTGTTCTTCATTTAATTTTTAACGCTAATTCTTTGTCCAGCAATTTTTAAAATGAAAAAAATTTCAAAGTGCAAAAATGCGTTATAAATACTTGCACGTCAAACAAAAATTGGCCATCTAATATGGCTGAAAATTTAAATGCACATCACAGAGAGCGTCGTCAACGTGAAGAATAAAGTTGGCCTCAATCAGCAACAAACAGCTCGAGAAATAAAAAAAAAAACAGATGTGATAGACTCTCGCGCGGTAGAAGTGAACTTTTTAGCTCCTAGGAAAATTTTATTTTTTCCATTTGTTAACGATTTTTTTTTAGGGTTAGGAAATGGTTATGTGGAATTTTA
This sequence comes from Odontocerum albicorne, assembly GCA_949825065.1. Lineage (NCBI taxonomy): Eukaryota > Metazoa > Arthropoda > Insecta > Trichoptera > Odontoceridae > Odontocerum > Odontocerum albicorne. The sequence goes on from OX463855.1 coordinate 35,088,953, forward strand.
TTCAAGAAAATCTCTATTAATTAAATAAAAAAATATTATTTTTTTTATTTTTAAGCATGAATAATAATAATTTTAATAATAAATTATAATTTTAGTAATAATATTAAATTAATATTTTTTAGTGTTAAATAAATTATTATAATATTTTTATGTTATTATTAAATATTAAATTAATTATTCAATTATTTATTTATTATTATATTATTTTTATTATATTACTAATAATTTATTATTAATTATATTATTATATTATATTACCTATTAATTAATTATATTATAATTAATTATAATATAATAATAATATAAATATAATATTATAATAACATATTAATATAAAATATATTAATATAAAAATAATATACGAGTATAACAAAAAATATATTTTTTTAAATTTTGGGTAAATAATAATAATATTAATAATAAATAATAATTTTAATAATAATATAATATCATACACTTAACGATATTAAAATAATATTAATTAATATTATTAATTATAAATAATTATTAATATTGAAATAATTAATAATAATTTATTAATAAATAAAATATTTTATAATAATAATATAATACACCGTTTCACTTTTCGTGACGTTCAGGCCAATTTGTCCTACCACGCCAATAGAAATTTCACTTCAAAAAATCATGTTTTTTTTATCAAGCCATGTGTATCGATTGAGAGAATATTATGAGATGAGCTTAGACCTTTTGATAGATTATTTCTCAAATGTATTTTCTTATCCATTCCTTTACCATCGACTAAGGTTTCTGGTCTGAACGATTTAGAGTGTATATAGACAGACATCACGTCTATTGCGTGGTACGGTAATGTTACAGTTTAAATTTGTTACCCTTTATTACCGATAGAAAACTATTTCGTTATATTCTAAAAAAAAAAAATTTGCTTGATTTTAAACAATCAAATTGATTTCAATAATAGTCCTCCGCTTAATATTACATGTTTCCCATTCAAAAGTCATCCTTTTGACGCCTATTTATTCCCCAACCCTTATAATCATCTTCTTCCCTCTTACTCTCCTGTACCTATTACAATTAGAAAAAATATTTTTAAGACATAATTGAATTCAACTTCCCCAAAGAGGAAGACTGAGATCTTTGAAACCGGTAGTGAACTCAGTGGTGAATATAAAATAAAAAACAAGTGTTTTATTTTAAAAATAAAATTTCGTTAAATGTGAAACAAAAAATACGCCCTGCACTTTATAAATATAGGTAAGTATATATTTTCTCAATGATGATACAATGACCCTATCGTATAAGGTCGTTCACTTTCATTCCTTTAACTTCTTGTAAAATAATAAAAATCAAAGAACAAGAACCCGACCGCCTTGTTGCAGAAGGGCTCTATTTCATTTCTTTCTTTTGTCGCAATAACATCGCTCAGTTCCATGCTTGCAGACTGGGATAATCGACTGTAGACAGATGTTTCAAACCTTTTTGAACTATATTATTATTTCTTTCGGTACTATCAGGGATCAAACCCAAAACTCCTTGTTAAAAGTTGACCGTCTTATAGACTATGCAACGGAGGTTGAAACATTAGGTTATAACATATCCTACAACCAACCACACCGTTATGGGGGACAAAATAAGTTGAAACATTAGGTTATAACATATCTTACAACCATCCACACCGTTATGAGGGACAAAATAAGTTGAAATATTGGGTTATAACATATCCTACAACCACTCACGCCGTTATGGGGGACAAAATAAGTTGAAACATTAGGTTATAACATATCCTACAACCACTCACGCCGTTATGGGGGACAAAATAAGCTGAAACATTAGGTTATGACATATCCTACAACCATCCACGCCATTATGGGGGACAAATTAAGTTAAAACATTAGGTTATAACATATCCTACAATTACTCACGCCATTATGGGGGACAAAATAAGTTAAAACATTAGGTTATAACATATCCTACAGCCACTCACACCGTTATGGGGGACAAAATAAGTTGAAACATTAGGTTATAACATGTCCTACAACCACCCACGCCGTTATGGGGGGCAAAATTAGCTGAAACATTAGGTTATAACATATCCTACAACCACTCACGCCGTTATGGGGGATAAAATAAGTTGAAACATTAGGTTATAACATATCCTACAACCACCCACGCCGTTATGGGGGACAAAATAAGTCCTCATTCAGCGTCACCTACACTAGAAGATCAAAATCTTCACCATATATGGACGTTATTATCTAAAAAGGAAAGTTAATTGAATCTATATTTTACCTGTTATGAGGTTCTTGACATATTTTACTGGTATTTTAATTTAAAGAAATGATTTTAAGACTCATTCCGATTCCTTCACTACCCACACTGCTATAGAGGCAAAATAAGCCCCCTTCCAGCACGATCTACAACATTAGATCTACAACTTCTTAATTTTTTAATGAGCGTGACGTCAAGAAGTGCCGAAGAAAGAAATGCCCAAAGAGACTCCCTCACCGGGGGTGACACACTTGAGTGTGAAAATATTAGTAGTGACGACGGACTGGTCCAACATCACGGGAGAAGGAAAATGAATCGCAGCGCAGTAAATATTTTCTATAAAGTGGCTTAAGGTTTGGAGTCCACACAGCCCAGCAAGTTGCCAATACTTTCACAGAAAATTTCAAATGCAACAAAACTATTCTTTGAAGCCACTAGATCGGAAGAGCCACTCGGTATGAAGATGAACCGATGAAAGGCTGAGTGGAGTTCACTTCGGAAATTACTGACTCGATTATCATCGCAGTACCACAGAATCTGCTCAGCGGATTGATCCAGATGCGAGTCGTCTTCTGCCTACTTTCCTGTTGAAGTAGGCAGAGAAGACAGAGTGCCAGACTTTCCTATCTCTTCATATATCCTTAGTTAGCCTCCTCTTTATCCATACCCCTTCAATTTCTCTGACTTTCTACGTTTTCGTCTTTCATAATAGCATTCATTTTAACCAACCATGCCTTCCTTGGTCTGCCTCTCACACGCTTTCCATCCACATTTGCACTATATATTTGTTATATTAGTCTTTCTTGTTTCATTCGTTATACATGTCCAAACCATCTTAACGTGCTCTTTTTCATCTTACTCAACACATCAGCCTTAAGTTCACATTCATCCCTAATCACTTCATTCCGTATTGTCATATATTGTCACCCGTGTATTAATGTCAATACACGCATTTCTAATGCATTTATTTGGATCCTATCAGACATTTCTCACGTTCACGTTTCACTCCCATACATTATTCAAATTTGGTACCAAAATACTATTAAATTACTTATAGTAAAGGCATTAACATTGTGGATTTAAAGACATTGTAATTTGTTTATATCAAAAACTGCTTATTCCACTTTTTGTAACGGTATAACCCTACTGGTTTCAAGGTTTTCACCTCATAATCAAGAGAGCACAAACAAGACTGAAATTCTTCTCGAACTGGTACCAACATACACGCTTCTAACGGTTCTCATTGTCACCGTGAAAACCATACATTTTCTACCGATTATTCCAAATTCTTACATATCAGTAGTAACGGAAATAAATTTGACTGATTAGAGACCCAAGAAATTTCTAAGTCAGTGCATCGGGGTGAACATTTGGCAAACACATATATTCCAAGAATCTCACCGCTGCTCGCTGATATTGTCTCCACCCTCCTACCCATAGTCTCCAACCCGAATGTTTACCGTTAGAAGCGTATATGTCAGTACCAGCTTAGCGTATATGTCGGTACCAGAATTTCAGTCTTGTTTGTGCTCCCCTGATGATGAGGTGAAAGTCTTGAAACCGGTAGGGTTATACCGTTACAAAAAGTGGAATAAACAGTGTTTCATAAAACAAATTACAAAATACTATTATGAACTATATTATATTATTTATAGTTAAGCCATTAACGCCGTAGAGGTTTAAAGACATTGTAATTTGTTTGATCAAATACTGTTTATTCCACTTTATATAACGGTTTCAAGGTTTTCACCTAATCATCCGGGGAGCACAAACAAGACTCTTGTGTGTGCTCCGCTGATGATGAGGTGAAAACCTTAAAACCGGTAAGTTATACCGTTACATAAAATGTAATAAACAGTGTATTATGAACTATCATCTTAGCAGATTTTGTCCTTTTATTATTATTATTTTGCTCATATTTTGACAAGACACTTGATTTCTCAAGGGGTGTCTTAAAAATTGCATTACTTTAGACTTCAAATACTAGGGGAATTTTATAAGATGCAATTATGTGATAGGCAATCCCTCCTGATTGAGAATGATAGAAGACATCTGTGCATATATAAGTATATTGCGTGTAAGCTGTTGTATTTCAGCAAACACACTATCTTGGATCAGGAGATCTAGTTTCAAGACGATCGGCAGGTTTAATCAGCTGCAACCTTACTTAAGTTAGGCATGTTTTTTATTAGGTTATTTTATCGTTCCTTAACAGAACTATAGAAATCTAGATGAGCAGAATATCAGCAATACATTAATTCAGCTGTAAATTGGTCTAAGAGTAAAACTAGTCCGGAAGTAGAATCTAACTTGAGGCGCCCGTTTGCTTAACATGGATGTTAACCGTTAGACCACGACCACCGACAATCAGATGCAATAGAGCTTAACTCTCCGAAACTATGGTCAAAATACCCGGAACTTATTTGCTGCTTTAGTGAACTCTGGGAGATCTAGGAGATATGCTCTCAGCATACTACACGAAGTTTTTAAACAAGTTTGTTACTTGCGTCACAATACTCAAACCGTTAGGTTAAGTTCCAACTTAACTGCATTTATACCGTTAACTTGCTAGCGCGAATATCACAATGACCAACGAATGGTTTAAAAGAGGCAGGCAAGCATCCAGACACTTTGACATTTATTTTTATTGAAAAGAACGCTAATAAGAAAAGCAATCAAGATTTTCACACAAAACATATAATTTATAAATAATATATCCGTCGTCCTGTCACTTATGTCTGAAGATGGCAGTACCGTCGATGACCCTTTTAATTCCCTCCTTCCATCTGGATCTGTCCCGGGTCGATCGGAGAGCATCCGATATTCGAGATCCTGTCGCAATCCTGATCAGGTCACTCCATCTGGTTAGAGGTCTTCCTTGAAATCTAGTTTTCCTTCGACGCTTCCGACGACTACAAGTTTCTCCAAGCTATTCGGCTCTCTTCTCATGATATGGCCGAAATACTGCAGGACACGACGTCGTATACACAATGACGAGAGGCGATCCTTTATTTTGAGCTCGACTAAGATGTCCATCTTTCATGACTGTCATTTCAAAGGTATCGATCCGTCGTCTTTCCAATTCTCCCAAGGTCCAAGTTTCGACACCATACAAAAATATTGAGAAGATCAGTGTTTGGACGAGCCTTATTTCCGTGTTTTTCGTAATGGTGCGGTCTTTACATATTTTCATAAGACTTTCCATATTTTGGCAATTCTGATTCTTCTTCGAACCTCCACCTCGATAGGAAAAGGGTAAGATACTTCTTCTTCATCTTATTTTAGGCCTGTTGTGGTCCTGCATCATTGTTTGCCTCTTGTGACGTCGACTGCTAGCTGTCTTTCCATCTTTTGGGAGGTCGTCTTGGAGGTCTGCTTGCTTGGGGGATTCTGTCCCTGGCCATTATTACGGCTCTTAGTTCCGCCATTCTGGATACGTGTTCGCTCCAGAACCTTCTTCTCTGTCGTCCCCATCTGACCATATCTTCAACTTCGCACGTCCATCGGATCTCTGTCTTAACTAGAGATATACGAGTAGTTATAGGTAAGATACGATAGGAAAAAATAAAAACTTAAAGAAGAGTAAAACAGCGTTTATATTGGAGATATGTAATGTACCATGTACGAGTATAATGTATGGAGGGACATATAAAGGTCACGTACATTCACTAATTTGACACACCATCATAAATTATGCAAGCCTTGTCATCCCCTGGGTTAACTCACGGTCGAGCCAAAGGCACATGTGAATAGCTCAATATTTATTATTTTGTATGCATGGTTACAAATGTTACATATGGTGGGCTTATTACTATGCAATAACTTCTTCCAACTGACCAGCATTTAGTATTTTATGTCCGTGACAAATTTTGTAAAGAATATTATTAATCTTAACACTATGAAACCGATTGTCTAATAAACCGAAAAAAGAGCACAAGTACTTCTATCGATATGACTAAAAAATTAACTAGCTCGATATTTATTATTTTGTATGCATGGTTACAAATGTTACATATGGTCGGCTTACTATGCAATAACTTCTTCCAACTAACCAGCATTTAGTATTTTGTGTCCGTGAAAAATGTTGCAAAGAATATTATTAATCTTAACACTTTGAAACCGATTGTCTGATACTACAACTAAACGACTAACCAAGTATCCCAATACACATATCTGATCTAGCAAAGGCTTACGACATTAAACAATATATGTGTTCCACAATGTAAAACAAGATGCAAGAAATACTCGTAGTTAGATATGCTTTTTGTGCTGAAAATATATGTAGCTCCTGACTGAGTATTGTGACTCCCATGACAGCCTCTAACGACTCCTCTCCTCGACATCCATCTCTTCACTCTACGGTTCGAAGGGCAGTTGTTAAGGGAAGTTCTGTTGCGTCTCTCACTTGGTCAGTCTAATGTTTTGAGACTCTTGCTCTTATGCGTCGTCCTTCCACTCTGTCAGTAGCCACAAACTTCTCCAAACTGTCTAATGGCGTTCGGAATAAGATCTTGCCAAAGCTCACCAAAACCGTTTACTCGTGCTAATTACTCGAGGGGTTTTTATATATGGAGTCATAAAATAAAAACAGTTTTGAAGTTTAATATAACAAAGTTAAATTTAGGCGATAAATTGGTAGTAAAATATGTATTGTGGTAGATGATTATGTACGGTGTGGGCTGAAAAAACATCTGATGTACTCGCGGATGGACTCGCCCTCTGTTGGTGGGGGTGTATCTCGACTGAAGAATGTTATAAGATAAGCCCAGATAGCTTTTCTCCTAAATTTATTTTCTTCCCCTTCTTATGTTTCTCAGTGTCATGTCAGGTATCCCCCCAACGTTGAATATCACTTGAGAGTAGACATCTTTGTCCCCGGCAGCCCGAAAAAGATCTCCAGCGCCCCTTATGCCAGTTCAATCACGTATATTGTGGAGCCTGGAGATTTGCCTCCTGCTAACACCTCTTCGGCCTTCTATTTTGCCTTGGATGATCAGGCGCAGTAATTTGTACTTTACTCCTCTAAGTAGGACACCTTTCGGATTTTAATATTAGTCAGCAACTCTCTATCAACTTTGGTTCTTTGAAGAACCCTTGTATTGCTGGCCATATCCGTCCAGGGTATCCGTAGCATTCTCCGGTGCATCCACATTTCGAATGCTTCCAGTCGGTTCATACTACTTACTTTGAGGGTCCATGATTCCACTCCATGCAATAACACTGACCAAACGTAGCATTTGACTAACCGTTGTCGAAGTTTCAAGTTTAGATTTATCATCGCAGAATAAGATTCTCATTTTATTAAAAGTCACACGAGATGATTCAATTCTGCACTTGACTTTGGTTTCTGGGTCGAGGCCACTAGGATACTTCCGAGGTATTTAAATTTTTTCCCTCTATTTAATTTTTTGTTCCCCATTATCGTAAAATATTAAATTTAAGGATGTATGGATAAACTTTCTTGCTATCAATAAACCTAAATTTAATTCATTTGTTTAAATAAAATTTAAAAGGTAGGTTCACATATTTGTTTAATCCTTGTTGTTATAAGAAATCATATTCCAAATATCTTCTGTGTTTGGCCCTCACAAGCAACGTGTCTACTGTTACCAGGTCACAGCGTTCGGTGTTGTTTTGTGTAGCTCTTGCACGCCTTCAGAGGACGCATGCAGTGTGCAGATGTGTGCGATGCGGTCCATGGTCTGGATTTCCCGGTATTTACAGAAAATCGACTCTCCCACTTGTGCATATTATACGCAGTGCGGCCCACTTCGTATGGCATATCCAGAAAGTAAGTGTACTGAATTTTTGTAGGTTACAATTTTTTTTATTTAAACAAAAAAATTACGTGGTTACCGTAGTACATATGTAAGCTATTTTTCGACATAGTCGCTAATCCTCTCAATGCAGGTGGTGAAGCGGGGTATCAACTTTTTGATGCCTTCCTCGAAGTAGTTTCCCGCCAACCCCTCCGTCCACTTCTCCACCTCTTCCTTTACCACCTCGTCGGTTGAAAACCTTTTTTCACCCATGTGCAGCTTCAGGGAGGTAAAGAGATAGTAATCTGAAGGTGCTAGGTCAAGGGAATGCGCGGGATGGTTCAGGACAACCCATTTAAACGAGGCGAGCAGTTCCGTCTTGCATTGTCGTGCAACAGGCAGACACCCTTTGTCAGCATGCCTCTCGTCTTGTTCTGAATCGCCCTCCGCAATTTTTTTAGGGCCTCACAGTATCTTGCAGAGTTGATGGTCTCCCCTTGAGGCATATATTCAATTAAAATTATGCTTTGACAGTCCCAAAACACGGATGCCATGATTTTCTTGGCTGAAATTGTGGTTTTGAACTTTTTGGCGGAGGGTGAAGAGGTGTGACGCCACTGTTGAGACTGCCTTTCGGTTTCAGGCGTGTAGTGTGCAACCCAAGTTTCATCTCCAGTAACGATGGAGCGGAGAAATTCATCTCCATGGAGTTTGCAGCGCCTCAAAAACTCTTGCCCGGCCTCCACTCGATTCAACTTAGCGGGAGATGGGATTCACATTTTTCACGAAACGTGTTGTCGCGTCGACACTTCTCAACATACTGACCTCGAACCGGTCTCGTTGCGGAGGGGAAGGTTCAGGCTATACGGAAGTGTAGCCAACATGTCGAAAATAAAATCCATCCGGTCGTGAGAGCCTCAGTACACCTAGTTTCTGGATACGCTATTAAGTAATTCTATTAAGATTACACCATTCTTTTCGAAGTAGGAAAAACTCAAGCAACCCCACCGTCAGGTCACCCATAAGATATCTGTTACCCTCCGTTTATTTATCTAACACTTTTACTCAAATACAATCTGGCGGGCCTATTGCTAGGCGGCAATCTCTTCCAACCAATCAGACAAAAGTAAAAGAAGCAAGATACGTGGTCGCATAAATCATTCAAATGACTATCCATCCCCACAAAATCCATAAACACATACGTGAGCATATACCAACGAACCCCACAAAGACGGACAATCACCCGAACATTATTTTTCATATTAAGTGAGATATCATCAATCAAAAGGAAAAGAAGGGATGGTGGAAAGGAAAGGAAAAGATACATCAGGAATGAAACACGTTATTTTACTGGATAGAAATTAAGAGTTTTTTCAGTCGCTTCTTAAAGCATGCCAAGGACGGAGCGAGTCTTATATTGCTTTGTAACTGATTCCAGAGTCTCACTGCATGGACAGTAAATTACGACGTAAAAAAAGATGAGCGGTGAACTGGAAAGGTCAATAGACAACCTATGTTTGAGCGTAGCGCTAATCCATGATTGGAAAGACGCTGAAAATTTTCGTTCAACCATACCGCCATTTATTGGCCGTATGTTTGTTATGTATTTGCTCCAGAGTCATCCAGATTGGACGACGGAAGGTTAGACGGAATGTCAGTGATTTTCAAATCTGTTAGTCAATTTGCGACTCCCTCTTTTCAATTCAATTCAAAGGACAATTTTAAAAAGTACCGTTTAGACAGAAACTCTTCTCAAGGGCGCTCTAACTCGGATCTTAAACCCACAATTACGAAACAAATCTGGCAGCTATAGCAGCACCCGAGCGAATCGTGTATAACAATTTCTTTGTATAGAGTACAATCTTATGGGGTTATTTCAATTTGGAAATTTCTTGCAAATGAACCAGAAATATGTGCACAAGACTTTAAGTGAAAGCCCGATTTATCCTTATTTTTCGAACCCACAACCTCTAGATCAAAAGGCATGTATTTTACCAGCTAAGCAGCGGAAGACGTCAACTTTTTACTATATAACTATTTAATGAGATTCTCTTCACGACTTCAATCAGAAGGTGGAATATTTACAAAATGAAAAACAAGAAAACTTATTTATTACAGCTGGCATTGCTAACAGACATATTTTTCAGAGTGATTGAAAATTTGTAAGTAACTCAGAGACACGGTGTCAAAAAAATATCATAAGAAAGTCAGGGTTGAAAGGGTTTAATAATGACAAATTACCTAATAATAATGGTAAGAACGAAGAAAAGTAGCTTTTAAAGTAAAAGGAGGGGAAATTACGATGAAAGGATTTTTTTTCATTTCTCTTTTAAACTTTGTTTAATATTATGCACATCTGATAAAGAACAATAAATATACAATACAACTTCTTGTTGATTGGCAATTATTACCACCAAGAACTGAACTATTAAGAACACACATTGGAGAATTGATATTTCTATGTGATCCGAAAATACCAGTAAAGTTAAAAGGAAAAGTATACCAAACTTGTCAGACCCGCACTCCTCTATGGCTCCGAATGCTGGACGATGTATAACTCTTACTCCAGGCAACTAGAAACTGCTGAAATGCGCATGCTAAGATGGTCAGCTGGTGTGTCCCTAAGAGACAAAATAAAAAGCTCACGCATTCGTGGAAGCCTAGGTGTTACAGACATCAACAGTAAGATGGAGGAGAGGCGATTGAGATGGTATGGGCACGTTGGACGCAGAGTACCCGATCACATTGTGAACCAGGCAATCTCCATGGATCTTCCTCGAATAACAACCAGAGGAAGACCAAAGAATTCATGGGTGGTGCAAAAAGATAACCTGATGCAGAGGAATGGCCTGGAGGACGTAGTCCGGGACAGAAGAGCATACAACCTGAAGACGAGGAGAGCTGACCCCAACAGTATTCGCAGACAGTGAGTTAGGATGGAGCCAGGGAGAAGAGATTGGAGAATTGATCTCGTTAACAGACTTCGTAGACATAACTGAGTCTATTCGCAGGGACGCATGACAAATAATTGTTATATTTTTTAGACATTTATCTGTGCAATTTTTTGAACGGTTAACATTCACGCTGAACAAGCAAGCGTTCCAGGCTAGACTCCAAACAGTTTTATACTTGAATATATGTTTTTTCTGACTTATATATAATACATATCATCACGCCGTATTCCTTACAGGATAAGCAGAAAGAAAAAAACTTCAAACTCTTCTATCTAACTTTCGCCTCCTTCCCATTTATACATCTCGTCATGCACAATCTTCAATTATTCATACTTCTCACTTTACCTTCTTCCAAAATTTGGTCCACTTGGTCCAGCCACGTTTTCCTCGGTCTACCTCTGATATCAACACCGTGCACTTCTGACTTGGATATTCGCTTACTCATTATTTCATCATTCATACTTTCCATATGTCCAAACCATCTTAAAGGTATTTCTTCGTCTTAATCTAATTCACTCATTCATTTCTGATGACTTCTTTCCGCTCAACGTATTCTATTCTAGAGGCGTGAATTTCGGGTGTTTTTTCAGAATTATAAAATAAAAAAAAACTAAAAACATTTTTCGTTTGTTTGTTTATTGATGATTTGAGAATGTACAATACAAAAATGAATACAATGAAAAAATAAATTCAAATTCAAGATGTTATCAGCTGTTATATCTTGTCATAAAAAAAAAGGGGTTGAGCTGGTCGACATGATTGAAGCCTTTTCGTAAACCTGTAACAAAAATTATACACAGTAATGTTTCTTGATAAGAAATAATGTCGTTATAGTTAGTACCAAAGATAATTTTTTTTTCAATTCCTAAAATGACGGCTGTCTGAAAAAAAATATAAACCCTTTTTTTTTTTCAAATAAGTACCTACTTTAATTTTTTAAAAATAGTAAAAAAAAATTTGAATTTTCCAAGGTACGATATAAAAACATTTATCAAAATTTCATACCAAGTTTGAAGGCAATCGGTTTGATAGAACTTAAGATTTTATGTCGTAAAAAAAGGGGGTGAGCTAGTCGACATGATTGAAACTTTTTTGTAAATTTTAAACAAAAAGCATAAACAGTTTCTTGATAAAAATTAATGTCGTTATAGTTGGTACCAAAGAGATAAAAAATAATGATAATTCGTAAAATGGTGGCTGTCTAAAAAAACAATTTTTTACCCTTTTTTCAAATGTTTATATTTAAAAATAATAGTTTTGAAATTTTCATGGTAGGGACGATATAAAAATATTTATTAAAATTTCATACCATGTTTAAAGGCAATCGGTTTGATAGAATTTGAGATTTTTTGTCGACCAGGTCGAAAAAAGTAGTTTCGAGAAAAACGCGTTCAAAGATTTGATATTTATTGTCTTATATTCGTAACATGGCTGACAATTATATTCGATCACGAGGGAAAGCCTATTGTCATAACGTTTGAAGTACTTGGGTTAAACAGGTATCAAATGCAAATGAAAAAAATTAATTAATAAAAAAAAAAGGAATAAATATCACCGTTGTTGGGTAGAAAACTAGACATATGTGACAAATGTTGCATACCACTAGCATTGGTGTTTTTTTCTTTGCTCAAATGTATGTATCTGAGTGAAAATTCAATATTCTTTTTACGTATAGACTGTCCCTTCGATTGGGTGACAGCAGAATTGAGGAGGTAACATTAAAACAAATCATTTCCATCGGTTACAAAAATCAGTTGATAAAGCAGATTTTTTTCTTATCGATGGTACGGAGCCGTTTAACATTTTCATTTCAATGAAAAAAGTACATAAATCATTTTAAAATCGTAATACAAAACCTGTATTTTTACAAAAAGAATCTTGTCCGGGCTTCAAACCAATCAAAAAAGATCATGTCCGAATTGACCAATGATAGCTTTCCGATTGTGTCTAACTTCATACCAGTTCACCAGCAACTGTCAGTTTTAAATCGTACGTGCAGTGTAATGTCATTATACAGCTTTATCTACCTACATATATTTATAGTTTTATAGTAATATTTCTTCTTATTTTGTAACACTTGACTTATTTTATTTGGTTAAAATAAAAATAAATTACTCTACCCAATTATTTTTCGATAATTTTTTGTTTCATGTTTTTGAAATCGAACAAAAAACATCATGTCCCAGACATGTTCAATCAAAAAAGACTAAAGTAGAATTGTTCACTCAAAAAGGATCATGTCCATATTTTAAACTAGAATAACTATTTTAAGTATTATGACTCAATTTTAAACAACAAATCAAGTCACCTGAAGCGGTTTTAAGGATTTCAGATATTTTTACAATGAATTATTATCTCATATATTTTTAATGCAAACAGTTTTTTTGCGATTTCCCAACATTCTGATTTGGTGGACATTTTCTTTTATTAATATTACCTCCTCAATTTTTGATACGTGCTGCAATCGTCAATGCAAATATTTCTGAAGTGACTGCTTCTCCCGGTCGTCGTTCGAGGATCTCCTCACCCTCGTAGTCGAGGATCCCCTCACCATTCCAATACCAATTCAGCTGGAAATCTATGTGCCGTGGAGTTTGTTTGTTTCAACTTAAAGTCATTACACACCAGCAAACTCACCGGCCACACCACTTTACTGGATCTGATGGCACACCGAAGTGAAACAGTCATTTTCTCTTTTTTTAAAGAAAATATATAACTGAAGTCATATCAGAAACAGGAAAAATGCCTGTATCATTCAAGGGGAGTAGTACAGCGCGGGATATGCACCGGCGACCTTACAGTCCAGAAATCTAGAGCGTCACCACACGGCCATCCAACTTTTGATAAATTCTCCATAGACGTCGTTTAATATCTGTCTGGCTTTCCTTTTCTTTGAAATAAATATTTATTACTGCGCGATATTATTTTTTAAGTTTTCAGAATATAGCGAAATGACACGTCTTTTATCAGCTCTAGTTGATTACTGAGGGTAGCTATATGCAACATTGCGTGACTATGCTGTGAATGTACTCGGCATGGTATCTGTCAATGCACGCTCAAACTTATTGAGAACGGAAACTTACTTTTTGAACACACTATGAACACATATACTATAATATAAACAAGACATTTAATGAATTTGATCGAATCATCTGAGATTGCACGAAACCAGACACTTCGAAATGACACTAGTTGGCCTTTAATTGGAAACAATTGAGTCCCACTCAAGTCTCCTCATTAAATCAATAGACAAGTACTATTCGATGGTTCAATCTAATTGATAATGCACACCAAAAGATCAACATGACTAGACTAGACACGTCAGGTACAGACAGTGGAATGACCGAACTCAAATCCAATAATCTATTAAGGGCAAATTTATTCAAATATATTGACTGAATCAATACAACAGATGGGAAGTCACTCCAGGGGGTAAAAAAACAGAATAAAAATTAGTTGGAACAAATGGAAAGAACGACGGAGGCCATGTGCAAAAGAGGGTTACCAAGAAAGCTTAAGATCACGATCTATAGTACAGTGATCAGACCTGGTATATTAGATGGAGCCGACTGTTGGCCTTAAAAGGGGGTATTATACTCTAGAGGCGTGAATTATTTCTGGCGTTTTTTCAGACTAAATAAAAAAAATAAAAAAAAATATATTTCATACATGTACATATTTTTACAGTTTGTTGATTAATGATTTGATAATGTACAAACATTTTTTTGGAAAATAAAATCAAAATTCAAGATGTTATCAGCTGTTATATCTTGCCGTAAAAAAAGGGGGGTGAGATGGTCGACATGATTAGTTTCTTAATAAGAAATAATGTCGTTATAGTTGGTACCAAAGAGAGAAAAAAAAAACGTAAAATGTATGAAAAATATAGTTATGAATTTTTAAGTAGGGATGATATAAAAATATTTAAACAAAAATCAGTCTGGTTTTCATTTAGGAATTCTTTAACATCGTTCTAATTGATTGGAAGAGATTACCTCATAGCAATAAGCCAACCAAGGTATACTGTATAGAACAAAAGTGGAATAAAAAACAATACAAAAAAAATTGGAATTTGTTTAGTCAAATACTGTTTTGTAAAAAACAATGTTTGACTTAACAAATTACAATGTCTTAAGGGAGTATTCTACTCTAGAAATTTGAAAAAATCGTTTTTTTTTTGTTTTTTTGCATATTCTTAAAGTTTAGACCTTTAAAAGAAATTTCTCAGAAGGAAATTTTAAAATTCTCAATATTTACGAAGTTATAGCTATAAATAAGGCAGCAATTACGCCGCGCCGGAATGACTCGGACAATAATCTCAAAACTTTAAACGTGCTTTTCTCGAAACTACTTTTTTCGATCTGGTCGACATAAAATCTCAACTTCTGTTCAATTTATTGCCTTCACATTTGGTATAAAACTTAAGTAAATTTTTTTATATCGTTCCTACCTTGAAAAATTAAAAACTATTTCTTTTACTATTTTTTTTTTTAATTTTAAAAAAGGATATTTTTTTTTTCAGATAGCCGCCATTATACGAATTATCATTATTCGTTTTTTTCTTTGGTACCAACTATAACAACATTATTTTTTATCAAGAAACTTTGTATGATTTTTGTTTAAAGTTTACGAAAAAGTTTCAATCATGTCGACCAGTTTACCCCCTTTTTTTACGACACGATATAACAGTTGATAACATCTTGAATTCTCTGAAAAAGTGGTCCGAAATTGGACTGATCGGTTAAGGTACTCGTACATAAGAGCCAGCCACGGTCAACATATGAATGAAATTATATAAACAATAATTGTCATTAAACAGCCTATCGATTGAATTCAAATAGACGGCCATTTAAATAATTTATATGTGTTTTATTTAAAAACAAATCCTATAACACCCAAAAAACATCCCTATATATGAGTTCATTTATATATAGAATAACATTTGCAACATTGCCCAGACTGGGCTACGTGCTGAAACTTGGTAATGAGTTTTTTAAGCTGGAATCTTTTTATATTCTTATCTGGTATGAACAATTTCCTTTGCCGGCGGTAAGTAATACACATCGGACTTAAGAAAGAGACTGTCGGCCATAATCGGCTAACTTCGTCTTTGTAAAGCGTCGTATCGTCGTATCCCTAGAACGCTTGCCAACGACTGACAAATCGCGAAGGAACACGTGTATGAATGACTGAGACGACTTTTTTTTTTATAAGTATAACACCTTATTACGATGTTCGTAATGAAACAATAAAACGTAATCAATGGAAGTTTTTACATTTTATAAACTTCGAACTGCGAACCTCAGAGCTGAGCTGGACTATGGTCTGTTGGTGCAAGTGATGAGACTTAAATCTTGCCAGATAGAAAAAAAGATTGATTTCACAACATTATTTAATATTGTCATCACAAATTTTAACAGTTCGGAAATAACTCAGCTTGTCATACTACACGTTCCTTGAAGACATGTTGTTACCGGCAAAGTTTTTGTTGATGAATAAAGGATGACTGGCAATTATGATGCGAACTATTGATGACCTCCGTCACCTAGTTCCAGGTGTAATTCTGGATAGCAACCAAAAAGTAGAAGAATAAATTCCACTGTATGTTTTTCAAACTTATCGTTACATAGAATAAATTCCACTGTATGTTTTTCAAACTTATCGTTACATAGAATAAATTCCACTGTATGTTTTTCAAACTTATCGTTACATAGCTGGATAATGTTTCTCGGATTGTTTTACATATGTTGCCGACATTTCGAAAACATTGCAGTTTTTATCTTCAAGGCTTGTAGTCAAGTCAACCACAACAGACACGTTCCGTGTAGGCCCACCAAGCAAAACATTTAATTCCTCAATGATTAAGTAATAATCAATTATTAGTTGAACAATGAAACTCATCTATAACAATACAACACAGATTTGGTAATCAGTGTTCGCATTGTATGGACTTTCGTGTAACTTTGACTACTTAAGAAATGAGTAAATTATGGGTTACTATGTCACTGTCTTGAGTTCGTTTTATACTCTTTTGTTCTCTAGTATAACACTGGCGACATATTAATGTTGAATACATACCATCACGCTATATCTCTGTAGGCGTAGGCAAAGAGGACACTATGCCAGACTTTTATATTTCAACACACATCCTTCGCCTCCTCCACATGCAAACACCTCACCTTTCAAGTCTTGAATTTTCAGACTTTCTGCGTTTCTTTCTTTCAAAATATCATTAACTTGGTACAGCCATGCTTTCCTTGGTCTTCCTTTAACACGCCTTGATTTCAAATTGGCTTTTTGGTTTTTTTTTATGACAGTATTTATTAAACAATAATAAAATATGTTTCATTCCTGATTTTTCTTTCCTTTCCACCATCCCTTCCTTTTCCTTTGATTAATGATATCTCACTTTTATTAAGTATATGTTCATAAAGATGAATAATCAGACGACCTCCGTGACCTAGTTGGTAAGACGCCTGTCTCCCAACCTGAAGGTTACAGGTTTAAATCCCGTATTAAACCAGATTTTTTTAAAGAATCTCATTTGGGTTTTCACTTAAGGCATCTTTAACATATTTCTGGTTGGTTTGAAAAGATTTCCGCATGGCAATAAGCCCACAAGGTGGTACTGTATACAACGAAAGTGTAATACAATACAATAATTTGAATAGTTTTTGCGACCATGTAACTTCCTTTATTTAGTTTCGTCTGGTTAGTTGTAAGAGATTGCCGCTTGGCAATAAGACCGTCAGATTGTTTTCATAATGAAATGAACAATAATAAGTAAATTAATAAAGATTTTACAATAATCAAAATTACTTTTCACGTTCTTTCGAGACTTAAATAATTCATGGTGTTCTCAGTATATCCCTGAAAAATTAACGTTCCTTCTGACCATGGACCGTCCCTCCGATCTGATGTCGGGAAAATCCTTTACATGCTGATGCATCGCTCATCTTTATGGACATTAACTTTTGTGGTTCACTCACCTCGTCTTTGGAACGATCTTTATAACTCAATCAGAAGTTCTCATCCCGAAGCTCAATATCAAGAACCAATTTGTCCGTTATCGCGATCGACTTTTTACGTAAAAACGAATACCTTTTTTACGAATACCTTTTAAATTCACGAGATATAACACATACACACTGTTATTTCCAAGAAAGCTTCTTCCTTTACAAATTCTCCGTCAAAAAAAGACTTGGACTCCGTCAAAGCTGACTTGGAATGATGCGGTGCTCACTGCAAGTGACTAGGTATTTTAAACACGTTTTGTTGTGTTAATAACATAATTTTTATTTAACTTCTTAAATCACTGTTGAACGGATTTTCTGAATCATTTTTACTATGGAGAGATACAAACTGCCTTTCCAAATAACTTTTCTTAGTTATGGCTACAGATGAATGACATATGTAACATATTAAGTAACAACATTTTATTTTACAATTGTAAAAAAGTAAGCGTGCTCCCATTCTTCTTGAAAATGGCAAGTCTTAGATCTTTTTAGAATGCATCATTTTAATGGGAAGGGTCTTAAAAATTCCTAAAAAAGGAATCTACACTTTTTTTAACCCCAGCTTAGAAACTGAGAAACTTAATAGAGTTTGTTCATATCGAGTGTGACACGCTGTGTGGTAGACTCAAATATAAAGTGGCATGCTCACCGGAAGAAAGACAGAAGGTGAACTAAACGACAACTCACTCCGAGGGTTAGACAGGTGCTGACTGCGTTAACAAGTGCATGCGTGTAATGAGATTTAGCAACATTACAAGCCATATTGTACGTTACGAAGACGGCCGCGATCGACCAAAAATTACTTTGCAATCGATCTGTTGTCCATCTTTGCTCTATATTATAACATATATACTCCTACATTACATCACACCATTTCCTTGCTGGGGTAGATGAGCGCCACACTTTCCTTTCTTTACCTTCTAATACAGCTCCTACGATTTCTGTTACTTCTTACGTTTCCGTCTTTCAAAAAAGTAATGTGTCTTTTAAATTGAGCGGATTTTTTAATTCTTGGATAAACCACAGATGGCGTCGCAAACTTGTCTAGGTCTTGTGACATTTGAAAAGTGTAATGTATGACATTTATAAAAATGGAGTCGTATATAATACAACAACGCATTCAAATTGTTGAATCATTTTATGTATTGTTATCTCCGGAAACGGTGATGTTAATTGGCCATCAAGATCATGTGATCTGACACCGTTGGACTATTTCCTCTAGGGTTACGTGAAAAACCAGGTCTTTAAGAATGACTTCCAATCAATTTCTGAGCTGAAGGATGAAATTATTCGCGTTATTGATGAGTTAGAACCGCAATTATGCCAAAATGTCATCGAAATTTTGACAAAAGAGTGGACATCTGTGGAGCTGCAAGAGGTAGACATTTGGCTAATATTGTTTTTTTTTGTTTCAATGTCATACATTAGACTTCAATGACCAATAAAAAGTTTTTTGAAATCAAAGCAAATTGTGTGTTTTATTCAAGAATTTAAAAAAATTGAATTAAAAAAACCGCTCAATTTGAAAGACCCTTTTTTAATTAAATCCAATCATACTTACTTGATCTTCCTCTACCACGCCTTTCCCTCACATTTTTCACTATATATATTTGTTTTGCTTATCTTTCTTCATTCATTCATTCTACACGCCCAATCCATGTCTATTAATCATCTTACTCAACTCGTTAGCCTAAAATTTATTTTAAATTGTCATTGTCACAAAACATCCTTTATATAGAAGAGAATGCCTAATGGGTTGGCTAACTGGAATATTTATGCATTAGATGTGTACAGAGCCCATGACCACAATGGAATATATTCAAACTGCAGCAGTAAGAGGTATATGTACAAAAAGGGGTTCTTTATTTTTTTAAACTTGAAAGTTACATATGACCACGGTTCGCTGTAGAACTGGAATCCTTCCAAGAATTTAACTCTGCAATTTATATTTCGAGAGCATTATCCTGGAGATCCCAAAAGGGGAAAAATAACCCCACAAGGAAACCTTATTTATACTGGTGCACCGAGTATAAAGGGGTCTTGTTAAAAAATATGAAAATAATGTTACAAAAAAAAATTACATTTTAATTCTCAACGAATTTATTGTATACCTATCCTTGGTGGAGTCCAACTGTGAGGCCTCAGCCACACAGGTAGGAGCCTCGCTTGGTGCTTAGAGCTACGCTACGAGCTAGGCGATATATCCTAGAGAGCCAACGCACCGCATACTGTCGCAATTACCACACTGCACGATTCGCGCCACGCTACATGACGATTAATCACCTAGTGAGTATAGCGAAGCACTTTGAAGTCCTTAGCCTAAGTGTTATCAGATTACTGTATCCACATGTCGTCCTTATGATTGTTCTGTTATCCTTGTACAATTCTTGGATAAGGCAGACATATATCTATGTGGTATTTAAGCTGCGCAGTGACCAGCATCGTGATTTATTCATACAAATCATGTGTAGATATCCAAGTCATGTATAGATATTTTCTAGCGTTTTTGTACTTTATTTGAGTATTTCTCAGTATTTGTGCTGCATCTGTATGGAATACCCACGTCCCTAAATATTGTCAACATGCACGGTCAACGACCGATGAATCAACCTTTGAATATGTACAAAGATCACATACCAGAACGTCAATACTGTTTACCAGAAAATAATATTTACATCGCATTCCACGGTAGAAAGAGAGCGCATCGCGTGTCTCACCGTTTCGGCAATAAATACTCTACCCACTATATCATTGGCAACGTCTGCGACCACCTCGGTACGCACAGGAGTGAGATCAAGATATACCGCGGACGCATTCACGCGCCCCGTTCTGAAATTGTATATATACCTACTTATCGACAAATAAAGAGCACTTGTTATTATTCACTTGACCATTCATCGCTGTTTACTGTTTATCGATTATTCACTCTCACTTTTTCGCATTCCTGAATCGACGTATTTTATTTTAAATACTAAACAAATCAAAATCATCACGACGTATCAATCAAGCACCCCGCTAAATTGATGACCCCGAACGAAAAGGAACACAGAATTCGACTAAAGCGAATACAGAGATGTCAACAACATCATCATCAGCACGTCCTACTAGGACACACGCTAAACATCCACTGTGTTTTTTTCCGACGTAATCCCAAATTATCACTGATATTTTCCATATAGTATATATTATATCCTTAATTGTCTCGCCACCCCCTCTTATCTCGCCGAAAATTTTCAGTTTCTTTCCAATCATAGATTAGCGCTACGCTCAAACAGAGATTGTCTATTGGACTTTCCAGTTCACCGCTCCTCTTTTTTTTACGTCGTCCTTTACTGTTCATGAAGTGAGACTCTGGAATCAGTTACAAACCAATATATGACTCGCTCCGTCCTTGGCATGCTTTAAGAAGCGACTGAAAAATTCTTAATTTCTAGTCAGTAAAATAACGTGTTTCATTCCCGATTTTTCCTTTCCTCTCCACCACACCTTCCTTGTCTTTTTATTGATAATATCTCACTTTATATGAAAAAGAATGTTCGGGTGATTGTCTTTCTTTGTGGGGTTCGTGGGCATATGTTTACGTATGTGTTTATGGATTTCGTGGGGATGGATAGTCATTTGAATGATTTATGCGACAATATAACTTGCTTCATTTACTTTCGTCTGGTTGGTTGGAAGAGATTGCCGCCTGGCAATAAGTCTGCAAGATGTATTTGCAATAAAAGTGTTAAATAAATAAATATTATATTACATATAACACAAATTAGAACTCTGATATTTTTCATATAATTTATTCCAAACTCTTCAATATGATAGTTTGCAAGGTGGCAATTTTTCCAATCAATTCTATAATTATTACATGTTTAGAATTAAAGGCGTAAGATAAATTTTTTTATGTTAAGAAAAACAAATAAATACTAATAACATTGTAATGTTACAAATTAAATACAAATATAACAAAGTTATCGATTACCATAAAATAAAGAGACGCTCGGTGTCTAGTAAAAGTTCATCTCGTAACATTATTTGCGCATTAAACGTTAGCGAGTGTTGTTGCTTGTTAACATACAAATACGCGTGATGACGAACTGCAAGTGTCCTACCAAAATTTCAAACCTGAAGATTCAATCAATAAGCCCGAAAACAATGTTGTGTCTTAGTAACGCTCTTCAAAATGCCCACATTGGCAATTCAGATATCCTGAAAATTATCGCATGAAAAAGTTAATTGAAGTGCCCTTAAATTATTTTCCCAATAAATATATATATGCAGTTTTCTAGATCAAAAAGTGCATGAACTAATAGTGGCACGAAGTAAAAACGAAACGTTTATTTGAGTAAGATATAAGATGCATTTTAAATTTTCATTTCACCCTTTTGATAACTGGCGCATGGATTGGGTTGTATAGTTTGTACTTTAAAACAGAACTAATACTTTGAAGACACTCGTCCATTATTTTAACTTACAATAGAAAAATAATACAGGAAACTTATGCATGTTAGAAATAATTCTTTTTTATTTCTATAGTTTACGTTTTTCGCAATTTTGATTGATAAATTAAATAAAAGTTTATTGATAGCAACATTGTATGTACATATATAAATACGTTCCGAAATCACATATATGCGAGTATCTCAAGATAAACTGCAGTAAATGCATTTATGAGAGAAGCTATCAAAATGTCTGGACTCATCTCATAACATCCCTACGGACGAGATACAAGTCATTAATATAGGGTGAGCGCAGCCGCGAGGACATTAGATGTTTATTAGCACACACCCTTGTAAAGGGTCTTTCAAATTAAGCGTTTTTTTTATTCTTGGATAAAACACAGATGGTGTCGCGAACTTGCCTGGATTTTGTGACATTTGAGAAGTGTAATGAAATTTATAAAAATGCAGTCGTATACAATACAACAACGTGTTCAAATTGTTAAATTATTTTATGTATTGTAATCTCCGGAAACGGTGATGTTAATTGGCCATCAAGATCATGTGATCTGACACCGTTGGACTATTTTCTCTGGGGTTACGTGAAAAGCCAGGTCTATAAGAAGGACGAAATTATTCGCGTTATTGGTGAGTTAGAACCGCAATTATGCCAAAATTTTATCGAAAATTTTAACAAAAGAGTGGACATCTGTGGAGCTGCAAGAGGTGGATATTTGGCGGATATTGTTTATTGTGTTTAAATGTCATTCATTATTCTTCAATGACCAATGAAATGTTTTTTGAAATCAAAGAAAATTGTGTGTTTTATTCAAGAATTAAAAGAACCGCTCAATTTGAAAAACCTTTTACATGTAGACTAAGAAAAAAACATGAGTTAATATTAGGTCCTTACATATGAAATTGGCGTTTTGTTTGGGAGGAACATAAAGTTGATTTTTTTTTAATATAATATATTTATTTAATCAAAGTATGTACCATTGCTATCTATGCACTTTTGCCATCTCATAGGTAGTTCATCGATCCCTTTACTGAAAAAACCATTCGGACGGGAATCAATAAAATCTTTGAAGTCGGTTTGGACTGCCCCATCGGAGTTGAATTTTTTCCCTTGCAAGAAGTTATCCAAATTTCGAAAAAAATTGTAATCTGTCGGGGCAAGGTCCGGAGAGTACGGTGGATGTCTTAGACATTCCAATTGAAGCTCTTCTAATTTGGTAGCCGTCTGTTGTGCAGTGTGTGGTCTAGCGTTATCATGAAGCAGCAGTGGCCTAGAGCGATTAACCAGCCTCGGTTATTTAGCAGCTAGCTTTTCCATCATGGTTTGCAGTTGCTGACAATAGACATCTGCCGTAATCGTCTGGCCAGATTTAAGAAAGCTGTAGTGAACGACACCAGCACTAGTCCACCAAACGCTCACAAGTAACTTTTTTGGAGTCAATTTTCGCTTGGGGCATGGTTTGGCTGGTTCGGCAGGGTTCAGCCATTGCGATGAGCGCTTCCGATTATCATACAGGATCCACTTTTCATCACAGGTAATGATTCGATTCAAAATCAATTCATTATTGTGCCTGTTGAGTAATGCAACGCAGCAGTCAACGCGCGTTTGTTGATTTGCTTCACTCAATTCGTGAGGTACCCACCTTTTAAGCTTTTTCACCTTCCCAATTTGCTTCAAGTGGATTAAAACAGTTTTATCACTAACACCGCAGCCTGCAGCTAACTCGGACGTGGTTTGCGATGGATCCGCTTCCACAATAGCCTTCAATTCTTCATTATCAACTTTGGTCTCCGGCCGTCCACGAGGCTTGTTCTGCAGATCGAAATTTCCAGAACGAAAACGTTGGAACCAAAAACGCACTGTGTTTTCTTTTGCGGCACCGTCGCCATACACATCATTAATCCTTCGAGCCGTTTCTGCAGCACTGGTGCCACGGTCGAACTCGTACTCGTAAATAACGCGATATTTCAAGTTTTCCATTTTGTAAACTGAGTGACGCAAAGAAAAAAAACAATTGAGGAAAAAACAAATGAATTATAATTTTCGAAACACAAATACTTGAGTAAATAGCTGTATAAATTTGAATTTGGAATTCCTAACCAAAGAGAAGATATTTGAGATCAAAGTTGCCAGTACGGCAAAACGCCAATTTCATATGTAAGGACCTAATATTATAAATGGCAGAAAAAAAATAAAAAGTAAATCCACATTTTTCGGTTTGTTTCATTGGTTGATTAAATAAAAAAAATATAGAATATAATTTTTGGTCATCCAATGTGGATGATAAATTTGAATAAAGTTCAGCTTGTGCTATACAAAAAAAATACATTATTTGTGAAATTACGTGAGGGCTTGGAATCGTGTTTATCAGCAATTTTTTTGTTCCTATGAAACTGTTCACGATATCCCTATGGCGACTTCTTCTTGTGCTCCGTATGCTATATGCTGAGCGTCATGGTCCTCTGCTTTGTCTCGAACTCGGCGCACCACCTGTCTTCATCACTCCCGGTCCTGGATCATATTGAATGCGTTGTAATTGTTAAGCCTCGTAATCGAGGATATCCTCGCCATTCCAACGTAAATTCTATTGAACAGCGAAGCAGTGCCGTGGAGCTATCTTCTATTTTTTTCATTTATCTCTTCTTTGAATAAGTAAACCGTTGCATACCAGCAAACTCTCCCATCTTTCCACTGTTCTGTATCCGACAACACATCTGAAATTAGACATCCGAGCACATCAACATGATTTATTATTCTATTTTTGAAAGAATAGATATGACCAAAGTCATAGATATCCTTATACCCCGAATATTAGGCACCAAAAATTATGTGTCATTCGAGGGGAGAGACACAGAGCGCTGGGGTCGAACCGGCAATGTTCCAAGGCCTAGGCCACACAGGTAGGAGCCTCGCTTGGTGCTTAGAGTTACGTTGCGAGCTAGGTGACATATTTTAGCGAACCAACGCACAGCATACTATTGCAATGACCACACTGCACGCTTTGCGCTACGCTATGTGACGATTAGTCACCTAGTGAGTCTCCTAGTGAACAGACGTATTGGTTAATTTTATTGTGTCGTTAAGTGATTTTACAAGATGGAGAAAGTTTTAATAGCAGCTGTGTATAAAAGAGAGCCTTTTTGGAACCCATCGAGCAAATGCACTTATATTTACTTGTACTTGTACTTATATTTATTTGTACTTATATTTATTCATGTACCTACTTGTACTTTTATTTATTTTTAATCTTGAAAAATGTCAGTTTTGTTATTTAATGTTTCCTAGAATCTGCCATGCCTAAACCTTTAATATGTTAAATAAACTTACTTTCATCAAATATTCCGTCTCAAAAAACTACAAAACTTTTCATCGTATTTCCGCAATTCTTTGTAGAGAAGTTGAAACTCTCCACTCCATACTTCTAGATAAATTAACAATATGTCTATTAGTCACGTAGCACTTAGTTTAGCACCTTGCGAATCACTTTGGTGTGGCCTCTGCCTTACGGAAAAACAGTGCGTTACCGCGCGACCATATACCTCGCAATCATCCTAGTGTGGGTACATTACATATATATTTAAAAAAAAATGTTGCCAAATATTTTGAATTGACATTCCAAATATGCCACTTTGCCGCTTGGCGTCGCTGTTATTTTGTATATAGGCTGCGCGAAAATTTCCCGCATTATTATACGAGTATTATACGTGTATTTGTAGCCACATACTATGTGAGAGAAGCCACGCAAAACGAGTTTTGCTTGCCTCGTGTGCATTTTATATAAGGACGTACAAACAAGATTCAACCCACATTTTACCTGTTTCGAGATATTTAAGGCAATTGTACTAACGTCAGTATAGACTTGTATGGAATGCATTTATAAAATACTTAATTTATGCTTATGTATTAATTTTAGCAGAAATGTGACAAGACAAAAATATTTTTAGTGAAAATCGAATATAATTTAATGACATGTGTTAAAATCAAATGTTTCACATTCAATATTGTGTATCACCATTTTGTGGGTATATAGATCAATTTTTGAACCACTATTTTTTTGATGAAGATATCATAATGTGTGCTATCATTTTTCGAATAAAGAGAACCACTTTACTAGGCAAGGCCAGTGTCAAAGTGATCTCATTGCATAATCACAAATAAAATTTTGTGTTCCACCATTTTGTGGGTATAGATATATAGTATATTTGTGTACCTGAGATTTTCCTATCGCGACACATATCTTTTGCTTTTAATGCATCCATAAGTCTTCTTATACAACTCTTACGATTTTTCTGTTTTTTACATTTCTTTTATCGCTGTGTTAAGATACCGTCGGCTTACTAATAGGCTGTTTTAACTCTTCCTTCCCTGTGATGTGTAACTAGTACACATTACTTCTAAAAACTTTAATATCTTTATAAATATAATAAATACTGGGTTCAGATTTTAGGTATTAATTTAAAAAAAAACGTTATTTAATAATTCGTCGTCGTTACTGGGCCTCGTAGTAGAGGACCCCCTCGCTATTCCAACGTTAATTAAGTTGGAAAGTGAAACTTTCACCTTTTTTTCTCCTCTTTAAGTGAGTAAGCTGTTACACACCAGCAAACTCACCGGCCACACCGGTGTACATGAATCCGATAGCACACCTGAAGTGAGACGATCAAAGCACACCGGCATGTTTTCCCCCTTTTTTAACCCTTCCTGTCCTGTGATGTGTAACTAGTACACATTGCTTCTAAAAACTTTAATATCTCTATAAATATAATAAATACTGGGTTCAGATTTTAGGTATTCCTCCGTAATACATTTATGCATTGAATGAAAAAATAATACTAATAATAATTAGCACTTATCGGCCACATCAGAGATATTTTGTGAAAATCGGGAATAAATTCACCAATACAATCAAACGTGTGACGTAGGTATATTCATTCTTAAAAACCGCTATGGGTGAGGAAGCGACGCTATTCCCGTCTCACTCTCACTCTACTTCGGTATATGGTAACCTTGCGTTCCAAAAAGCGTAAGAAACAGTGTTTGATAAAAACAAATTACAATATATTTAATCCTAGAGAATGTTAATTAATGCCTTAACTGTAAATAACAACTATATTTTATTGTAAGTTTCTTCATGATTTGTAAAAAAATAGATCGCGGGCTGCATATATGATCATGAAGGGCCGCGGGCCACGAATTGGCCGTGCCTGGTTTATGTACTTGTATTATTATGTTCTTGTTATCGTCGGTTCACCTTTCCATTAAAACCCCTTTTATATTGTAAATATTATATTGTTGATAATACACACGAAGAGGGATCGAATTTCAACACTACGTCTAAAATTATAATAATAAGTTCTATGTGATCCGAAGAGAGTTCTATGTGATCCGAAAATGACAGAAAAGTTAAAAGGAAAAGTATACCACTCCCGTGTCCCTTGTGTCACTCCCGTAATGCAAATGGATGGAGAAACATTACCAAATCGTGACTCCTTTAAGTATCTTGGGTCACTCATCCATAGCGATGGAGGATGTGCAGCAGATGTAACACATAGAATTAGTGTGGGACGGATGAAGTTTAGATCAATGACGGGAGTTCTATGTGATCCAAAAATGCCAGTCAAGTAAGTAACTTAGTTAAAATTTAATTCTTGGACTGTTTACATAATTAGCCCCCGTATTGCCATTATAGTTGGACATTAATCACTGTCACAAGGAGCGAGCTGACAACGCATTGTTTATTCCCTTTCAACTCTCATTACAGGATAATTTATATCCAACAAGGAATGCGACCATTACTTAAACTGACATACTTTTATTTAAAATTAGATACTATGTTTCACACACATTGTTTATAGTCCAGGGGTGGCCAACCAGTCGATCGTGATCTACCAATTGATCGCGTCATGATTTTAAGTAGATCTTGTCTTTTTTCCATTGCATATACTAAAAACACTCACTTGAAAGTTATGGATTAGTGTGTACTGATAACATAGTGGTGTTGGTTGAGAGTGGAAATTTAAGGGGGTATCTATTCTACTCTAGAAATTTGAAAAAAAAAAACGTTTTTTTTTGTTTTTACATATTCTTAAAGTTTAGACTTATAAAAATATGTTCTCAAAAGAAAATTTAAAAATTCTCAATATTTACGAAGTTATAGTTATAAATGAGGCAGTAATTACGAGTTTAGACCTATAAAAATATGTTCCCAAAAGGAAATTTTAAAAGTCTCAATATTTACGAAGTTATAGCTATAAATGAGGCAGTAATTACGAGTTTAGACCTATAAAAATATGTTCCCAAAAGGAAATTTTAAAAGTCTCAACATTTACGAAGTTATAGCTATAAATGAGGCAGTAATTACGCCGCACCGGAATGACATACTAGTACAAGAATCTCAAAACTTTAAACGCGTTTTTCCTCGAAATTACTTTTTTCAACCTAGTCGACATAAGAACTCCAGTTTTATTAAATTGATTGCTTTCAAATTTGATATGAAACTTTGATAAATGTTTTTGTATCGTTCCTACCTTGAAAAATTCAAAACTATTATTTTTACTATTTAAAAAAAAATCAAAAAAAAGGGTAGAAGAATGAATTTTTCTTTGGTACCAACTATGACGACATTATTTTTTATTCAGAAACTGTGTATAATTTTTGTTCCAAATTTACGAAAGGGTTCCGATCATGTCGACCAGCTCACCCTTTTTTTTAAGACAAGATATAACAGCTGATAACATCTTGTATTTTCATATTTTTTTTTTCAAATTTTTGTTTTGTACATTCTCAAATCGTCAACAATAATTTGTAAAAAAATGTATACAAAAAATATTTTTTGTTTTTTTTTATTTAGTCTGAAAAAATGCCTGAAATTCACGCCTCTAGAGTACAATACCGCCTTAAAGTTCACTTAGACACATACATACATTTTATATATTTGAGCTTATGACGAATGGAAAGAAATAATTTTAGTTACGTTTTTATAAACAATTTTAGTTGAGTATTTGAAAGATCAATTTTTTTATCAAATACATTTGAAAAATATGGATCATTGAATTATTTATTGAAATAAAGAGAAGAAAAATTTAAAAAATACGTAATATAACCGATTTATATTTGGTAACAAGACAAATTGGGGTATTTATGGGCATATGCTCACGTATGTGTTTACGAATTTCGAGGGGATGGATACTCATTTAAATTATTTATACGACCATGCAACTTACTTCATTTACTTTTGTCTGGTTGGTTGGAAGAGATTGCTGCCTGGCAATGAGCCTGCCAGATTGTATTTGCAACAAAAGTGTTAAATAAATAAATAAAGACATTTGACAAATTATATTGAATTCGTTCGTTCATTGCTGGGTATCGTAATCGATGACCCCCTCGCCATTTCAACGTCAATTAAGATGGATAGCGAAGCTGCAAAGCGAAGGGTTTTGCAATAAAAGTGTTAAATAAACAAAAATAAATTAATTGCTGATCCGAAAACACCAAAAATTACGAACTCTTTGATCTTAGCTGGTAAGATTTCTGTCTTCTGACCAAGGAGGTTACGAGTAATGTCTTTTACGAGTAGGTACCCAATATTAAATAAATCCGTAACCTAAGGTGTAACGTATGCAACTTTTTGGATGGTTTAAATATGAACAAAGATTAATTTTTAGCCTTCTCAGTTCACCACTATTTGTTAACGTCATTATTTACTGTCCATGAAGTGTGATTCTGGAAATAGTTACAAACCAGTGAGTTTGCAGCGTGCCCACTCATTTAAAAAAAACCTCCACGTTGCAGCTTTGCTATCCATCTTAATTGACGTTAAAATGGCGAGGGGGTCTTCGATTACGAGGCACAGCAATGAACGAACGAATTCAATACAATATCTTTATTTATTTACTTATACTTTTATTGCAAATACAATCTGGCGAGCTCATTGCCCGGTGGCAATTTCTTTCATCCAACCAGACAAAAGTAAGTGAAGAAAGTTACATGGTCGCAAAAAAACATTCAAATAACTATCCATCCCCACGAAATCCATGAACACATACGTGAGCATATGCCCACAGAGACAGACAATCACCCGAACATTCCTTTTTGTTGAAAGTGAGATATCATCAATCAAAGTAAAAGGAAGGGATGGTGGAGAGGAAAGGAAAAGAAAAACAGAAATGAAACACGTCGGACAATCACCCGAACATTCATTTTCATATAAAGTGAGATATCATAAATCAAAGGAAAAGGAAGGGATGGTGGAAAAGAAAAAATCAGGACTGAAACACGTTATATGACTGACTAGAAATTAAGAGTTTTTCAGTCGCTTCTTAAAGCATGCCAAGGACGGGGCGAGTCTAACATTGGTTTGTAACTGATTCCAGAGTATCACTGCATTGACAGTATCTTTCTGGTTGGTTGGAAAAAAATCCATATTGCAATAAACTTATTATGTACAATGTAAGTGTAATGCAATAAAATTTGATCACTATGAGTTTTTTTATTATTTTTCTGAGTTTTGGATTCCCTTCAGTCATCTTTTGACTGCTAATAATGAATGCTCTTCAGTCATCTTTTGATTGCTAATAATGAATGCTCTTCAGTCATCTTTTGATTGCTAATAATGAATGCTCTTCAGTCATCTTTTGATTGCTAATAATGAATGAGATGAGTCGTGTCCAAAAAAGGAAGAAAAAAAAAAGAAAAAAAGCATCGAGAAATTCCTAAAACTCACTTTTTAACTATTATATTATAATCAATCTCTAAATGATACAATAATGTGAAGAAAAAAAAATCTTCATATTCCAAGAAAGAAACATGGTTAACTTACTCGTATCTTGGTTGCTTAAGAAAGGAGAATAATCAATTCATTATAAGTTTACTTAAAAACAAACTTGATCAAATTATGAAATATTTGCGAAGGATTCTTTTTGAAACTTAATGTAACTTGAATAAGTTTCCAAAGTCAATTAGCCAACATATAGTTCCAATTAATAAAGCGTCTAAAACTATAATTTATAGAATTGAGAGGATACTGAAACTAACTATGATGGGTTAGTAATATTGAAAAAGCCTTTAAGACAGACATAGCCAACCTGCGGCCCGCAAGATGTTTATAAATTATAAAGGAAATAAGTAACAATAAAATATTTTTGTTTAATAAAAGCGACACACTGCATTTCAGACACAAAGTAATATAAAATGCTGTTTTTATGTAGCCCAAAGTTATAATGATATAATTGTATTATTATAATTTTAGACTTCTTCTCCCTGGCTCCATCCCAACTCACTGTCTGCGAAGACTGTTGGGGTCAGCTCTCCTCGTCCTCAGGTTGTATGCTCTTCTGTCCCGGACTAAGTCCCCCAGGCCGTGCCTCTGCATCAGGTTATCTTTTTGCACCACCCATGAATTCTTTGGTCTTCCTCTGGTTGTTATTCGAGGAAGATCCATGGAGATTGCCTGGTTCACAATGTGATCGGGTGCTCTGCGTCCAACGTGCCCATACCATCTCAACCGCCTCTCCTCCATCTTGCTGTTGATGTCTGTAACACCTAGGCTTCCACAAATGCGTGAGCTTTTTATTTTGTCTCTTAGGGACACACCAGCTGACCATCTTAGCATGCGCATTTCAGCAGTTTCTAGTTGCCTAGAGTAAGAGTTATACATCGTCCAGCATTCGGAGCCATAGAGGAGTGCGGGTCTGACAATCGTTTGGTATAATTTTCCTTTTAACTTTACTGGCATTTTCGGGATCACGTAGAACTCCCGTCATTGATCTAAACTTCATCCATACCACATCCATCCCACGCAGTTGTAAATCATATTTTTTGCCAATCATGTTAATGCTTAATTCAAGTTTATTTATTTAAGTGCCCCGTTAACTTTTTTTCCTATCGCAAATCACCGTTTAATTTATTGTAACAACTTTCCGTCATCTGAGAACGTTCTTTCGGTATAGTATTGTAAAACAGTTCAACTAATTTTAATCTTTCATGAGTAACCCAATAATCTCATTAAATTTTCCTTCCATAGCGTTCGATTAAAATCCCTTTTGCGACATTCTTTCTCAGATCTTTTTCTTCACTTTTCTCAAACAAGTTATTCATTGAATTGTATTGTGTTATACTTTTCTCAAACAAGTTACTCATTGAATTGTATTGTGTTACACTTTTCTCAAACAAGTTACTCATTGAATTGTATTGTGTTACACTTTTCTCAAACAAGTTACTCATTGAATTGTATTGTGTTACACTTTTCTCAAACAAGTTACTCATTGAATTGTATTGTGTTACACTTTTCTCAAACAAGTGACTCATTGAATTGTATTGTGTTACACTTTTCTCAAACAAGTTACTCATTGAATTGTATTGTGTTACACTTTTCTCAAACAAGTGACTCATTGAATTGTATTGTGTTACACTTTTCTCAAACAAGTGACTCATTGAATTGTATTGTGTTACACTTTTCTCAAACAAGTGACTCATTGAATTGTATTGTGTTACACTTTTCTCAAACAAGTTACTCATTGAATTGTATTGTGTTACACTTTTCTCAAACAAGTGACTCATTGAATTGTATTGTGTTACACTTTTCTCAAACAAGTGACTCATTGAATTGTATTGTGTTACACCTTTCTCAAACAAGTTACTCATTGAATTGTATTGTGTTACATTGTTCTCAAACAAGTTACTCATTGAATTGTATTGTGTTACACTTTTCTCAAACAAGTTACTCATTGAATTGTATTGTGTTACACTTTTGTCATATACAGTACAACCTGACTGATGAATTGCATCTTTCAATTCAATTTAACCAGTCGAAAATGTGTTAAACAAGTCTTAAGTTAAAAAGCACACGTAATCCTATTTTTTCTAAATCTTTGCATTGATGGGAATCTAACTCACAACCCTCGATTTGGAAGACAGGGATTATCAACTAGGCCACGGAGATTTAACTTATCATACGCTCTAGTTCAATTTCATTCTCAATAACACAGTAAGCCGTTGAGTAATTCACATACTGTCTCTCTATTGTATAATATCCTTAACTGTCCCCTCTTATCTCAGCAAAAATGTTCAGCATCTTTCCAATCATGGATTAGCGCTACGCTCAAACATAGATTGTTTATTGACCTTTCCAGTTCACTGCTCCTCTTTTTTTACGTCTTCTTTTACTGTCCATGCAGTGAGACTCTGGAATTAGTTACAAAGCAATATAAGACTTTCTCCGTCCTTGGCATGCTTTAAGAAGCGACTGAAAAACCTCTTAATTTCTAGTCAGTAAAATAACATGTTTAAATCCCGATTTTTCTTTTCCTTTCATCTCCACCATCCCTTCCTTTTCTTTTGATTAATGATATCTCACTTTATATAAAAAATAATGTTCGGGTGATTGTCCGTCTTTGTAGGGCTCGTGGGCATATGTTCACGTATGTGTTTATGGATTTCGTGGGGATGGATAGTCATTGGAATTATTAATGCGACCGTAAAATTTGCTTCATTAACTTAGGTCTGGTTGGTTGGAAGAGATTGCCGCCTGGCAATAAACCAGCCAGATAGTACAGGGTGCGTTTTATGTTCCAGGCCGATGTTTTTTTTAATAACTTTTAAACGTGACACAATTTTATAATTTATATTAAATTGATTGATTATATTGTCTTTACCATTATGTATGGGATATAATGTCGGCCAAGTGGCCGCCTCTGGCTGTGGCGCAAACGCGAGCTCTTTCAAGAATATTTTTCATACCATTCTCGCAGACTTCTTGTGTCGCTTATTGCCCCTGGCAATAAGCCCGCCAGATTGTATTTGCAAAAGTGTTCAACAAACCGCCGAGTACTGAATTATTAAACTGCTCGTATTTAGACTGCAAAAAGCAAAACTTACTTCTCAAACGCTATTTTTGTGCTTCGCGGACTGTCTCGAATATTGAAAAGGGTCTCGAATATTGACATCTTCAACATTTCAGGAAATGTTTTCACAAAAAGCATTCGAAGTTTTCTTGGTAATGGGAGTTTAGGGACTTGTGTTTCGCATAGAAGGATGAGGTTGTTTGAATAAAAGTCGTCGAGATCGAAATAAGTAAAAAGAAAGTTTATTGTAAGCGTCTGTATTTATAATGTATAGAACGGCGCAGAACATGTCGCTGTCTCGCTTCCGCGGGACACATGTTTATTGTTGCACGTTCTATATACATTTCATACTACGATCTGCAGGAGAGGCAAGAGATATATCGGTGTCTCGCTCTCGCTCTTCGCTACTAGTGAGTTCAATGACCGCGCGGGCGACCTTCGCCCGGTGCCGTCTCGCACTGGCCACAGGCGAGTTCAATGAACGCGCGGACAAGGGTCGCCTTGGTGGGTTCAGTGACCGCACGCACGGTCGCTACAGGAGTAAGTTGTTTCATCCAAATAATGTATGTTTTGAAGCACATCTATTTTCTCTAATTTGTTTTATCAAACACTGTTTAATCCACTTTATGTAACGGTCTTGTTTGTGCTTCTCTGGTGATGAGGTGAAAGCCTTGAAACCGGTAGGGTTATACCGTTACATAAAGTGGAATAAACAGTGTTAGATAAAAACAAATAACAATATATTTTAACCTCCACAATGTTAATGCCTATAATATATAAAAATAGTACATCTAATTGATGTTTCTTGAATACGGCCCTTTTTATATTACAACTAACTATTACAGTAGATTGGTCTACCCTTCCGTTATAAGCACAGGCTCCCGAAGTATTATCTGTTGCCTGACTAGTCCACCTACAGTAGTAGCTGTGAGGACCAAGATCAGAGTGAATGTGATGGAATACAAGTAGCCTGAATGAGTGGACTTGTTGTTGCTAAATAATTAGTTGTAAGAATTGTTATCTAGTTATAAGTAGTACGTAGATGTTAATTATTTCTAAGAAATCATATATTAAGATTATAAAAAATAAAATTAAAATGACATGTAGGAAAATAAGATAAAGTAAGTTCATAAATTATATTGTAATTTATTTTATCAAACACTTTTTATTTTACTTTTTTGTAACGGTATAACCCTACCGGTTTCAAGGTTTTCACCTCATATTCAGGGGAGCACAAACAAGACTAAATTATGTTCGAACTGACACCGATATACACGCTTCAACGGTTGGTGACATTTGGGTTGGGGACTGAGGGGTAAGGGAGGCATGGGACGATATCGGCCAGGAGCGGAGATTTTTTTGGGATATATGTATTTACCAGATGTTCGGATCGATGTACTGACTTAGAAATTTCTAGGGCCTCTAATCTGTCCAATTTATTTCCAAATTATAACATGTAAATAAGATTAGTTAAGATATAAATATGTATATAGGTATAACCTTGACAAATATTTATGCCATATATTACTTTGTTCAATAAAAAAAAAAATTAAACTTGTGGTTTTCCAACATGAAAAGGTGGTCCCCACACCTGTATTTTACTTTCGTTGTATAAAGTATAACCTGATGAATGTAAAATTTAATACCTCGCCCTATATATAATAGTTTATAAATATTAATGTATTTCTCTCTTGTTTACAGATTACCGAAGGATCCGCTACAACTTTTTCCGCGCAGTATGTGACTTCTGATTATATCTTCCGTTCATCTCGTGGGACCGAACCCTAAACTTGTGTCGGAAGATTGATTAAGACAAGTCGTTAAAGCGGACATTTCTTGGTGAATACGAAAACTTGGAACTACAGTTCTAGACTTCTAAGCAAAGACTTGACGAGAGTTGACTAAAAGTAACCGTTTATATTCGTGAGATGAAAACTTTCCCTTAACTAATAGTTAAGTAATATTGTGTAGAAAAAGGATATAAGTGTCTTTTTAACGGTTTAGTGACATTATTTGGTTGAACAGTGTTTTGGATCAAAGGTAATTATTTTATTTTTTTAATGTATTGTACTCGTATATACGAGGCGTATCCAGAAAGTAAGTGTACTGAGGCTTTCACGACCGGATGAATTTTATTTTCGACATGTTGGCTACACTTCCGTGTAGCCTGACCCTTCCCCTCCGCAACGAGACCGGTTCGAGGTCAGTACGTTGAGAAGTGTCGACGCGACAACACGTTTCGTGAAAAATGTAAATCCAATCTCCCGCCAAGTGCGAAATACGGGGCGTCATCCGTTATCTCGTTTGGAAGGGTAAACCCCCGGTTGAGGTTTATAATGAGGTGACAACTGCATATGGTGATAAAGCTATGAATCGTACGAGTATGTACAAGTGGTGTCGCGAGTTTAAAAACGGTCGTACGTCTGTGCATGATGATCAGAGGAGCGGAAGACCTTCAATTGTGACTGACGAAATTGACGAAATTGTTTTGGGACTGTCAAGGCATAATTTTAATTGAATATATGCCTCAAGGGGAGACCATCAACTCTGCAAGATACTGTGAGACCCTAAAAAAATTGCGGAGGGCGATTCAGAACAAGAGGAGAGGCATGCTGACAAAGGGAGTCTGCCTGCTGCACGACAATGCCAGACCACACACGGCCAACGCCACGAAGGAACTGCTCGCCTCGTTTAAATGGGATGTCCTGGACCATCCCGCGCATTACCCTGACCTAGCATCTTCAGATTACTATCTCTTTACCTCCCTGAAGCTGCACATGGGTGGAAAAAGGTTTTCAACCGACGAGGAGGTAAAGGAGGAGGTGGAGAAGTGGACGGAGGGGTTGGCAGGAAACTACTTCGAGGAAGGTATCAAAAAGTTGATACCCCGCTTCACAACCTGCATTGAGAGGACTGGCGACTATGTCGAAAAATAGCTTACATATGTACTACGGTAACCACGTAATTTTTTTGTTTAAATAAAAAAAATTGTAACCTACAAAAATTCAGTACACTTACTTTCTGGACTTACCTAGTATAAATAATGTTTGTGTTTTTCTATGTTAAAATTAAAAATTTACTTTGTCAATCCAGCGTTAATTAAGATTCAATTTGTATTAATTTTTTTATTTATTTTTACACATGACAAGAAATATACATAATTTGCGAAAAAACAACAGGTAATTTAAATATTTTTTTAAATAATAAAAATAATAGTTTTGAATTTTTCAAGGTAGGAACGATATAAAAATATTTATTAAAGTTTCGTACCAAATTTGAAGGCAATCGGTTGACTAAAACTTGAGTTCTTATGTCGACTAGGTTGAAAAAAGTAATTTCGAGAAAAAAGCGTTTAAAATTTTGAGATTCTTGTATGTCGTTCCGGTGCGGCGTAATTACTGCCTCATTTATAGCTATAACTTCGTAAATATTGAGAATTTTAAAATTTTCTTTTGAGAACATATTTTTATAAGTCTAAACTTTAAGAATATGTAAAAACAAAAAAAAACGTTTTTTTTTCAAATTTCTAGAGTAGAATAGGTACCCCCTTAAATCTCCATTCTCAACCAACACCACTATGTTATCAGTACACACTAATCCATAGCTTACAACAGTGTGTTTTTTGTATATGCAATGGAAAAAGACAAGATCTTCTTAAAATCATAACGCGATCAATTGGTGGATCACAACCGACTGGTTGGCCATCCCTGGACTATAAACAATGTGTGTGAAACATAGCATCTCATTTTAAATAAAAATATAAGCCAGTTTAAGTAATGGTCGCATTCCTTGTTGGATATAAATTATCCTGTAATGAGAGCTGAAAGGGAATAAACAATGCGTTGTCAGCTCGCTCCTTGTGACAGTGATTAATGTCCAACTATAATGGCAATATGGCGGCTAATTATGTAAACAGTCCAAGAATTAAATTTTAACTAAGTTACTAACACTTGCTTGACAAATTAGGTGAGGTTACTCAAATCTAGATTAATTTTGCTTAATAACTTTCGTATAAAAATAGTTTCTCTGCTAATTAGAGGACACGGCTAATTAATAAATAATAAATAAATAAACGTAGGTTTATTTGACAGAAACATATTGGGTGTTAACGTAAGTTGTGTCCGTTTTTTTTTTAATTTAAAAATGAGCACCAAAAGTAAAACAAAATGTTAAATGTTACTCGTATACGTCATTCGAAAGAAAATTTTCTGCTCTACAAGATGTTGTGTTTGCTTTTACGTTACATATATTATTTTATTTGATTACAAGCCATCAAAATGGAATGTCAAGTAGACGAAAGTGAGCATTTTCGACACCCCCTTCTTTTCGCGTTCAATCGAGGGAATAAAGCTGCCAAAGCTGCTCGCGATATTTGCGAAGTGTACAGCGAAGATGTACACTTCGCAAATATCGCGACCGTGTTTCGCTAGTTTTCCGAATTCAATAATTGTCGTAGTTTGTTCGGAGAAATGAGGAAAACCAACCGCCGAAGACGGATCACTCTCCACCACGACAATGCGAGCTCTCACACATCGGCTCAAACAAGTAACTTTTTGAGCACTCAAAACATCGAATTGATGAGTCATCCGCCGTACAGCCCTGATTTGGCACCCAATGACTTCTTTTTATTCCCGAACATCAAAAATAAATTGCGAGGTCAACATTTTTCGACGCCTGAAAAAGCGGTTGGTGCGTTCAAAACGCATGTTTTGAAGTTACCTCATTCGAAGTGGAAAAAGTGTTTCGAAAATTGGTTCAAACGCATGCAAAAGTGTATTAATCTTCATTAAGAGTATTTTGAAAAACAATAAAGCCATTTTCGATGATAAATATTTGTTTTTACTTGTCTGTCTCAAAACTTAAGTGGCAACCCTCGTATACAAATATTCTGAATCTACGCATACACTCAATAGAGGGGGAGCTCGGCTGCGAGTATATCCAATGTTTTAGCCCACACCCTTGCAGACGTAAATAAAATTACTAAATACGAGTATATAGTAAATATGCAGTTAAAACAATTATATTCTAAGCGTTTTTTTTTATTTAATAAAGTAATGTATAGTACAAGCATTTTCAAAAGGCTATACATATACACTAATGTATATCTTACGAATTTATCTAATTTATATATAATAACTATGAACTAGAATAATTAAAATTTCCTACTTGTCATTTCATTTTTAATAATCTTAATAAATAATATAATTTCTAAAAAAAGGTTACATACTACTTATAACTAGATAACAATTCTTACAACTAATTAGTTAACAGATACATGTAAGATGCATGCCATTGATGATTTTTGTTCTGTTCAATGTATTACCATGAATATCTCTGAGAAGTATACATTTACAATTTTGAATAACTAATGAAAAATGATGATTCATATGAGTAAAATCAAGTATGGTCAAATGTAGAGTTTTTAAATATTGACGCAATATTTACATTTTCAATGCGGCAATGCTCTCTTAAAAGCTCTAACCCCCCTTCCCCCTTATGATGGTGTGCAGCTCAACACTGTAATTTAAATCACTCCCCAGGGGGAGGTGATACAGTCCCTTTGAGAATCGCTAGATTGAAGTAATGGTGTATACACATATATTAGGCTACCTTAACACGGCTTGACAGTTTACAACGAGTCTTCTACACAGCGCCACGCTTGATTTATTATTTTCAATCATACTCGATCACATAGCCTACTAGAACTAAAATAGTATATTTTTATCATTCAATGCAATATGTTATTTCTTAATGGATCTTTAATATAAATACTCTTATTGCCTGTCAAATGTTGTCATTTTGATGCAGTGTTACGTTCGACTTGTTCACATATAACCGCTTCCTGAAGTAGCCCCACAAGAAGAAGAAGACGGGAACCATCTAATCTGGTGAAAGCGGTTACCAAGCGAAATCTGTATTTCTTGTTCCATGGTTCTTCTGACGATAAACGCAGTGACTCCATTCTCGCTGTATCTAAAACAATCAATTATGAATATGTAGAGAGCGCCGGTGACGGTTTCCCTGTGTAAACTTTCTGCTAACCATAGCACCAACACAAGCAGAGCACCTAACGGAATACAACTGGTGTATTTTCATACAATTTTCAGTAACCTTGAATCTGAAGTTTTATTTGTTTATATATCTGTTGAGATGAAAATGAGTTTCATCATTCATTGAGTATTAAGATTTATGATACAAGCGTCTAAGTTATTTCTGGGGAAGGGCGGAGTAGGTATTCGGGTCCCTCTACATTTAGCTAGTTAGTATATGGAGCATTTTGTACTCTTGAATCTGAAGTTTTATTTGTTTATACAATATATCTGTTGAGATAAAAATGAGTTTCATCATTCATTGAGTATTAAGATTTATGATACAAGCGTCTAAGTTATTTATGGGGAAGGGCGGAGTAGGTATTCGGGTCCCTCTACATTTAGCTAGTTAGTATATGGAGCATTTAGTACTCTTGAATCTGAAGTTTTATTTGTTTATACAATATATCTGTTGAGATGAAAATGAGTTTCATCATTCATTGAGTATTAAGATTTATGATACAAGCGTCCAAGTTATTTATGGGGAAGGGCGGAGTAGGTATTCGGGTCCCTCTACATTTAGCTAGTTAGTATATGGAGCATTAAGTACCCTTGAATCTGAAGTTTTATTTGTTTATACATCTGTTGAGATGAAAATGAGTTTCATCATTCATTGATTATTAAGATTTATGATACAAGCGTCTAAGTTATTTACGGGGAAAGGGTGAGTAGGTATTCAGGTCCCTCTACATTTAGCTAGTTAGTATATGGACCATTTAGTACCCTTGAATCTGAAGTTTTATTTGTTTATATATCTGTTGAGATGAAAATGAGTTTCATCATTCATTGATTATTAAGATTTATGATACAAGCGTCTAAGTTATTTATGGAGAAGGGCGGAGTAGGTATTCGGGCCCCTCTACATTTAGCTAGTTAGTATGTGAAGCCCGCGGGGGCTCTGGATAATACACACAAAAAGGGATCAGATTTCTACACTTTTATTTCACAAAAGTTCGATTCCTGTTGGTAATCCAAATGTTTTGAAATAAGATTCTAGTCTCGTTTTTATTTAAGTCCTTCAACGTTCCTTTCTGGTTGGTTGGAAGAGATTGCCATATGGCTATAACCCGCCAGGCTGCAGTGTATTTAAAAAAAGATCAATATAATTCAATATTACTCCATCATACTCTTATCCTTGCACTCAACTTGTTTGTTTTGTAATATTTTTATCTGTCAATAATAATTCGAATCTCGACCTAGAGCACCTTTGAGGAGAGTTTGCTCTCTACATGGCGTTATGTAAATTGCCCTTTAATTATTATTATTATTATAAATATTATTATTACATCATTATTTTTACTACAATAATATTATTAAAATTATCATCATTTTAATAATATTTTTTGTTATTATCATCATTATTATTATCATTATAAAAATTATTATTTTCATCATTACTTTTACTATTATAATAATCATCATCGTCATTATTATTATATTTTATTATTATTATGATTATTATTATCATCAACATTATTTTTACTATTATAATAATCGTTCGAGGAGTTGTGAGCTGTCCAGCATTACTACAAATATTAGCGTTAAATGTTCCTAACAATTACACTAGACTGCGCCGGCAGGAACTGTTCTCAATAACATACGCAAGAACGGGTCTTCCAGCCGCTATGCCTGTTGGAAGGGCCTTAACTCTTCTTAACGGGACTGCTTCGGATATTGACATATTTCATATCACATTACCAAAAGCAAAAGTAAATTTTCTTCTAAGATTGAGCGCGTTAGAAGGCACTCATCAACATACCTAAATGACTGAATATATGTGTGTAATATATTTGTGTGTATACTCGTTTGTATGCATATGCATAATTTTTTATTTTATATAATTTTTTAACTTATTTTTTTTTCCTCTATGTAATTTTTCTTCTTTTTTAATGTCTTGTATTTTCAAAGTAATTGGGCTTAGCGTGTTTTGAAAAAATAAATATATAAATAAATAATCATCATCGTCATTATCATTATATTTTATTATGATTATCATCATCATTATCATTATCATCATTATTATTATTATTATTATCATCGTCATCACCATCGTAATTTTTTTTTATTATTATTAATTTAAACAAATATTTTTTTTTTTCAGATTTCGACTGCTGTTAGGACTGTTCAATTTTAAAAGTGTAAATAATTGTTTTAGTGATACAAAACTAAAAACGTTTTCAAAAATATAATGACAAAATTTAAAGTTAAATATGTTGAATGCTGTTGAAATTGCATTGTGATAGTGCGTTGTAAAAAGTTGAGAAATATGGACATCGTAAAAAAAATTTAAACTATGATAAAATGTTTAAACAAAAAAGTGGAAAAGTATGTTGAGTAAATAATCAACATAAACGTTTTATAAACCAATTCATAAAATGCAAAAGTAAAAAAAGAAGTCATCACAATAACCATCATGTGGTGGTCAATTGCCTTCCTCCCTTTAATCCTGTCTTCCATCGGAGCCTCGTCACAGTGTGGAAAAACCCTCACTGCAAGAACTGGAACCATAAGCACCCCAAACTTCCCAGCAGCATTTCCAACACCTTTTCACTGTCAATGGCTGATTGCAAGAAGTGACTCTGACAATGATGGATCGATTGTCGTCTACTTAACTCAAGTATTTGTAACAAGTGGACTCAAGTTTACAGAATACTTGTATTATGATTCTGCATACAAAGCTGGTGCTAGAGAAGTGCACGTCGTTAGTGAATCAAGTGCAACTCATGTGAAGTGGTTGCAGGTCACTGGGCCTTACCTGTTAGTAGAGTTGAATATAAACAGGTTGGAAGGACATCACTTGAGGGCCTTGCCAGCCTTGTTGGACGTGTATGGATTCAACATTACGTACGAGATCAGTTCGTCTGCCCATCCCGTAAAGGATTACCAGTGTAACACCATTGAATGCAGATTCTTGGGACATTGTTATGCTAACCATAACTACACGTGAGTACTTTTTCTCATTATTTGTGTAACAAAATGACACTAGTTAACAAATTTTAACTTTTTGTCTGTAACAGAGATTAAATTAGCTAAATTTTACTAAATCAACTCTGATGATAACGAAAATTGCAACGAAAAGTTTGTAACACGTAACATTTTTGTATAACAGAAGGGGGAGTGTTTTAATAAAATAAGTACGTTTCAAAAGTCGTAATTACAACAATGAAGACAAATAAATTCCTGAAATACAAAATTTACACATAATACAATGTTGTTACATAGGAAAATTAAAAAACAGAATAAAAAATAATTACTATAAGAAAAATTGACCTTATATACATTTTTTGTGTTAAAAAAATAGCTTTTTTTATAAATTTGATCAAATCAACTATTTTTTTAGATTGTATATTAACACTTGCCACCCTATGATGGATAGTGAGTGACCAGGACTTACATAATAAAATAATTTTATAGCTAATTACAAAAAATAACCTAGCAGATTTTGCATAATTTTAATTTAAAACATACATTTTTCATTGGATGCTGAGCGTCCAGCACAGTGGTTGGCGGAATTGTTTAGCACAGTAAGGCAAGTGTTAAATTGATTGCAAACTCAAATTTGATAACTAAAAAGCCACGGCATTACTGATAAGACGTCTGTTCCCCATTCCGGGGGTTAGTTTCAATTTCCGTAGGAACCCAGATTTATTCACTTCAGGTTTTCACTTAAAGCCTTATTGACATATTTTGGTTGGTTGGAAAAATGACCACGTGGCAATAACCCCAACAAGTTGTACTGTATGCAACAAAAATATAATACAAAATAATGGATGAACAATCAATAAATTTGTAAGTCGTCTATAATAATATATTATTAACAATAATATTAATTAAATAACAGCAGACTCTCGTCAAGGGCGCTCTAGGCAA
This sequence comes from Odontocerum albicorne, assembly GCA_949825065.1. Classification (NCBI taxonomy): domain Eukaryota; kingdom Metazoa; phylum Arthropoda; class Insecta; order Trichoptera; family Odontoceridae; genus Odontocerum; species Odontocerum albicorne. Next base: position 35,133,177 of record OX463855.1, read on the forward strand.
TATATAATACATAGCACCGTTTAGAGAGCAGACTCTCGTCAAGGACGCTCTAGGCAATATATAACATAATATATGATATAGCGCTATTTAGATTCTCGTCAAGGACACTCTAGGGCAATATAAAATACATAGCGCCGTTTAGAGCAGACTCTCGTCAATGGCGCTCTAGGGCAGGGGTCGGCAGTTTGTCAACTGAGAAGAGCCAAATTGTCATGGAAACAGGATAACAAAGGTACTAGGGAGCCGCATATATGTAATATACATACATAGGTCTGCACCTATGAAACCGGATTTTTTTACAGAAAATACACATTTATTGTATGAAAATGGTAAAAAATATTTTATTCAAAATATTGCTCATCGCTAGCTACACATTTTTCTCATCTCTCTGGCAATTTGTGGATGCCACGCCAAAAAAATGTTGCTCTTTTGAGGCAAACCAATCATCGACCCATTTTCGTACATTTTCGTAAGAAGTGAAGCGCTGCTCAGCAATTGCGTGTGCCATCGATGCAAATAAGTAGTTATCGGATGGAGCCAAGTCTCATGAGTAAGCCGCATGCGAAAGTATTTACTAACTAAACGCCTCAATCGTTTCCTGGACCGGTTTTGCTGTGTACGATGGTGCATTATCATGAAAGAAAATCACTTTGTGTTGCCTCTTTTGATATTCTGGTCGTTTTTCACGCAGTGCTTGGTTCAAATCCAATATTTGTTGTCGGTACCGTTCAGTATTAACGGTTTCGCCAGGTTTTAGCAGCTCATAATCGATAACACCCTTCTGATCCCACCAAACACAGAGCATTGTCTTTCGTCCATAGCGATTTGGCCTTGCAGTCGATGTCGCTAGTTTGCTTGGAGTTACCCATGATCTTTTTCGCTTAGGATTCTCGAAATACTAGTATATCAATTTTTGATCGCCAGTCACAATTCGATGGAGAAATGATTTTCTTCTGTACCTGGCGAGCAACATTTCGCAAGTGGTTTTTCGGTTTTCCTGCTGTATTTTATTCAGTTTATGTGGAACCCATATTCCCACCTTCTGGATCTTTCCCATGGTTTTGTGCTCCATTTCAACCAATATTGTTAAATCATTTTCATTTTCTGCCACAGCCTCCATAATGTCTGCATACAACAAACTATTCTAAATGTCGGTAAAATATTAGTTCGCGAGGAAATAAATGTCTTAGAACATTACGATTACTGTTTATTGTTTTTCTTTTATTATACCATCCGTCACAGGGCTCCTCTCTGCGATCGACACAAATCGAGTCGTTCTGCCTTTGACAATCGAAACTATTCCGCATGAGCGGATTAAAAAAAGATGGATTAAATTGACATAAAAACGTTTTGTGAATCGCATGAATAAATCTTGGCAAACGATATTTTTTCGTCCTTAACCAGTAGTCGACAACCTTTTTCCTTATCCCGAGGAAACTAATTTCCGTTGGTCACTCACATTGCCAGTACGCAGTCTCGTTAGTCTCGCTTGATCAACGTTTAAAATAATATACTGTGTATTGCTTGTTAATTCGATTTATTTTGAAACCATTAATAAAACATTATTTATTTCTTGAATCTTCGAAAAGACTATAGTTTCACTTTGTGGTGCCATGTTTTACGTAAAACGAAAAATAAATAAATGAAAAACTTATTTTATATTTTTGTGTTCACCATAGGTTTATTTTGGTTTACAACTAGTTTCGAAGACCACCGTCTTCATCGTCAAACGAAGATAAACTAAATTGTTAAAAAATATACTTCCTCTACAAGTGTAAATAATATAATATAAGAGGGATGAGGTAGGGGAAGAGAAGTGGGGAGAGATGTGATACAATGGTGAATGAGGCGGGGAAAAATGAAAGTGAATCTTTAAGGCAGGTCAAATATGAATATCGAGAGGGAGGGATTTTAAATTGGAAACATATTAAGCAGAGGGCTATTATGAAAACAATTTAGTTTATCTTCGCCTGATGATGAAGACAGTAATCTTCGAAACCGGTTGTAAACCAAAATAAACCTGTGGTGAACACAAAAATATAAAATAAATTTTTCATTTACTTATTTTTCGTTTTACATTATTTATTTATTCCATTTATCTCAAATTGTTTATTAAATATTTCTTTTTAAATCTATTTATCTTAAATTATGTATGATAAACTTTTTATAAATTCGATTTATTTAAAATCATAAATTATATATTCCTTTTTAATTCCATTTATCTAAAATTGTGAATTTAATATTCCTTGTTTATTGTATTTATTTTAAATTATTTAAGATCCATTCATTATGAATTCGACTGTTTATTCTGAATATGTCAAATTGAGCATAATAAAATGTCTTGTTTATTCTATTTATTTTAAATTATATGTGATATATTCCTTATGAATTCGATTTATTTGAAATCATAAATAATATATTCTTTGTTAATGTCGTAACTTTCGTTATGAATTCGCTTGTTTATTCTAATTATTTCAAAATGAGTATAATAAAATGTCTTGTTCATTCTAATTATTTTAAATTATATGTGATATATTCCTTGTGAATTCGATTTATTTGAAATCATTAATAATATATTCTTTGTTAATTTCATAACATTCGTTATGAATTCGCTGGTTTATTCTAATTATTTCAAATTGAGTATAATGAAATGTCTTGTTCATTCTATTTATTTTAAATTATATGTGATCTATTCCTTGTGAATTCGATTTATTTGAAATCATAAATGATATGTCCTTTGTTAATTTGATAGCATTCGTTATGCATTCGCTTGTTTATTCTAATTATTTCAAATTGAGTATAATAAAATTATGTGATCTAAGTCTTGTAAATTCGATTTATTTGAATTCATAAATGATATATTCTTTGTTAATTTTATAACATTCGTTATGCATTCGCTTGTTTATTCTAATTATTTCAAATTGAGTATAATAAAATGTCTCGTTCATTCTATTTATTTTAAATTATATTTGATATATTTATTCCTTGTGAATTCGATTTATTTAAAATCATAAATTATTTATTCTTTGTTAATTTCACTTATCTCAAATTGTGTATTATAAATTTCTTGTTTATTATATTTATTTTAATATGTTATATCCTTTGAGAATTTGATATAATTTTTTATGTTATATGTTAAGGAAATTTAAAAAGTCAGAGTAATCGTAGGGGCTGTATGAGGAGTATGGATATATAAAAAGAATTCTCCTTTCTGACTTCTCCCATAGGGAGATGTTGTGATGGTATGTACATAAATCATGTACCATTAAACATGTTCTGTTTCTTTTAAGATAGATTACCTAAATTATACAATATTTGCATATCGTTATTTTAAACTAAAACGACTTGATTAGACGAAAGCGTCTGAAAAGAAAATAGTTTCGAGTTTGTACACTGAATAATTTTATGTATAAAAACATATGAATACTTAATATATACAATATTTGCATATCGTTATTTTAAACTAAAACGGCTTTATTACACTAAAGCATCTCTGAAAAGAAAATTTTGTACCCTGAATAATTTTTTTATGTATAAAAACATATGAATATGTATGAATCGTCCCATGGGAATGTTATATTTTTTTCATTTTCTTGAAAGTGAAGAAAAATATAAGTGTGTTTTATTGAAAGATCAATTTTTAAAGAAAATTTTAAATTAAAGCAAATCGGCAATGTAGATCTATTGGCAAAAGGGAACAATTTATACATTTTAAGAAGGAGCTTTGAAAAACAACTTTTATCTTGATATACGAGTACATACATAGTCTGTAGAACAGGAAATGTGATTTATTTTATTTTCGCATAACCACCAGCTCCATCTGAGGATAAATAAATGAGTTAACTAGCGACATATTTCGACTATTTTCCATAAAAGTTTCAAAGCACTGGCATTACTGATTCATTCGTAATGACGTAACAATTGACAGTACCTTCTGAGTCTCGGTCGGAAAAGGAACAATGGAGCAACGTGCCTACATTAAATATTTTTTTTAACTGGGTAAAAGTGCCACAAAAACTTTTGAAATTATTCAAACTGTTTATGGTAGTGAAGCAATGAGTCGTAAGTACGTTTTTAAGTGGTATGCAAGATTTCGTGATGGTAAAGATAGCATAGATGATAATCCACGGCCTGGACCATCATCGACAGTTCAAATTGAAGAGAATGTTCTGAAAGTGTCTAAAATTCTTCAAAATGATCGTTGTACGTCTACTAACCTCATCGAGGAGCTAACTGGAATTCCTATGTCCACTGTCCATCTCACTTTAACGGAAAATTTGGGCAAACGAAAGGTCTGGTCTGACAGACGATCAAAAAGTTTGCAGAGTGGAGCACTGCAGAGACATGAAAAGACTGGCTGATATGGATCCAGACTTCATATCAAGCATTGTAACAGGTGATGAAACATGGTGCTTTCAGTATGAGCCACTTACAAAGCGCTAGAACTCGGAATGGAAGGGTCCACAGTCTCCTCTAAACCAAAAAAAATGCGCATGCAGAAGAACAGAATCAAAACTTTGGTCATCGTTTTCGTTGTTTCCAATTTCATTATCCATAAGAAATTCATGCCTAAATATATTGGAAAATTGTATTAAAAAAAGGGGGTTCGAGTCGTTTTCATTTAAGGCTTGTTAAACACTTTCAGTTGGCTTGGAGAGATTACTATTAGAAAATTAATCGACCAGGCTCTACTGTATGCAACGAAGGTGTGTAATACATCTAAACCCCTATTTCCTTTACACACTTTCTTATACATCTTTTTCGGATTATTTGACATCACTGCTTCTTCTTTCTCAAAATCTCGTTTACTTTGGTTCAATAATACTTTTCTAGGCATTTCTCGATCACGACTCACACTCACGTTTATGTTGATTTACAATTTTTAAGACTATTTAAGACAATTTTTAAGACAGAGATTTTACAATTATAAAAAAAAAAAGAAATCTTGGTAAATATAAATAAAGTAGAATCATACAAAAATAATGCATTCGAAATGTGGATGCACCGGAAAATTCTACGGATACCCTGGATGGATATCGTCAGCTAAACAAGGGTTCTTCAAAGAGCCAAAGTTGATAGAGAGTTGCTGACTAATATTGAAATCTGAAAGGTGTCCTACTTGGGTCATGTACTTAGAGGAGCAAAGTACAAATTACTGCACCTGATCATCCAAGGCAAAATAGAAGGTCAAAGAGGTGTTGGCAGGAGGCAAATCTCCTGGCTCCGCAATATACGTGATTGAACTGACATAATGGGTGTTGGAGATCTTTTTCGGGCTGCCGGGGACAAAGATATCTACTCTCAAGTTATATTAAATGTTGGGGGGCCTGTCATGTCACTGAGAAGAAGAAGATACAAAAATAAACATTATTTTTCTTCTGACTGAAGGGTGTGTTTCATTTCAAAAAATAAAATTTAATTTTATATTATAGTTTATTTATTGTTCAATATTTATAGGGACACTAAAATATTTTAAGTGCTAAGGACCTCTAAAGTTCTTATTCCGGTCCTGTAAACCTGTGACATACAAACGTTAAATATAATATTACCAAATCACAAAGATCTTTCGTATAAAGGATCAGAAGAGGGATTCCGGAAGGGATATTTGTGATGATAAGAATATTCAGGAAGGCATTATGTCAAGTATCCAGTTCAAGATATTCAAGGATCCACTTTGCATAATATGAAAGGAAACTGAATATTGGAAGGATATAGAGAAGTAAATAAAGCAGATATCAATTCAACAGTTCCTAATGTTGCTTTGCTCATCATGAAATAAAGCAGGTATCAATTCAACAGTTTCTAATGTTGCTTTGCTCATCATAAAATAAAGCAGGTATCAATTCAACAGTTTCTAATGTTGTTTTGCTCATCATGAAATAAAGCAGGTATCAGTTCAACAGTTCCTAATGTTGCTTTGTTCATCATGAAATAAAGCAGGTATCAATTCAACAGTTTCTAATGTTGCTTTGCTCATCATGAAATAAAGCAGGTATCAATTCAACAGTTCCTAATGTTGCTTTGTCCATCATGAAATAAAGCAGGTATCAATTCAACAGTTTCTAATGTTGCTTTGCTCATCATGAAATAAAGCAGGTATCAATTCAACAGTTCCTAATGTTGCTTTGCTCATCATGAAATAAAGCAGGTATCAATTCAACATTTTCTAATGTTGCTTTGCTCATCATAAAATAAAGCAGGTATCAATTCAACAGTTCCTAATGTTGCTTTGTCCATCATGAAATAAAGCAAGTATCAATTCAACATTTTCTAATGCTGCTTTGCTCATCATGAAATAAAGCAGGTATCAATTCAACAGTTCCTAATGTTGCTTTGTCCATCATTAAATAAAGCAGGTATCAATTCAACAGTTTCTACTGTTGCTTTGCTCATCATGAAATAAAGCAGATATCAATTCAACAGTTCCTAATGTTGCTTTGCTCATCATGAAATAAAGCAGGTATCAATTCAACAGTTTCTAATGTTGCTTTGCACATTATGAAATAAAGCAGGTATCAATTCAACAGTTTCTAATGTTGCTTTGCTCATCATGAAATAAAGCAGGTATTAATTCAACAGTTCCTAATGTTGCTTTGCTCATCATAAAAAAAATTATCAATCATATACCACGTATTTTTAAATGGATTTAATTTTCCTTTTTTTTATTCACTTCATTGATTACCCGGTGTTGTGTATTTAATACACTTGTAAAAATGAGCGATTTAAAATCGGAAAAATAAGAATATTTATGGCACATCGCTTAAATTAATTAACTTTGAAGTCAAAAGTGATAATAATTGAAATTTAATTGCTGAAAACATAAAAAAAAACATCGGCTGACGTTCACAAAACGGGCAAAAATACCACCTCAGACGAATGCGCTAAAGCGACTGAGACCTGAGACTGACTAACACTGTGTATGTTATACCTTGAAGGAAGAAACACAACTGCAAACTGAGATTCTATTTCTTGCATTCCCATATACCAAAGTAGAGTGAGATTGAGACGTGAATAGCGTCGCTTCCTCACCCATAGCGGTTTTTTAGAATGAATATACCTACGTGACATACTGGCACACGTTTGATTGTATTGGTGAATTTATTCCCGATTTTCACAAAATATCTCTGATGTGGCCGATAAGTGCTAATTATTATTAATATTATTTTTTTCATTCAATGCGTAAATGTATTACGGAGGAATACCTAAAATATGAACCCAGTATTTATTATACAATATTAAAATTTTTAGAAGCAATGTGTACTAGTTACATATCACAAGGAAGGAAGGGTTAAAGACATATATTTCAATAATCACATCAATAACATTTTACCCTAGCCCCTATCATGCTTATTATAATTGGTATGTTCAGCTACCGTAGACCTGTTGGCCGACTTACTAGGATTTTCTTTCTGTATTAAGTCAACCAGCTTGTCACATGTGTCAATTAAATGCTCTCATCACTGACAAAATTGAAATAAAAATGAAATAAAAACAATAGCAAAATACTATAAACAATAACCCCCCTCACATTAGTATATGATGTATAAATACTGAGAATTCTGTATTTTAACGCAATAACTAATGGAAAAAAGAAAACAAGATCTTCGTCATTATTTATTTCTCAATGTGTATCAACATTTTCGCAGATTCAGCAATGCCCTGAGAAAATAACCATTCCTTCTGTATATATTTGAGCTTTAAAAGCTTAATGTTAGCATCATTACGTCGTATAGTTTCTGATGAGAAATGAAATGAGAAAATGAATGAGAAAAAATCCCTTCTCTTGAAATAAATTTGATAGCCGCGCGATATTATATTTTTAACATTTCAGAAAATAACGAAACATCACGTCTTTTATCGATTCTAGTTGATATACTACTGAGGTTAGAGGTATCAAATTTTAACCGGCATCGCCTGATCTTGCAATGGGCACTGCTGGCATGCAATGTTCCCCCTAATTTTTTCATTGTGTGTGCGGCGTATCGACTTATATGTGCAAGAAAAAAAGAGGGAAGTGCGCAAATATGCATATTCATGCATAGATAAAACTAATTAGTCAACATAATGTACCACGAAATCATAAATTACATTTTTCAAATATGTCGGTTATATATAAAGCTATATTAGAAATAAATAAAACTTCTTGTTTCTTTCAAACTTTTTTTTTGTATCAATACACAAATATTTGTTCTAAACGAAAAATCCACTTCTGTATTTTTAAATGAATAATAAATAAATAAACTAAATAATCTGAATATATAATAAATAAAAAATCATGGTCACCCTTCTAAACTATTCTTTCCTTACGGCGCGTGGACTCTATATGGTGTTTCCATGTTCCGCACACATCCCAAATAAAGGAACCTGAGAACTCATCATAAAATATCAAATAAAATATATAATTGCGTAAAACAAAATATGGTTACAAGTTCTTTTCTTTGAGATGTGTGCGGAAGATGAAAACATGTGTGCGGACAATTTTTAATAGATGTGCGCCCACACACGCGCACACCTTAGAGGGAACGTTGCTGGTATAATATCTGTCCATACACATACTTACTTGTTCTAACTGGATTTTTTTGGGCCTTAGTGGTAACTCTGCTTCTCAGGTAACGCTTATTTTAAAGACCAATTTGCTTAAATATTTTATAAGTAGTTAAATCTAACTATTTGTATAGCTCTTGAAGAACAAGATTACACAAATTGATCAATCAGTATGAGTATTGTATGGATTTTTTCATTGTTTTGTCTACTTACAAGAATAAATTAAATGAATCGAATACATTATGTACTTGTTGCTTTGTTTTATTATTGGAGTCATCTTATACTATTTTTTCTATTGTGTCACATTATTTATTTGTTAATTTTTTAACTGATTTTTTTTCTTATTTAACCGTTTAAAATAAAGAAATAAACTGAATAGTCACCGATAGTTGTTCTTTATACAACAGGGTATAGCTTTGAACAAGCAACTTGTTCATTACCTCTGAACGCAATTTAAACTCTCTGAGGGTTAAACGCTTAATGATTTTACCTTTCATTTTCGAGAACTACTTCCACGGGGTTTTAGTTTTATAAGAAAACTTTATTTTTTGTAAATATTTCAACAAAAATATACCTACCTTTAGCAAAAAAAAGGGTTCATGGTAATTGCATTAACTTGTTCAAGGTTGATTTGCTGTCAAAATGTATGCTAAAATCTTGTGAAAAAATATATTGTTGAAATAAGTAATTACCTTCAAATTGAAGGAACTTTTTAAGGTCTGTACAGAAAACGTTAGTGAATGACTGCGAATTTAGAGGATGTAATAAAGAATTGTTGCATATGATGCTGGCGTGGTTGTTGAAATTATGATATTTATTTTATTTATTTATTTAACACTTTTATTGCAATACAATCTTGCGGGATTATTGCCAGACGGCAATCTCTTCCAACCAACCAGACAAAAGTAAATGAAGCAAGTTACGTGGTCGCATAAATCATTCAAATGACTATCCATCCCCACGAAATCCATAAACATATATGTGAGAACATGCCCACGAACCCCACAAAGACGGACAATCACCCGAACATTATTTTTCATATAAAGTGAGATATCATCAATCAAAAGGAAAGGAAAGGATGATGGAGAGGAAAGGAAAAGAAAAATCAGGAATGAAACACGTTATTTTACTGACTAGAAATTAAGAGTTTTTTCAGTCGCTTCTTAAAGCATGCCAAGGACGGAGCGAGTCTTATATTGGTTTGTAACTGATTTCAGAGTCTCACTGCATGGACAGTAAAGGACGACGTAAAGAAAGAGGAGCGGTGAACTGGAAAGGCCAATAAACAATCTCTGTTTGAGCGTAGCGCTAATCCATGATTGGAAAGACGCTGAAAATTTTCGGTGAGATAAGAGGGTGCGGCGGGACAGTTAAGGATGTTATACAATAGAGACAGTATGTGAATTTGGCGTATATTTCTAACATTCAACCAGTTGAATGCCTTCTGGTATGAAGTTATATGGTCGTACTTTCGTAGGTTGAAAATGAATCTTAGACAGACATTTTGAAGACGCTGTAATTTGTCCAGCTGTTCCTCTGTAACATCCAAGTAACATACGTCCGCATAGTCCAGAATCGGAAAGAGCAAAGATAGTGCGAGTAAAATTTTGGTTTTAGTTGGTAGGAATCTTTGCAACACTTTAAGGGAATGAAAGCTGAAGAAGATCCTTTGGCTTACCTCATTTATTTGATCTCGCCATGAAAGAGTGTTATCTATTAGCACTCCTAGGGTTTTAACAGTTTTATGTTATGGTATGATAGATCCATCAAGTTTGATACTGTTGGAATCGAGTATATGATATCTTAAAATTATTAAGTATATACAATACATTCAGTTTATGGTTAGGAAATGAGACCACTTCGTCACAGACCTTGCCTAGTCAAGTGGATCTTTATATCTACAAAATGATGGGTAGATATAGAGACCCACTTGTAGTACATGACGACTGACACAATGTTCACCATTCCTAAAGTAAGAACATATTTTGTCCAAAGAAAATATGTCTTTCTGATATTCATGATATAAGATGACGTCTGTGGCTGAGTTGGTAAGGCACATGTATACCAACCCAGGAGTAACATATTCGATTCCCGTTGAAATCGAGTTTTTTTTTTTTAAAGATGGTTTTCCACTCAAGACTTCTTCAATGTCTTTCTAGATTGTTGAACAGATTTCTGTAGATCGTCACTGGAATATTAGATTGATCATTAGCTTATTACCATGTGGTACCTCTGAAGCAGAAATTACCACATGGTAATAACCCCGTTAAGTTGTACTATATAGGATGAAAGAGTAAAACAATGAAATATATAAACATTATACCTTTTCAATCATGAAATACATAAATAAAATACCATTTCAATCATGAAATACTCGTATATAAACATAATATCATTTCAATCATGAAATATATAAACATAATATCATTTCAATCATGAAATATATAAACATAATATCATTTCAATCATGAAATATATAAACATAATATCATTTCAATTATGAAATATACAAACATAATACCTTTCCAATCATGAAATATATAAACTTAATACCATTTCAATCATGAAATATACAAACAAAATGCCATTTCAATCATGAAATATATAAACATAATATCATTTCAATCATGAAATATACAAACATAATATCATTTCAATCATGAAATATAATAAATAAACGTAATATTTCAATCATGAAATATATAAACATTATATAATTTCAATCATGAAATATATAAACATAATATCATTTCAATCATGAAATATATAAACATAATACCATTTCAATCATGAAATATACAAACATAATGCCATTTCAATCATGAAATATATAAACATAAAATCATTTCAATCATGAAATATATAAACATAATACCATTTCAATCATGAAATATACAAACATGATACCATTTCAATCATGAAATATATAAACATAATACCATTTCAATCCTGAAATATACAAACATAATACCATTTCAATCATGAAATATACAAACATAATACCATTTCAATCATGAAATATATAAACATAATACTCGTACCATTTCAATCATGAAATATAAAAACATAATATCATTTTAATCATCAATTTCATATAAAAGGTACGAAAAATGTATGTAGGAGTTCAGGACGTGGTTGTTGTTACGACAGAATTTTGAGTACTTGACGTTACAAGATGAGTAAATTGTGATAAACATCTGTAAAAACTCTTGAATATAGTTTTTGATAAACGTATAGAAGGGATGACGATATAGGCCAGGAGTAGGCATATATGAGGTCAACGAGAGACACATTCTGGATTTTTATATATATATAAAGAGCCACACCTGCAAAATAGTCTGGAAAAGTGGAGAAGAATCTTGGGGGACAATGGATTGAGACTGAGCAGAAAGAAAACAGAATATCTGTACCTATCATTCGAGAACAAAAATGCTATCACTCCCGTAATGCAAATGGATGGAAAAACATTACCAAATTGTTGTTTATAGTTAAGGCATTAACGTTGTGGAGGTTTAAAGACATTGTAATTTATTTTTAACAAACACTGTTTATTCCACGTTTTTGTAAGTTTCTTTTTACATACATACATACCATCACGTCATTTTCCCGTCGGGGTAGGCAGAGAGGACAGAGCGCTAGACTTTTCTATTTCGAAACGCATCCTTGGCCTTATATATACATACTATAGATGTTTATATATACATACTATAGATAATTGTCACGTAAACAAATAAATAATAAATGTAAATTAACTCTCAATTTTAAATTCAAAATGCTGTGTTATGGATAGTAAATAAATAAATAAAAATGCCCTTAAAATATCTGCTCTCAGCGAAGCGTAAAATGGGGGTAATTAACGCGGTATAACTTTCCATAAATTTCAATGTTTCTCCATTATAATTTATCAAAAAAAATAATTTAATATTTCAAAGGTGATTTAACTTTCGGGTCAGCCTGTATAAAATGTATGTTCAAACGTCTTGTTAGTTGAAAAGGAATATTTGTATAATTAGATTTTTAGCTTCGCTGAATTTTCAAGTAGTATAATCTATTATCATTTTAAAATCGCTCAACCATGGTCTTTCTTTAACGAACCCGTTTTTCTAAACCATTTTCCAAATTACGTCAAGTTTTAGATGCTTGCAAAAAATATGTCATTTTTTTATGTAAATGCTTTTATAAACGAAACTTTACAACACGTGTACTTTTTTGTCTCCAGATATTTTCTTAAGATATCACTAAGATGGTGTGGGCATATAGATAAAATGAATTCCCTGGAGGCTTACAAGAGTGAAAATGTGAGTGGGAGGCGTGGCAGAGGAAGGAATAATGTTTGGATCAATTGAACTAAATTTTAAGAGGAGGAAATGTAACAATTAAGAGAATTCACATGTTTTAATATAAGAAAGGGAATATTGATTTGGAAGAAGTGAAAGATAGGAAAGTCTGGCTTGAAACGTCGAGATGGTATATATGTATATATTACCAATGTTAGTATATATAGTACATAACACAGGAAGTGTTTCTATCAATTCAAATCTCTTTTGCCCAAAGGCAATATGCTTATTTGGCTCCCATTACATACAATGGCGTGCCGACTTCAATAAAGGTAAAGGTAGGAAAACCATTTAGACAGTCGATCGGAGCGTGGTTGTTATTGCGACAGGATTTTGAGTACTTGGGCTTTCAGGATGAATGACGAGTGGAAAGGATTTATGTGAGCTCGTGACTGTGGGTATCTTCTTGTTGTTTTAATTTTGGTTGTTTTTTGTATTTGTGTTTCTGTGTATTTTTTTTTGTTTTAAATTTGTTTTAATTTTTATTCTTATGATTGTGTGCGATATATTGTGGGATGAATATGTATATTGTGGGATGAGTGGGATGAATAGGTCTTTCTGGAGTGATAATGTGTGAGGAGTTGAATTTCGCAAGATGTTTTCAGTTGTAGTTGAGTGTCACTGTTTGTCAGGTTGATGAGAGCGTGCAACGGGGGGTTTTTTTTTGTGTAATCAAAAATCGGAAAGAAGTATCGATTTATTTTTTCATGGTAAATATCCTCAGTGAGATACAGACAAAAACCTAGTTTACTGGGGATACGACAAATGAAAGGCAACAAACCCAGATCCATTAAAATTGTATGTCAAAATCAAATTACCTGTTGTTTTTTCTCAAATTGTGTATATTTCTTGTCATGTGTAATAATAAATAAATAAATAAATTCACAGTTTGTTTTACAAAACAACTTAATGTCAAATATCTTTTCTTTTATAAAACAATTGCCCCATATGCCCTGAAGGCTTACCAAAATAAGTCCGACCTACCCTTCCGTTATAAGCACAAGCTCCCGAAGCATTATCTATTACCTGACTAGTCCACCTGCAGTATTAGCTGGGACGACCAAGGTCTGAGTGAATGTGATGGAATACAAGTAGCCTGAACGAGTGGACATGTACGTGTTAACTAATTAGTTTCAAATAATTCGTTGTACGGATTGTTATCTAGTTACGAGTATAAGTAGTATGTAGGTGTTGAATATTTCTGAGAAATTATATTATAAATTACGCTTATTAAAAATAAAATGACATGTAAGAAATTAAAACTAAGTTGTTTATTTATTTATTTAACACTTTTATTGCAAATACAATCTGGCGGGATTATTACCAGGCGGAAATCTCTTCCAACCAACCAGAGTTAATTCAGATTTATAATTAGTTCATAGTTCATAAGTTAATTCATAGTTATAATATAAAAATTAGATTATTTTTTAATTATATAAATTTGTATGTAGATATAGAGTATTTCTAGCATTCTATCTCCATTATCACTTGTTCGTCTGTCACGAAACTTGCTTAACACCAATTCCAACCGTCCTCTTTTGACACCAACCCATGCAGTCAAGTCACCGGCCAATATAATATGATTATTTTTATTCTTTTTTATTTAAAACTCTTCCTAATATGAATGCTATTCATTTGCTGATGATCGCTTCTTAGAGTTGACGAATAATCTATTCTCCTTAATATCTTTGGCAATCAACTGAATATACATAGCGCCATTTCTCCGATTTATCGTAATTCTTTTATATATACACTAATAAAGACTTCAAAGCTGAATACTATGAACTTGAAATGTCTTAAGGTAATCTCTGCTTGAAGTTGCAGAATTCAATGATCTTAGAAATTCAGAGATTTCAAATGTGAATGATGTAAATTAGTTGATGATCACTTCTTTGAATTGACGAATGGTCCATTCTCCTTAATCTATTTGAGGATCAATTTAATATATTCATTCAATGTGTCTAATGGCGTATAAAGAACACGTACCCTCGAACTACACATGTATATATTTTAAGAAGATATTTGCACAGTTGCTAAGAGCATTGAGGGATGAAGAAATTAAATTAATTCACATAGACAAGATAAGTGATAAGAAAAACCTACTTAAAAAATTATGCCAGACAAATATTTGATCCTGAAATTGAAAATAAAATGTGGAACTCGTGTTATTTTATTTATTTGAGAGGTCAAATTACTTTTTTGTTAAAACAAATATTAAAAAAATTACAACATATATTGTAGAATTTGACATTGACGCGAAAGCAGTGTTACATCAGGAAAAAAACGGTACAAATTGAACAACACAAAAAAGGAAATAATTCGGGCAAAAACAACTTGGTAGTATGAACGGACTGGAAGCATTCGAAATGTGGATATACCAGATACCCTGGACGAATATGGTCAGCAACACAAGGGTTCTTCAAAGAGTCAAAGTTGATAGAGAGTTGCTGACTTACAAGTATATCAATATCCGAAAGGTGTCCTATTTGGGTCATGTACTTAGAGGAGAAAAACACAAATTACTGCACCTGATCATCCAAGGCAAAATAGAAGGCCGAAGGGGTGTTGGCAGGAGGCAAATCTCCTAGCTCCGCAATATACGTGATTGGACTGGTATAAGGAGCGTTGGGGATATTTTTCGGGCTGCCGGGGACAAAGATGCCTACTCTCAGGTGATATTCAACGTTGGGGGGACCTGACATGACACTAGGAAGAAGAAAAAGAAAAACAACTTATTCACTTTACTCCTATAAGCAGTCAAAGCCATATGAAAAGTTAGGTAAATCGTACAAGTTATATGAGTAACTGTATGTATGTGTGTTTTGATAGGCAAGTCTCGTGCTCTATCCTCTCTCACTACTCTATCAGGGAAATGGCGTGATGCTATGCACGTATCTACGTATATGGTGTGGCGATCGTATGCACGGTCACTGAACCCACGAGACGACCTTTACACACTTAGGTTGTATTTTTGCTAAAAAATTCATGGCCCTCCGGGATCAGCTATAATAATACTAGAAAAGTAGCACGCTGCTATGTTACTGTTATACAAAGTAGGAATAAAATAGTATATAAAAAAAACATTCTTAAAATAACTAGATTATAAATTCGTATCCTTGTATTCCATTATCTATCTAAAATACCTTTGTATGTGTTATGTTCATTTATTTACGGATCTTTTAAAGTTTTCTAAGGGTTAAAACTTTTTACCCACCCAGAATAGAGAACAAAACGGATATAGGAATATTTTAAATTACCATATTTTTTTCTGATAAATCTTTACGAGTCGACATAAAAACATAATACCTGCCATATATTTTAAGTGAAACAGAATATAGATGAAAGGGGTTCACCCTTATTATAAATGATTTGAATCTTTTACATCTAAGAAACATGGGGCCCTTTTTATTTTTTATTTAATAAAGTAATCTATAACACAAACATTTGTTAAAAAGGTATACCTATTTACAAATTTATATCTAAAGAACTAATTCACATACTGTCTCTATTGTATAATATCCTTAACTGTCCCACTGCACCATTTTATCTCGCCGAAAATTTTCAGCGTCTTTCCAATCATGGATTAGCGTTACGCTCAAACAGAGATTGTTTATTGGCCTTTCCAGTTCACCGCTCCTCTTTCTTTACGTCGTCCTTTACTGTACATGCAGTGAGACTCTGGAATCAGTTACAAGCCAATATAAGACTCGCTCCGTCCTTGGTATGCTTTAAGAAGCAACTGAAAAAACTCTTAATTTCTAGTCAGTAAAATAACGTGTTTCATTCCTGATTTGTTCTTTTCCTTTCCTCTCCACCATCCCTTCCTTTCCTTTTGATTGATGATATCTCACTTTATGTGAAAAATAATGTTCGGGTGATTGTCCGTCTTAGTGGGGTTCGTGGGCATGTTTTCACGTATATGTTTATGGATTTCGTGGGGATGGATAGTCATTTGAATGATTTATGCGACCACGTAACTTGCTTCATTTACTTTTGTCTGGTTGGTTGGAAGAGATTGCTGCCTGGCAATAAGCCCGCCAGATTGTATTGCAATAAAAGTGTTAAGTAAATAAATAAATTAATAATATAATTTACTCATTTTTTTTATTATTTATTTTAAACTTGACAAGAAATCATAATATAAATAGGCCGAAGCCCGTACGACGGTTGTCGCCGAAGAAAGAATACGAGAATTGATTTTTGAATACAAGAGAGCGAGAGAGGAATACTTGGATTCTCTCCGAAAGTAATTCGAAATTTGAATCTCGGTGGGTCCGTGATACTGAACGAATTTTTAATTTCTAGCTACTTAACAATTTTTGAACCGGTGTAAAAGGTGACGATGTACTACTATATATAAATGATATATATAAACAAATTTTACATTTATGAATATATGTTTTCATAAATGTATAATTGGTTTTTACTTCCGTGAATATTTCACGGGTTGCAACTAGTATACATAATTTGCGAAAACACAAGAGGTAATTCAATTTGGATTTGTTGCCTTTCATTTGTCGTGTCTCCAGTAAACAAGGCTTTTGCCTGTATCTCACTGAGGACATATAGCATGAAAAAATAAATTATATAAAAGATTTTTGATTATATAAAACCCCGTTGCACATTCTCATCAACCTGACAAACAGTGACCCTCAATTACATATGTATACGAGTACATCACGCGAATCAAACTCCTCACACTTCATCACTCCAGATACACCAAAACGTTCGTCCCACAATATACCGCACATAATCATAAAAAAAAATACTACACACAAGAGGCCACACAAACCTTTGCTTCAAGTCATTCCTCTTGCAAGCCCGAGTATTCAAACTCCTGTCGCAATAACAACCACGCCCATTTTGCCTTCATTGAATTTGTCCCCCCATTGCATGTCATGGGAGCTAAATAGTCATATTGCTTTTGGGCAAAATATGTTTTAACTCTAGGGATGGTGAACAGTTGATCAGTTGCAATGCGTCTCTGCTGAGTCTGCATCTTCCCTTCCTCTCGATGATTGTGTCAGAGAATGGATTTGAAATGTAAATTGGCTATGTTCAGGACCCAATACTCTCTAAAAAGCTCCACCGTGGGATACCGGGCAGAAAGTTTATTAATTATTTTTATAATTTTAAATCAATTTATATATTGTAACTATGAACTAGCTTAATTTTAATTTCCTACGTGTCATTTTATTTTTAATCATCTTAATATTCAATATACTACCTATAACTAGATAACAATTCTTACAATGAATTATTTTAATACTAATTCTTTAGCACGTACATGGCCGCTTGTTCAGACTATTTGCATTCCATCACATTCACTCAGACCTTGGTCCTCCCAGCTATGTAATAATGGAGGTGACCTATTCAGGCAACATATGATGCTTCGAGAGCCTATGCTTATAACGAAGAGGTACATCAGACTTACTCTGGTAAGTCTCCAAGGCATATGGCGTACTTGTTTTATAAAATAAAAGAGTTTTAATATTGAGATGTTTTGTAAAACAAACTGTAAGTTTAAAAAAAACACTCCCTGTTATGTATACTAACATTGGTAAGAGATAAGTACATACCATCACGCCGTTTCGAGCCAGGTTTTTTTATCGCGACACTTGTCTTTCACTTCTTCCAAATCAATACACTTTCTTATATAAATCATGCAATTTTCAATTTACTTTAAAAATTCCTTGTGCCAGTCCTAATGAAATGGTTTCCACCCTTTACCTTTATTTATCATCTTAGATCTAAATTTTATCGGCGGCCGTGGTTTAATGGTTAGCATTCACGCTAACCAAGCGAGCGCCCCAGGTTCATATCATATCACATCTTCATTAAACGAATATTTGTTTACTCGATGACCTGTTTTGATAATATTTATGTATTCGATTCACGACATTTGCGTTTTATAAACATAATTTATTTATTTATTTTATTTTTAATTTTATACAGTTTTAACCCTGTTATATATAATCAAATGCATAGTACAACAAAAAAAAACAATGATACACATGCACCCCTATAAAATTGTTTAATTATGACTGCAAAGTTGATAAGCGAGTTCAGTTTATCCACCAAGATATGCAAAATATATCTTTATTGGAAATGTATGAATAAGGTTATTCCGTGTACGAGTGACGACACTCTTAATAGTTGTCAAATGCGTTCATGGAGGCCTCGGCCACACAGGTAGGAGCCTCGCTTGGTGCTTAGAGCTACGCTGCGAGCTAGGTGATATATCCTAGGGAACCAACGCACCCCATACTATCGCAATGGCAACACTGCACGCTTCGCGCCACGCTTCGTAACTATTACAGTCACCTACTATAGCGTAGCTCTAAGCACCAAGCGAGGCTCCTACCTGTGTGGCCGAGGCCGAAAAGTTTGTCGATCAACAAGAGGTTTCCTGTTTTTCCTGTGCGATATCGATAGGTTATCCCTCGTTTTCTAGTATAATTGTCCACCATTCTATAGATGGAAGTCGCCGTGCTGAAGTGCAACAGTATGTACATAATACACCTACGATTTGGTGTATTATGTACATACTGTTGCACTTCAGCACGCACACATTATTTACAGACTAAACCCAATGCTTCAATGGAAAAAAATATTAAGTTTCTGGTAGGTTTAATCTGCTGTAGCTTTTCGTTCGACAGTTTTATCAAGTGCTATTTTTGTGTTCAAACTCGGCATGGAATTTTTGTGTTTGAATCTGAGATAGGCAGAAATCGAATATTAGCCACCCGCTTGCTTAGCGTGAATGCTCATTGTTAAACCACCGTCGCAAAAATATCTTCTGGGCATGCTGAACTATCAGAGTTCTGAATTTCTCTCGGGTTCTACATGATTGAGTCGCACTCCAATCTACTACGAACTTATAAAATATGAATAGATCTATGATAAACTTGACAACAGAAGACAAGAAAATTTAAAAACTTACAATTATTAAAATTCATCTTATAACAATATGATGGTATAATAAAAATTCAAATTGTTATAATGATCGCTCTATACATCTCCACACCAAAATTATTTTAATTTTAATTTTTTGATAGGAGTTGTGGTTATATTTATAACACCGTATTGAATTCACCACATGGATACATGATGTTATAATAAAAAATTAAGTTCTTATAATGATTACTCTATACGTCTCAACACCAAAATTCTTTTGATAGGAGCTATGGATATATATATATATATATATATATATATATATATATATATATATATATATATATATATATATATATATATATATATATATATATATATATATATATATATATATATATATATATATATATATATATATATATATATATATATATATATATATATATATATATATATATATATATATATATATATATATATATATATATATATATATATATATATATATATATATATATATATATATATATATATATATATATATATATATATATATATATATATATATATATATATATATATATATATATATATATATATATATATATATATATATATATATCACTGTATTTAACACTTGCCACCCTGTGATGGATAGCGAGTGACCAGGACTTATATTTTATTTGATTGTTCGACGTTTTAATACATAATTAAATGATTTTTATAGCTAATTACAAAAAATAACCTAGCAGATTTTGCAAAATTTTAATTTAAAATACACATTTTTCACTGAACGCTTAGCGTCCAGCACCGTGGCTGGCGTAATTTTTTAGCACAGTAAGGCAAGTGTTAATTCAACACACGGATACGACAAATGGACGTATATATGATAATATAATAAAAATTTAAGTTGTTATGATGATCGCTCTATATGTCTCAACAACAAAATAATTTTGATGGGAGTTGTGGTTATATCTAGAAAACTGTGTTGAATGAATATGTTGGATGTTTTTGTAGGATTGTGTTAACGCCAAATTTTTAGTGTTTCATGGGCTACAAAACCCACTGATGTGTGTTTATCCTCCAAGATCTACAGGTCAAAGAAACGCTGCCAACAACATGTATACAGAGAATACTGTCATACTTCGGATATGTCTCAAGAGAAAATGAAGACATTGTAATTTATTTTTATCAAACACTGTTTATTCTACTTTTTAGTAACGGTATACCCCTACCGGTTTCAAGGCTTTCACCTAACCTAACCTAACCTAACCTAACCTAATCTTCAGGGGAGCACAAACAAGACTAAATGCTGTTCGAACTGATACCGATATACACGCTTCAACGGTTGGGGGCTGAGGGGTGAGGGAGGCATGGGACGATTTCGGCCAAGAAGGAGAGATTTTTGGGATATAACTGTTCACCAGATGTTCGGGTCGATGTACTGACTTAGAAATTTCTAGGGCCTCTATAATGAAACGAAGACAGTTTTGAGAAGCTGGTAGAGACTGAATGTGTTGATATGATAGACAGAAAACAAGAGGACTGTCTCCAGCAAAGTGAAAAGACTAAAACAAAAATACTATCTCCTCATTCAGTGCTGTACTCATCATGAATCCGAACTGGAAGAAGTGGAGACGAATCATCCACTCAGTTCCAGATCATCAGGGAACGATGACGACCAGCCACGAGTAACATGAGTGTGAATAATAATTGTTGAAGAATTCGGTACAATAATTGCAGTAAAAAAATTAAAAAAATAGAGGCATGAGATGTGAAGGGGACTATGTTATGTGAATAAGAACATTTTTTTTAAATAGGTAATCTACCCAAACCAGGATTTTTGTGCCACCAAGTTAAAAGTTATTATGCAATTATATGAG
Source organism: Odontocerum albicorne (assembly GCA_949825065.1). Classification (NCBI taxonomy): domain Eukaryota; kingdom Metazoa; phylum Arthropoda; class Insecta; order Trichoptera; family Odontoceridae; genus Odontocerum; species Odontocerum albicorne. The sequence continues at coordinate 35,154,841 of OX463855.1, forward strand.
TCAATATAATACTCGTACAACCAATTAAAAAAAAATTGCAATTCTAGATAATTCAAAGTTTCAACTGATTAACCCTCCGTCGGGCGCAATACAAATTCTAACACATTCGGGCGCAACTCATCTGTGAGAATAAAAATTAAATTTCTGCTAATGCTTAAGGGAAAGCTTATCAAACTGAACTTTTCACTCAAACATGATTATATAACATTTGTACATTTATTTGCATTTTTCAATAACAATTTTTTTTCATTTTCTCTTATTGTTTTTCTTAAAATAGAAAATAACCAATTTAGAACATTCTCAGTCTTTCGTTGGCAGCTTATCAATACAATTCAGTAACATCACAATTTTTTTCAGTCATTTAATACCTACAATAGGTTTGTAAAAAATATTTAGTGTAAAAAAAAGTATGTGGAATTAACTGTCACATCTTCATAAGGTAGGTGTTCATGTGACGAAAATAAAAGCAATAACTTAGCATTAGAGAACACTATGCTAGCACTTTTTCAAACATAATTTAGAATGTAAAATTCAAATTCACTTGTGGTCATAAAACGTCTTCACAAAAACAAAAGGGAGTAATCAAAATATTATTAGAAAGTTATTCCTGATCAGGCTCACGCTGAACATTTTCGAAAACATTCTTATAACAATTTTCACATACCATGCGTGCATGTTCGTATTCATATAGTAAATAACGATCAATATCATTGAATAAGGGGCTACAACATACATATATGAACTATTGCAGGTATATAAAAAGAAATATTAAGAAAAAAAAATATTTTCGGAAATAAAAAATACTTACGTAATCGGGCGCAACTCATCCAGCAGATTAAAACGTCCGTCACGGAGACCAACGGTGCACTGGAGAAATAACAAAGATACCCTTGTGTGAGGGGTAGGGAGTCAGAAAGCTACTATAAACCTCACCTCTTTGTTGGTAAACCTCGCCCATTGGCACAAAAAAAACTAAATACCTCATTTCACAGATAAGATGCGCCCGCCCAAGGGTTAAAAGGGTTAAGCTTTAAAAAAATAACAATCGGTCTTTAAGTGGAAAAGTTCCTCGAAGAAAGACGAAACGCAACATACATTGAACGCGATTAAGATATCTTATTCTCCCTGGCTCCATCCCAACTCACTGTCTGCGAAGACTGTTGGGGTCAGCTCTCATCGTCCTCAGGTTGTATGCTCTTCTGTCCCGGACTACGTTCCCCAGGGCGTGCCTCTGTATTAGGTTATCTTTTTGAACCACCCATGAATTCTTTGGTCTTCCTCTGGTTGTTATTCGAGGAAGATCTATGAAGATTGCTTGGTTCACAATGTAATCGGGTGCTCTGCGTCCAACGTGCCCATACCATCTCAATCGCCTCTCTTCCATCTTACTGTTGATGTCTTTAACACCTAGGCTTCCACGAATGCATGAGTTTTTTATTTTGTCTCTTAGGGACACACCAGCTGACCATCTTAGCATGCGCATTTCAGCAGTTTCTAGTTGCCTAGAGTAAGAGTTATACAGCGTCCAGCAACGCGATTAAGTTATAGCTTTAAGTAAATCAAATATGTCTCGCAAAGGACAAACGAAGAATGCATGGTCTATAGTTTCGTCAAATTTTGACTACGAGATAGTTTATAGTTTCGTCTATAGTTTCGTCAAATTTTGACTATTATATAATACAATATTGAAAATACGAAATTGCTTTCCGGAAAATCCGGTAGTTTCGTTTGAAGACTTAACCCTAAATGTTTCCATCTTAACATTTAATCTCGCGTTTGTTTTCTCTTAATAAGAACGTTAAATGTGTTTTAGTGAAAGGTTATTTCTCAAATGTAACAGGCTTTATACTATAATTGAAATATCGTATTGATTTGATCAAAACCTTACTAGAGTACAGTGATTGAGACATCATCCCTTTAATTACCTCTTTTCCTGTTGAGAAAGCAATTAAAACTACCATTATCAACGTTTTAACCGCGATTAATAAGATTCATCAAACCATTAGGTTGCATTAAATATTTCAGCGCTCCCACCCTCTTGTAAGGATTTACGGATTTCAGGGACTTTCAACCAGGGGAAGCATATCCCGAGAGATACGTCAGTTAATCTAAAGGGATAGACTTTGATTTTGTCGTTTTATTCCAAAAATATGCAGATGTGGGGAAGTACCTTAAGTGATGGCCGCAGCCACTACCTGGCTTTCCTTACAATAAATTTATTTATTATTATTTTGTAATACAAGGTGGCCCAGAATAAACTTCACTTTTGAAAAATCATAATAAAACAATGGTTTTCTTAAATTTTTATTGAAATCTACTTGAATTTCTAATGTCGTCGAATTGATCACTATCGCGTTTTTTATTTTATTTTGCATGTGCTATGGTTTTATTTGGTTTGTAATGAATTAAAAATATTCACTTGATCAAACCATACTTTCCATTGTCTTCCTTTCATACACCTTCTGCTCACATCTGCCCTATATATATATTTTGTTTCTCTCTTAATTTATTCGTTTTACATGGCCAAACTATTTCAACGTACTTTTCTTCATCGTACGTTACACGTCAGCTTTAATCATCTTACGTTATACATTGTCACTCATGTATTCTCCTCAAAGCATGCATCTCTACAGCGTTTATTCGTCTCCTCTCAGTATTTTTCCACGTTCACGTTTCACTCCCATACTCGTATATCAAAGGTGGTACCAAAATATGATAGTATAATTAATATGTAACAGTATACAACAGTTCACATATGGGGTACTTGACTAAAAATATCGGGTACTTGTAAGGTTGACAACCACTGACATATTCCATCAATTTTATATGAGGGATTTATTAATACTAGTGAATTTTGAAGTTGTGTGGTAGGCGATAAGAAATAGGACAATTTATAGGCGAACCCGGAAACAAAACTGTATGCCATTCAAATATTATGGGCGTGGAATATTTTATGGTCGGATATTTTTCGAATGAAATACAGCCTCGCAATAAGGATTCGATTTTTACTTATACTATACCATTGTCTTTATTTCAAAGTAACACTATGACACTAAGTTAACTATCGGAATGGCTAAAAATGCTCGTGTGAAAATATGGAAACACATGTCCTCAGTAAGATACAGGCAAAAGCCTAGTTTACTGGGGACACGACAAATGAAAAGCAACAAACCCAGATCCATTAAAATTGTGTGTCCAAATTAAATAACCTGTTGTTTTCTTCACAAATTATGTATATTTCTTGTCATGTATAAAATAAATTTTTAAATAATAAATAAATAAACATCACCATTACAAAAAAACACAAAAATGAGACTTGTCCAAACTCTGATATTCTCAATATTTTTTAGTGGTGTTAAAACTTTGACCTTGGGAGAATCAGAAAGACGACGGATCGATGTCTTTAAAATGTGGTGATCTAGAATGACCGGATACTATGAACAGCTATGAGAACAAATGCGTCCATCTTAGACGAGCTCAAAATAAAGGTCGTCTCTCGTCATTGTGTATGCGACTTTTCCTGCAGTATTTCGGTCATATCATGAGAAGAGATCCGAATAGCCTGGAGAATCTTGTGGTCGACGGAAGCGTTGAAAGAACGAGATGTTGAGGAAGACCCTCAACCAGATGGAGTGACCTGATCAGGACTGTGACGGGATCTACAATGTCGGATACTCTACAATCAACCCGAGACAGATCCAGATGGAAGGAGACCATTAAAACGGTCATCGATGGCTGCTGCCACCCTCAGATATGAGGGACAGGACGACGGAGACTGAGAACCGTGTGAAAAAAATATGTACCAACCAGTAAATACTCAGAAGAACCAAAATTCGTCTAGTTAAGTATAGTACTCTCCATGGCATTGGAAGAGTCGAAACATAGACGATGAGAAAGAAGGAAAGAAATATGATAGATGTCTTATAGATGTTGCGTTGGAATTTGGAATGAACTTTATTAACAATTGATTTTAACCCGGGTGAGATTGGTTAAAAAAAAATAACCGAAAAATGGTGAAAGAGCAGATATTTTAATTTTAATACTTAACAGCCGTTATAAAAAGGTTATTAAATAAGCGTCATAAAAGAATATTTAATAACCGTCATAAAAATTATATTAAATAAACGTCATAAAAAAATATATTAAATAACGTACATAAAAGAATATTTAATAACCATCATAAAAATAATATTAAATAATCATCATAAAATAAATATTAATTAACTGTTTTAACAACCTAATTATCAATTTATTTTTCTACAAGTATTTTGAGATAATATTGTTTGAACCCTTTTAATTTATAAACCCATAAGTTAAGTAAAATAGTTTTATTTTTAAATAAATCAAAAAGTAGTGTGTTTTTAGATACGTTTGTGTGAATTGTGATTTATTTTATTGAGGGTAAGGTCACACCGAAGTGCTTTGCTTAGTGCTAAGCTAGGTGCTACGTGACTAATAGACTAGATGACTATAATAGTAACGTAGCGTGGCGCGAAACGTGCAGTGTGGTCATTGCGATAGTATGGGGTGCGTTGGTGCGCTAGGATATGTCACCTAGCTCGCAGCGTTGCTCTAAGCACCAAGCGAGGATCCTACCTGTGTGGCCGAGGTCTTACATTCAATACATGAAAACCATTAGGTACTCGTACATCTAACAAATTGCACATTATGAGAAAATAAATCATAAAAATTAAAAAATCGTAATAATAGAGACAATTATTACTTATGCTTTCCTGGCAGCTATAGCAGCGCCCGAGTGAATCACATATGTGTAACACTTGATTTTGTGTATATAACAACCTTGTGGAATTATTGTCACGTAGTAATCTCTTTCAAGCAATCAGACATATGTTTATGAGGCATTATTTAGTGAAAATATAACTTTTTTTAAAGCCGGGTTCCAACGAGAACAACTAGAGCATGGGTTGAAAAACATCTGGTGTCCTCGCGGCTGGGCTCGCCCTATATTGTTGGGGTGTATCTCGGCCGGGGGGATGTTATGAGATGAGCTGTTTACCGAAATTGATCTCAATATACGAATATTACACCTCTCTCCACCCTTTTTTTTAAATGAGCACAAACCTGAAACGAACTCACAACATCTGAGTTGAAAAACAGATTTCTTATGAACAAGCCCACGGAGGTCGTCATGTATCTATTTATTCATAACAATGGCCTCGGTGTATGAGATAATTTTCTTTTTTATTTTTTAGCAAGACAAACTCGCACTATAAATAAATAATGTGTCAGATTACATTTAGCACTTAAAATAATATGTTTATTTATTTGTATGAAACAATATTAACCGTAGACATGGCATGTAGTGAGTAGGTTTAAGGACGCTGATTAATATATTCATTTTGTGAAACATTTAAACATAAAAACAGATAAACGACATCGTTATTCCCGATTACCGTCTGGATTTCACTCTGAAGAATTCAGGGTCGAGATAAGGAAGGGTGCCGCGTGTGTCAATGTTGAGAATTTATCCATTAACGATATTTTGTACGTCAATCTTTAAGTGCTACTTATTTATTTATTTTTTATTTAACACTTTTATTGCAAATACAATCTGACGGGATTATTTCCAGGCGGCAATCTCTTCCAACCAACCAGATAAAAGTAAATGAAGCAAGTTACATGGTTGCATAAATCATTCAAATGACTATCCATCCCCACTAAATCCATAAACACATACGTGAGCATATCGCCTGTTGAGAATCATAGTGGCGAAACTCCAAAAAATAATTTTTCGAGTTTATTCTTCCAAATGGCACTAAAATGACTTATTTTTTACGTGCGTAAGTGGTGAAAGTATATTTCAACTCCTTGACGCTTCAAGGAGCTGAAATATACTTTCGGCACTTACGCACGTAAAAAAGGAGTCATTTTAGTGCCATTTGGAAGAATTAACTCTAAAATTTATTTTTTTGTAGTTTCGCCATTATGATTCTCAACAGGCGATATATGGTATATGCCCACGAACCCTACGAAGACGGACAATCACCCGAACATTATTTTTCATATAAAGTGAGATATCATCAATCAAAAGGAAAGGAAGGGATGGTGGAGAGGAAAGGAAAAGAAAAATCGGAAATGAACCACGTTATTTTACTGACTAGAAATCAAGGGTTTTTTTCAGTCGCTTCTTAAAGCATGCCAAGGACGGAGCGAGTCTTATACTGGTTTGTAACTGATTCCAGAGTCTCACTGCATGCTTATATGATAATATAAACATACCATTAAGCCATCTCCCTATCGGGATAGGCAGAAAAGAAAGATAACCGAACTTTCATATCGCGACACACATCTCTTGTTTTTCAAACTTTTTCTTTTTCCCTCTTTCAAAATATTCACTTGATCCAATCATTCTTCTCTTGGTTTTCTTCTTCCACGCCTTCTATTTACATTTGCACTGTACATTTGTTTACTTTTTCTTCATTCATTTATTCCACGTTCCCAAACCATCTGAGAGTGCACTTTTCAATATTCCTCACACATCAGCTTTAAGTTCATATTTGTCCCTTATCAATTCATTCCGTATTCTGTCATACATTATCACCTTATGGATTCTTCTAATAACACGAATTTTTACAGTATTTATTTGTCTTTTTTCAGTCTTTGTTCACGTCTACGTTTCACTTCCATACATTAAATTTGATACTAAATTACTATTATGGACTATCATGTTGGCAGATTTTAAAACTGTCCGATTCGAGCATATATGTTTTAATGCCCCATGTAAATTTTTTTTCTACATAATGATCTTCAGCATCAACTGCAGTAATTGGCAGAGGTCAGCAAATAAGTTGGTTTAAAAATTAACATATCAAATACCAAATATATGATGAACAGGTTTGCTACCCCAAAGCCAATAATTGTAGATAGGAAGCAGATGGAACTTGTCCAGGAATATGTTTATTTGGGCCAACTAAAATCCTTTGTAGGTGGCATATCTGAGGAAACAGCACAAAGGGCATAACTAGGGCATGGAGCTCATTTGGACGTTTAAAAAACATCTTCAACAATATTTTCCTAATATATTGTATTTTAAGCGAAAGTTCTTTAACCAGGGTATTCTCTCAGCACTAAAGTATGGCTGAAGGACATGGACACTCATTAAAATCACACACACAAAAACTTCAAACCGTACAAAGGAGCATGGATAGATGTATGCTGAGATTAACTAAAAGAGACTATAAACGAAACTCCTGACTTTGCAACAAAACAGAGATAGAAGATGTAATAAAAGTGTGCAAAAAGATGAAACGGCAATGAGCAGGGCACGTAGCTAGAATGTCAGATTTCCGATGGATATTCGAAATTTTCCAGTGGTATCAAAGATGCAGTAAGAAGCCCAGAAAAAGACGGAAGGTACGTTGTATGGATGAAATCCAGAAGCATGGCAGCATCACATGGCACCAACAAGCGCAAAACCTAATTGTTTGGAGTCGACTTAAGGATACCTCCTCCATCCAGCAGTGGATCGATCCAAGCTTTCAATGATGATATCGATTTTTTTATCATTGTAGTATAATAGTTCAAGTAGGTATTTATCGGAGTTGATGCCGTGTTAAGTTTCAAGTCCAATTGAACATTTTAGAGACGATTTTCAAACAGTTATCTATTGACACTTACAAATATACTACAATATTTGATACGAGGGAATGGAGTAACTTTAATATCTAAACGTCGCTTATCATAGTTAAATGAACAAACATTTGAAAAGTTCATGTTTACTGCAAAACAAGAGACAATGACGTTTTACATTATTTAGAAAATCGTCAACATAAGGTGGAGAACAGGTGAAAATTGTCATTATAAGGTAGAGAATGGAAGAAAATTGTCATTATAGGGTAGAGAATAGAAGAAATTGGTATTTTTACATCTACCGTAGGGAACGTGTCATTATACCATGTCTATTATACCATGAATATTATACCATGTCATAGGGTAAAGAACGGAAGAAAATTGTTATCATAAGATAAAAAAACAGACAAAAATAATCGTCATAGGGTAGAGAACAGAAGAAAATTGTCATTATATGATAGAAAACGGAAGACAATTGTCGTCATAGGGTGGAGAACGAAAGAAAATTGTCATAACAAGGAGAGAATAAAAGAGAAATAATTCGATAAAAATACGCTTTTGTGAGAAATGTAAAATATGACCTCGTAGCCATAGACAGGCGTCTTAACAACCCTGAGGTACCGGGTTCTATTACCGTTGATGAACACTTTTTTAAAAGGTTTTCATTTAAGGCTTCTCAACACATTTGAGCTTGGTTGAAAGAGATTTGTCACATCTTAATAAAATAATTTTAAGGTGATGTTCGAAGCACGCCAATGAGATATTAAATCAAATGTATTTTGATAACTTGTTTCAGAACTGAACTACAAAAACAGTGAAGACTTAGATAAAAAGTTGAATTAATGGACTTCATTTCAATGAAAGACTGTACTACAGTAGAATCTCGATTATCCAGTGTCGCATTAATCGGGTTGCGGATTAACTGAGGCAGTAAAAAGATCCGATTTTTTATCTTACATTTCGAAAGAAATTAAAATAAAACATTTCTTTTCATTTGAATATACAATATTTTATAATACAATATAAACGAAAAAACAAAACTGACGAAATTGGTTAAAAATAACAGATAATAAAACTGGCGAAATGACGAACACGTCATTCATTGACCAGAAATCCTCCAAACTACCTTCACAAGTTATTATTTGGAAGGAATGTGGGAAGGGAAGAACGTGTTGCTGTAACTTCTAAGCTACGACGACAAAGTATAATCTGACAAACTATAAAGATATCTGTTAGTACCGAAATGTGTGGCACTCGATCGTCTCTGCCTATCCCATAAGGGGTATGGTGTGATGGGATATAATGTTAGAGGTTGTAATAATAAACGAATATTTAGTAATTGTTTGCACTCATCCTTGAATTGGCTTTTCAGCTAGTTCTAAACAAAAGAGTGTGTAGGATTATTTTTTTTAATTGAATAATTTTCTGTTTATTTTTTGGCGGATTTTATTTTTTTTCATACTATTCCGGATAATGGAGAATCTACTGTGTAGAGAATTGTTTTTCTTAGTTGCACATGAATGATGGCCCTGAAAAGAAAATCTAAAAAAATATACTACATCGTTATTTGAAATAAATACTTTTTATTTGGGATAGAGGTGTAATAAATTATAATGACATAACTTGTTATTAAGACAATAGATTTTCACATGTGTCATAAAAAAATATAACATGTGGAAAGAAAGAGACATTAAATGCCGGAAAAATAAAACGACCAATGTCAATCGAAAATGCGCGGTAAAAAAATATTAATTTTTCATTCGCATGGTATACTTTGACACTTTCGAATTCGTAACTCGGGCGTATCAAAAATATGTTTGAATGAATTAATGTTTTCTTCCACTCCGTGGACTACTGGATTAGGTACAAAACTTGCGGTTCGTCGTCGCACTATTGGAAATATTACTGCAATAAAGAAGCTTATAAAATATTTCACGCGTGTAAGTATTATTACTAAAGTTCGGAAATTCTAGGATTTTGCCCAAAATTTGCCCCAATACAACCTTGTTTTTTTTTTGTTTTTATTATTAAACAAAGTAAAATATTGTATAAACATTTGTCAAGGCTATACCTATGTACAAATTTATTACTTAACTAATCTTAATTATATGTTATACGAGTAATTATATGTTGTAATTTATGAACTTACTTAATCTTATTTTCCTGCATATCATTTTATTTTATTTATTCAATCTTAAAATATGAGATCTTAGAAATAATTAACACCTACATACTACTTATAACTAGATAACAATTCTTACACTAATTATTTAGCAAAAACAAGTCCACTCGTTCAAGCTACATGTATTCCGTCACATTCACTCAGACCTTGGAATACAACCTTGTAACGATGTTCAGTAATTTTAATTATTTTATCAACTTTAATATAAGCCTCAATTCTAATAAATAGCAAATTATTTAGGTAAATACATTACATAAGGTTGTATTGGGGCAAATTTGTGAGCTGTCACAAGATTCATCCTAGAATTTCCTAACTTCTCGTATAAGTGAACTCTTTTTTCTCACATTTTTATACTTCCTCTGTTTCTTTTAATTGGTATTGTTACAAATCATCCTCTGTATATCAAGACATACATAAATATATACATCACGCCGTCTCCCCATAGGGGTTGGGAGAAAACAACAAATATATTTTGTATCTTCTACATTCATACACTTTCTTATGCAACTCCTACGATTCCTCTTACTTTTTACATTTCCCCTCTTTCAGAATAACGCACACTCGATCCAACAATACTTTCTTGGTCTTCCTCTATATGGCCCTCCACTCACAATTGCACTGCAAATTTATTTTGTCAGTCTTTCTTTATTCGTTCGTTCCACGTGTCCAAACTATTTCAGAGTAGTCTTCTTCTTCTTGGTCAGCACGTCAGCCACAGTTAATTAAATTCACACTGAATTCCGTATTCTGTTATACATAGTTACACCATGAATTATTAATTATACGACTTTTGTGGGCTAGTTGGTAAAATGTTGTTCATCCACACGGGGGTTTCGGGATCGATTTTCGATAGTATCCAAAAAATTTAAAAAATATGCTTCGAAATAGTTCGTCTTGTATCAATATTTCATTCGCTAAAAGTGTGCTTAATTGTATCATATTATACTTTCATATAGTTTAACCTAGCGGGCTTAGTTCAACCTGGGGGGCTAGTTCAACCTAGTATAGTTCAACTGGGTATAATTCAACCTGGCGGCTAATTACTATGTGGTTATCTCTTCCTACCAACGAGAAAAGTGTTCGAGAAGTCTTAAGTGAAAAAATATTGAAATCTTGTTTTAATAAAATCTGAGTTCCAACAGAAATCGAACCTGTTACTCCTGAAATGAAGGACACGCGTCTTAACAACTAAATCATGGAAGTTTTATTATTTCATGAGATTCATTAAAATTTTCATATTTCAAAATGTTTTCAAGATAGTAGTATATTTTATGATATCAAACAGTTCTTATTAATAATATCAAACAGTTCATTATATAACATCAAACAGTTCTTATTAATATTCATAACAATATCAAACAATTCTTATTAATATTTAAAAGCCGAGAATTGAATGATATGTTACAACGTTTAAAATTCACAGAAATCATTTCATCATGAAAATGAAATTGTTTTTCATCTAAATATTTTATTCCTGGAAAAAGTGTTAGTTCACAACGATTTTTTGCAAAAAGAATTGTTGTTGTTAAAATTATTATTTTAAAAACATATCATTAGGCCGTGTTTCTTGCAGGGTAGGCAGAAAGAACTGATCTTCAAAGTTTTCTTTCAAAGCACACAACTTACATATTCTATTATTTTCACTTTACTTTCTTTCAAAATCTGAATCACTCTTTCTAGCCACGTTCTTTCTTAGTCTACTCTTGACTTATATTTTCTTAATAATTCTTTCGTCATTCTCGACACTCTGGTTTGTTGATATAGACACTTATCGAACTATTAATTCAAGACTTCACTTGTCGAAATTTTCAACAATACAACATAAAATCAAAACTGCCTTAAAACTGCCTTAAAGCGTAAGGTAAACTCTCTTCCAACCCGGAGGTTGCGGGTTCATTTTTCGTTCGAGTCCAGATTTAAAAAAAGTGTGTATGGTCTTCGTTTCAGTACTCGACTCATGTTGTAATTCTTTCAACCAACCAAAGAGATAACGTATATCTGATTGTTAGGAGAAGTACAACATAATATTGTCTATCCATGACTTTATCCTACTCAGTTTCTACTGGGCATGCTCTGGTATAACTCATTGAGCGTAAGAAGATATCTGCGTCTCCTGGTATACATTATCAGACTCGTTAGAGGAGATGTGAGCTGTCCAGCGTTACTACAAAAATTTGCGTTAAATGTTCCTAACAATTACACTAGACTGCGCCGGCAAGAACTGTTCTCAATAACATACGCAAGAACGGGTCTTCCAGCTGCTAGGCCTTTGAAAGGGTCTTAACTATTTTGAACGAGACAGCTTCGGATATTGACATATTTCATATCACATAACCAAAAGCAAAAGAAAATTTTCTTCCAAGATTGGGCGCGTTAGAAAGCACTCATCAACGTATTTAAGTGACTTTGAATATATGTGTGTATGTATGTGTTTGTATGTGTGTGTGTATGTATGCATATATATAAATTTTTTTTTAATGTTAGCAATTTTTTTTCAATGTAATTAGGCCAAGCCTGTATGGAGAAAATAAATAAAAAAAATAACAGTTACCCCGCCAGGTTGTATTGTATTAAAAAGCGTAATAAAGGTTTCTTCGTAGTTCGTCTTGCAATCGAAATAAAACATTTTGGCAATTGGAAGGTAAACACTTGAAAGGAGCATTGATTTTTGCATTACATATCGAAATATCTACAACGGTTTATTTACAGTACCTATATATTCCCTTGATAAGTTTTCTTACCAAGTATATTTACAGTACCTATACATTCCCTTGATAAGTTTTCTTACCAAGTATATTTACAGTACCTATATATTCCCTTGATAAGTTTTCTTACCAAGTATATTTTCACTACCTATATATTCCCTTGATAAATTTCTTACCAAGTATATTTACAGTACCTATATATTCCCTTGATAAGTTTTCTTACCAAATATATTTACAGTACCTATATATTCCCTTGATAAGTTTTCTTACCAAATATATTTTTCTGGAATACTAATTTCTTCATTAAAAAAATAGTTAAGATGAACTATGAAATATGTTGTTTATAGTTAAGGCATTAACGTTGTGGAGGTTTAAAGACATTGTAATTTATTGTGTTAACGTTGTGGAGGTTTAAAGACATTGTAATTTTGTCTTGTTTGCGCTCCCCTGAAGATGAGGTGAAAGCCTTGAAACCGGTAGGGTTATACCGTCATAAAAAAGTGGAATAAACAGTGTTTGTTAAAAATAAATTACAATGAACTATGAAATGTTAGGTTAAACTTTAAATTCGGATATTATTTCTAGAGTTCCTTCGTTCCCTCTGGCTTTATTTCATTACTCACCCACGTTCGGATTCCAACTATGTTCGTTAAGAAATTCATTCGACTTTAATATAGTTTAATAAATATGCTAGCAAAATTATTGGCAGTTAATCTAAATCTTAGTTAATCTAACCATTTTCAGCTGGAATCCATTTTATAACCTCCATCAACCGGAAACCGATTGCATTTATCGTGGAATTGATCTCAAAGGGAAATGTGGTCGCCTTTATTAAATCGAGCGCCGGGCCAATATACGCTATACAGTCGCTGGTGTGTACTAGAAGGCGCCACAAATCTTACTTGAGAGTATTACTTTATGCTCGAGTATATTCAAGTCATAAATTATAATATAAAAAGGGGAGAAATATTACCCAAAAATGTCTTATCAGCAGAAAAATACAAATCAACTTAATATTTATCGTGGTGAACGCACTTTCTTGTTCCCCGTTCTCCAATTTTTTTCAAACACTTCTTCTTCTCCCTGGCTCCATCCCAACTCACTGTCTGCGAAGACTGTTGGTGTCAGCTCTCCTCGTCCTCAGGTTATATGCTCTTCTGTCCCGGACTACGTCCCCCAGGCCGTGCCTCTGCATCAGGTTATCTTTTTGCATCACCCATGAATTATTTGGTCTTCCTCTGGTTGTTATTCGAGGAACATCCATGGAGATTGCCGGGTTCGCAATGTGATTGGGTGCTCCGCGTCCAACGTGCCCATACCATCTCAACCGCCTCTCCTCCATCTTGCTGTTGATGTGTGTAACACCTAGGCTTCCACGAATGCGTGAGCTTTTTATTTTTTCAAACACTTCATTCAATGTAATTTCCAAAGAGATATTTCTTTCAACGAACTAGAAAATATGCAGAATTCCAGCCCATCATTGTCGACGGCCGTTGTCTAATGCTTAAGCAATCACCCAAGGTTCAATTCCAGATGGGTTTTACTCTTAAACCTTTCTTATTCTGAATTTAAAAATCCAGAATGCGCTCTTGTAAGCCGCACTTAAGTCTCTCAACTTGCCTTATCTCTTTAATTTGTTTAGCTAGTCAGAAAGCTTTCACCCAAGGTTTGAATCCTGGTGCATTAAAATCCGAACTTGTTTTACTCTTTGTATTTTTTAATTTAATAATCCAGATTGTGCTATTATAATTGACATTGGAGTTTATCAACCTGTCTTATTTCTTTAATATCTCATTTCCAAATTGTTGATTTGGTTTTTAAAAAATGTTGGAAAAATACATGAGCACTGTTGGGTTAAGAAGGTATTTCAACGGAATATTGTTTTCGAGAATTAATTTTCATAAAAATTTCTATTAAGAAACTTTATTTAAACGTGTCAAGGTTAACAGAAAATATTCTCGACTTGTTAAAAAAAAAACAAGCAAAAAAGTTAATTTTTTTTTGCTAATTTTTTAGCGATATCGTTGCTATTGGATTCCTATTCAAGAGAATTTAATTTAATGAAAAATAGTTTAAGAAAACATCATTTTACAAAAAAACAAGAAATTCCAGCAAATATCAAATGACAATCAAATCAAATTAATTAAAGACAATCAAAATTAAACGCCTTAAAACTTAAAAGTTATTTCGCCATACAGAAACCTTTGTCAAACTGTGGGTGAAGCTTAACTCCGTGGCTATATAACACATCGATCAATAAGTCCCGGGACTAACTACTAAAACAACATTTGTTTGCCAAAATTCTTCTTTATTCATCAACATAGTCTCCTTTAAGAGCGATACATTCATTCCAACGCTTTCCTAACTTTTCTATGCCAGCCGTGTAGAACGATTTATCTTTGATTTCAAAATAGGCGTTAGTTTCGGCAATAACTTCTTCATTGGAGCCAAATCTCTTTCCCTGGAACATCTTTTTGAGGCCTGCAAACAGCCAATAGTCGCTGGGGGCCAAATCTGGAGAATACGGTGGGTGCGGAAGCCGTTTTTTTGCAATGTCTGCCTTCAAACGCTCCAATAACGCTATTTAATATTCGCTATTGATGGTTTTTCCCTTTTCAAGGTGATTGATGAATATTATACCATGCGATCGATGAATATTATATCATGACCAAATATTCATGCAAAATAGTGTAAACACTACCAAATGATATCTTCAGGATGTCAGCTATCTCACGCAACTTTACTTTGCGATTTTGCATCACGATTTTGAGGGTTTTTTTATGTTTTCTGGTGTAACAACCTCATTTGGACGACCAGAGCGTTCAGCATCATTTGTCTCTGTACGACCGCGTTTGAAATCAGCATACCACCGACAAATGGTTGTTTTCGACGGAGCAGAGCCCGGATAACACTTTTCAAGCCATCGCTGAGTTTGAACGGTATTTTTTCCCATTAAAAAGCAATGTTTTATCAACACACGAAATTCAGTTGCTTCCATTTTTATTTAAATAGCAAAAGGAGCGTCACTAAAACCACTGCAACTCAATGACACAATGTCGGAATGTCATGAAATTTTGACGCGTAACTTCTAAAGGTTGGTACTAACTGAGAATAGTATGGATTTGTTATTAGAGGCGCCATCTGTTGGTTAGCCCCGGGACTTATTGATCGATGTGTTATAATATACCCAAAAAAAAATTGTATGTATAACATATATGTAAAAATATTAATAATAGGATTGAAAAAAAAACAATAAGTGAGTCATCAAAAAAAACATCATCCTGTCGTGTAGCACATAACTGAGCATCGTGACTCCCATGATAGCCTCTGACGACGATTCTCCATCCATCCCTGGATTCCGCGACTCGAAGGGCAGTTGTTAAGGGTAATCCTGTTGCGTATCTCCATTGGTCTGTCCAACGCATTGGGATTCTTCCGCGTGTGCGTCGTCCTTCCACGTTTCCAGTAACCACAAGTCTTTCCAAACTGTTTCCTTGGCCACGAGCAATGTGCCCGAAGAATCTGATAACTCGCCAAAGTCACATTATCGACAATCTGTCAACAATTCTCAGTTCTTCAAGTTTGTCCATGAAATTCATAAGCTGCTTCTTCAACATCACATTTCAGATGTATCTGTTCTACGTCTCTTGCTTGCTCTCAGAGTTCATGTATCTGCGCCATACATAAATATTGTAAAGACGAGAGGTTTTAACTAGGCATATGTTCGTCATTATGGTAATAGTTATATTTTTTCATGTTTTCCAGCTTTGACATCGTATTTTTTGCCATTCCAGTTTTTTTTTACTCGCTCAATACATTTAAAAGGAACAGAATTAACAAAAATGTGTTCAAGAATCAGAACAAAAATAGTTACAGAGAAACAGACGTATACAAGCGTACAGTACCCGGAGGTAAGTAATACACATCGGGGTTAAACTCAAAACGTATGAATGACAGAGACGACGCTCTACAAAGCCGAAGTTAGCCGATTATGGCCAACAGTATCTTTCTTAAGAAACTTTCGGCTTTGTAGATCGTCGTCTCTGTCATTCATACGTTTTGAGTTTAAGCCCGATGTACATTACTTACCGCCGGGTACCGTACAAAATTATATGTGTATGTCACCAACACAATACGGTACCATCCAATGGCACTGCGCACTGCGCTAAACCAGGTGTCACTGTTGACATCAGTGCGAAAAGAGACTACAAATGCCACTAAACAAAACATCAAAATAAAAAATCGACCCTACAATACTCAATGTCTTAAGACGCTTACTACCTTGATCAAAAAGTTTTAGGACCGGTCACCGTGTGGCGCTGTCAGTCACCCGATTAGAATTCTTTTTTTTATTAGGTTACTACATCTATCATTGACACTTTTCCTCCAAATTTCAGCGTCATAGCTTGATATTTGTAAAAGTTACGCTGTACTGAGTACATCTACCTTTGTGCGTGTTTTCGTTTTTTTACAAGTTTGAAAATGACATCAACGAGTTTGCATCAAATTTTGTGTATATAATCTTCAAACAAATTAGACACAAACACTAATAATTTAACACATTGAAAACAAAATATAAAGGATAGAATCAGATAGGTGAAACCTCGCTAATTTTCTTCAGTATGGGGGGAGGGGCAATACAAGAATAAATAAAAAAAAACTACAATAATCAATTGTTGAAAAAGTTCTTTTTTAAAAGTCTTCGAAAGACACGCTGGGCTGGATCTCAAGGTTTGGATATTCAGAAGAGTATTTTCAGGCACTCCTTATAGGTCAACAAATTAACTCCTTAAATGTCTGAGAATCTAGCGTACTCATTTCCAATCCTTTGTAGTCTAGATAAAGGAAAATTTGCAAAATAATTCGTTTTATAAATCTCCTATAGGAATGTGTCTTGCAGCCTGGTAATTCTTGTTGGAACTCGAATGCTAATAAATTCTAAAAGTTTTAGACAGTCACTCGAAGAATTTCAGTGACAGTAGTATTATCGGTTAGTGACGATAAATTACACAGTTTGATAAGAAATTGTATGAGAGATGCAAAGAGAAAGATCTGAGAATGAATGTTGCAAATCTAAAGTTATGATTATTCAAATTTTTGCATGGTATGGGAATTGTATACTGTATTGTGAGCTCTACTGCCAACACACAGTATTTTGGGGTGAAGTACTACATCCTGGAAGAAATATGCACTTGTAGATATAAAGTGGAAGTTGTAGAAATGTTTTGGGATATACTAATGTAGACAGGAGTAAGAAAGGATTTAGAAAACACGGAAGCAAAAATAACTAGCTTCGGTGCCCCTCTTCCAAGTTTAGCCTGCGGGCTCATGCAGTTTCCGGGGTGTGGCTTCTTGAAATCAAATTATGCAGATGCTAAGCGGTGGTACCTTATGAACCTGGAAATTACTCAGCCCCTATTTCGCTAATATCTCGAACTGACTCGAACTCTTCACCTTTGGCTCCAAGTAACTGTCAGTGCATGACTTCCTCATTGAGGGCTAGTTATTTCTGACGTTAAAATGCGTTTTGATCGGGTATAAATTATACTAAAAAGTGTTATTTTATTTCAGAGAGTACGGGTGTGCCTGTTTCCCTGGATATAGCGGCCGGGACTGTGGTGAAGGCCCTCTTTGCCAACTACATGGCCGGCCCACCTGCCACAACGGGGGAACCTGCAGGTATGTCTCGTATTATCCTCAATTTATCTATCTTCACTATAAGTTAGAGCGTCTCTCTCTCAAAGACAACATTCTTAACTGTGTCCGTGGCTAGTTTGTAAGACGCCCTTCATTCAACCTGAACGTTATGGGTTCAATCTCAGTTGGAACCCAGATTTGAAAAAGGATTCTAGTCTGATTTTTACTTAAGGCTCCTTGACATAATTCTGATCGGAAAAGATTGCCACACGGCAATAAGCCCGTCAGATTGTACTGTGTACGACGAAAGTGTAATACAATACTTCACGAACTTTAATAAAGATAATACCTCAAAAGTTAAATTGATTAAATATTATAAATCACCGACAGCATCATGTATTGTCACTTTTGTACAATATCCTAAACTATTCCGCCTCCCCTTAAAATCTCGCCGACAATGTTTAGCGCCTCTAAAATAGAGATCGCTTTATGGCATGTCCGTTCATCGCTGTTCCTTTTTAATATCGTCCTTTACTATACAAGTCATCAGACTCTAAAACCAGTACCGTAGACGGCCGCAAGACTTTATTACCGTTTGATGTGAAGGCTTACTTCAAACAGAGACTTAAACAAAAATTACATTTACAATTATGAAATGATTTTGTCCATACATCCTATTGTGTTATCCTTTCCCTGTTTTTTTTATTGCTTTAAGTAAAATTTTAACTAACATGAATGTTTTTTCTTAAACTTCACATCAAACAGTAATAACAAATTAGTGTTATCAACAACCAGTAAAGGCTTGCATGAAAGCAAAGTTAATGGAGTACTAAAACAAATATACTCAAACCAAACAGATATACGAGTATATTCATTTCGACCCCAATTCCTTGCTCATGGTGTTCAACGATCTAAATTTGAACTTTCAGTCGATCCCCGAGTGGACTAAGGAGCATGACTAATTAATCCTACGAAATCTCAAACGATCTTTCTTGGCAGTCATCAGTTAGTTTCTCAGCAAATTCAACAGTTACTTATTCCCTCTAATATTACTCGATGGCTCTATCATATCTTTAAATAAACCAGTTAAAAATCTTCAGGAGTTTCAGTGGGTAACACTCTTTCATGACGATAACAAATAAATGAGGCCAGCCAAAGAATTTTATTCAGGCTTCACTTTTTTATTGTATATATTCCTACTAGAATCAAAATTTTAGTCTTGCTACCTCTCGTCTTCCCTATTTCTGACTATGCGGACGTATGTACTCTTAGTTTGGGCATTAAGAATAAATAATTACAGTGAAGTGCAACGTCTTCAAAATGTTTGACTGACCTTTATTTTTAACCTGAAAGAGTGCAATTATATTACGTCATATAAAAAGAGCTTAATAGGTTGAATGTGAGAAATATTCGCAAAATTCACATTATGTATTATATAATATATAAACAATAAACTTAAATTTGATTAGTCAAATCATTATGTTTTAAACAATACAAATACCATATTAATTAATTAAATAAAAACCTATCTCTTTTAAAAAAACTTAATTTAAGAAATAACGACCTCTGCTAAAACATAGTGCGCAGAACTCCGCAGATGTTTCTTTCGAGAATGTAAGAAAATTCTCGAAATAACAAAAGCTTTATTTATTTCGTTGAAACGATAAAAACATTTTCAGATCGAATGGAATGTATCTACTAAGAAGTGGGAAATATTTCATTTCGTATAACTGGTACACACTGGAATTACGATTATACCGGCCGAATCGTTTCAAAATTATCTCGAAAAAAAAAAAACGAAAAAAATGTACATTTCTTGTGCGTTGCTTAATGCTTGCTTTTGATTTATAGCATGTCTTTTTGTCGGGGGAATTTAGGGCATAATGTGACAAATAGAAATTTTCAAAAATATTTTTTTTGTTTTTGTGCTAGCATGGACACCACTATGACAAATCGTATTTATTTTATTCATATGATATACTATATTTGTTTTTACTCCATACTGCCGCTGTAACATGCGAACAATTGGAGGAAATGAGTTGGACACGACTAAAACACCCTTTCTATAGCGCTGGTCTTTCATCTCTTTGGGCCACTGAAAGATGCTCTGGGAGGCCAACGATTCAACGACGATGATGGAGTAGAGGGGTTTGTATGCAATTGGCTGATGACATACCCCACTTCTTTTTACGATGACGGGATAAAAAAACTACCGATCTGCTGAAAAAAATGCATTTCTAAGCAGAAGATTATGTAGAAAAATGATGTGTACATGGTCTTTTTCTTTCTGCAAATAAAAAGATTAAAACAAAAACGTCTCGTTTATATATTATTCACCCTCGTATAAACGTAATTTCAGGATATACGAGTATATGTATATAATATACTATATTGCTATCATATCTCGATGGATAAATTAATGATAAACTCCTTAGTAAACTTTGTAGATATAACTGAATCCCTTAACAGGGGAACATCACTAACATTTTGGCTATTGTAATTAGGTTATATAATATTTAGATTTTTAATACTGTTTTTTTTTCTGTGAAACGTGTATAAAATGTAAATAAATGAAAAATAAATCAACTCAAGGAGTTATTCAAAATATTAAACAGCGCTGACTTGGGCACCAGTACACATGCAGTGCATTGACGACCGATACTTTTGGTACACCATACTTAACAATAATTTAAGAAGATTGTTCCCGATTGATGACAATTCCCGATTAATAAACCTTGTGTTTGACAAATAAGACTCAACCCATGTGAGGGTACTATATGAAACCTTTACTCATCCCTTAGTATTTGCAAAAGAATTAAATAATCATGTATAAACTGAAAACAAGACAAAGAAAAACGACATATATGTTATCTTGGATAAAGAACTTGCGGGAATGGTTTGAGTGATGTTCAATAAAATTTACTGTAGTAAACAGAATAAGGGCTGCCATGATTGTGACCAACTTCCGATAGTAAATGGTACCTCGAGAAGAAAATAACCTAGTGATGCACGATTATTAATGCATTGGGTGTTAACATAAGTTGTGTCCGTTTTTTTTCAAATTTAAAAATGAGCATCAAAAGTAAAACAAAATGTTAAAGGTTATACGTCATTCGAAAGAAAATTTTCTGCTCTACAAGATATTATGTTTGCTTTTATGTTACATGTATTATTTTATTTGATTACAAGCCTTCAAAATGGAATGTCAAGTAGACGAAAGTGAGCATTTTCGACACCTCCTTCTGTTCGCGTTCAATTGAGGGAATAAAGAGAAGATGCTATGAATTAAACAAAATTTTCTTTCGAATGACGTATAACCTTTACCATTTTGTTTTACTTTTGGTGCTCATTTTCAAATTGGAAAAAAACGGACGCAACTTATGTTAACACCTAATATTATAATCCAGGTCGCTAATTATCTAATTCTGGATGTCAAATTTCCCGTTACATTGTATCACAGCGCTTCAACGCGCCATTCGGTCTGTTTCAAAACGTATATTTAACTCGTCACGATATTTTGGTAAATTAAATGTCGCACTTTTTATAAAAACTGTAAGTGTGATTTTTTTTGTTGAACCTAGGATTTGACGAAGTATTTTTATGATGAAATTTGTATTGATAATAGGCTCGTCATTTTTTTAATAACCATAATATCCTTTTTCCAATTAAAGCTACATTAATACAGATAAATATTAAGCTTGAATTAATTAATGTGAACATACACGTTAGTGTACTCATGTTACAAAGATAAATGAATTAGGAATCGTGCTGAATGCTGAATTACTCGGCTTTTAACAGTTATTTTCGATTATGAAAAGTCTTTTGATCTAACGTATGTATTCTGCTTTCTTTTCTCATCAATTTATGATTGACGTGTATCAATCAAAGTGTGACATGTCTCATAGTCATGGTGCACCATCATCATCATGATATAAAACCTTTATCCGTTTTGTGTATTTAACTACACTCGTATAATACTTTCGTTGTATATACAATAGTAAAACCTGGTGAGTCAAATACCATATGACAAATTTTTCTAATTAATTTATCAGGAAGATTTTGAAAAGATCTTAAGATAAAACTAAATTGGAAACCTTTTTAAAAAATGTGAGCACGGATGGAAATCAATATTGGAACCTCGGTTTATAAGACAGGCGTCCTACTAGCTCTTCTTATCTAAAAATGTGAGCACGAATGGAAATCAATATTAGAGCCTCGGGTTGAAAGACAGGCGTCCTACTAGCTCTTCTTGTCTAAAAATGTGAGCACGAATGGAAATCAATATTGGAGCCTCGGGTTGAAAGATAGGCGTCCTACTAGCTCTTCTTATCTAAAAATGTGAGCACGAATGGAAATCAATATTGGAGCCTCGGGTTGAAAGACAGGCGTCCTACTAGCTCTTCTTGTCTAAAAATGTGAGCACGAATGGAAATCAATATTGGAGCCTCGGGTTGAAAGACAGGCGTCCTACTAGCTCTTCTTGTCTAAAAATGTGAGCACGAATGGAAATCAATATTGGAGCCTCGGGCTGAAAGACAGGCATCCTACTAACTCTTCTTATCTAAAAGAGTCTCTGCAAGTAATACAAATGCTTGGTGTAAGATACATTTTTGAAATTTGATGCTGGAGAAGATTTTTACGAATTCCATTGACGGCAAAGCGAACTAAAGCCTCCAATTTGAAAAAAACTGAAAGTCACCGACATATTGTCGATAATATGCATACAACGAAATTTCTGAAAGTATCTGCTGAAACTATCTACTGAAACTTTCTACTGAAACTATCTACTGAAACTATCTACTGAAAATTTATATTTTTCAGTAGAGCATATGATGCTTCTCATAAATTCTTATAATGCTGTTAAAAAGTACAAATAAAGTGGTGTAAAACATTGCCTAACGAAAAGCTACAGCAGATTTAAAATACTACCTGCCATGAAATTTTAATCTCCTGGCCATATCATAGCAAAAAGTTATGAAAGATTAAGCGTTTTCTTAAATCTTTTATAATTTTTTTTAAACTGAAGTACAACAGCTTCCGCACAATAAACCAATACAATACCGGCTTCTTCTTCCATAGTATGGATGACAATCACACTCGATCATGACAGATACCCTGTCGTATTATTATCGCTAGACAAACTATTTCACCAAACTAGAATACTTTTTTTTTTGGTACTATCACGAATCGAACCCCAAACCTGGAAGGTGGAAAACAAACATCTTCTTAACTAAGCCATAGAGATCGTCAATTAAATGTCATACACTAAATAGAGTAATCGCCGTTGCTGGGCCTCGTAGTCGAGAATCCCCTCGCCATTCCAACGTCCATTCAGTTGGAAACCGAAGCTGTGCCATGGATTTTTTTTAAGTGAGTGATCTGTTGCACACCAGCAAACTCATCGGCCATACCGCTGTACTGGATTCGATGGTACACTGACGTGAGATAATGGTAGCACACCTACATGTTTTTCCCTTCTTTTTTTTTGAAAGAATAGATATGACCGAAGTCATTGCTAGTATCCTATACCTCCGAATGCCTGGTGGATAAATACCTGTATCATTCGAGGGTAGTAACACATCGTGGGGTTTGAACTGGCGATCTTCCGCACGGAAGTCCAGTGTGTTACCGCGTGGCTATGCACCTCATAAATAGCGTTATACAAGTAACACAAAAATTCAATATTTTTGACGACTTTCATGGCCTAGCTGGTTAGACACCTGTTCTCTGACCAGGGGGTGCGGGTTTGATTCCCGCTGGAACCAATTTTTTTTCAAAAATGATTTTAGTCTTCTTTGTGCTTAATGTCTTTTTAACACTAGGTTCACGGCCATTTTTTATATACCTGTCTCTACGGGCACCCGTCAAATTGACGGATAAACACAATTACTTATTTTTTTTCTTTTTAACCTGTTCACCTCGTTAAAAATCAAATTCCACGAATCCTGTGCGCGGCACAATTTCAGCGTTTTTTAATTTCTAAGTTTAAACACATATTTTGTTTAGAACCACTGATATTTGATTACAACACCAAGTAAACATGACACATAAGTAATTTTCTGATAATAAATAATAGTCATTACTCTTAAGGAGACTCATTAAATAAAGGAGATAAACTTAACATTACGTAAAATAAACAAAGGAATGCTACGATCAAATCAATGCTTCATGACACTCACCCAATCAAATGCATATAGCACTAGTAATGTTTATTTACGTAAGAGAGACTTATTAATGTTTATTTACGTAAGAGAGACTCATCGCAGGACTCGATCCGCGCGACAGGTCGTTAATGCTGGAAATATTGAGAAACCAAAAAAATTCGGCGCTCTGTTTATTCAACAATATCTCATAAACTAATATATTATTTTACAAGGTTTTCAGAGATGTCGCTAGAATAAAGATTATTTTAAATTTTAGTTCAATTTTTATTCCGGTTTTGTGTCATTTTTTTTAAGTATTTGTGATTTGAAACTTGGATTGTCGTCAGATCACAGGCGTTTGTGCTCCCCGCGGGGAACACGTTAAATGATTTATTTAACTTAAATAAGACTAAAATAGACATAATATACAAATAGAAATATTATAACAAGTAAAATGGTAAAGGGAATGACAATAAAAATGATATATTTAACTATTCGGAACATTTTTTACAACATTGAACATATTCAATTTTCTTAGTACATTTCCACTCACAATCTTTTTTACATTTTGTACATGCGTTATTGCTTCTATTTTTTTTACAACAGCCTATTTGACAACTTTTACGTATTTGCGAAGTGGTGTTCCGTGACTGAAGAAAAACAGATGGTGTCTGATGCGGTTCATTATCTCCCTTGGCTATTTCCTCGGCCAATTGAAATAAGAAGTCCTTTCTTGACACATTGAGTCCAGTGCATTCTTTATAAAGTATCCATGGATTTATTGCTGCCAAATCCAAGATGTTGAAGAAAACTTGGAGGGGCCATCTAACACTTCCTGAATTGACCGAGTATTTTCGAGCCATTTGTTCAACAACATCTACATATCACACTTGGTCTTGTTGTAATATCCAATTGTTTCTTGTAAATGTTTATCGTTGTTTTTTTTTATTTTACGAATGTATGCTTTGTGCTCAGAAGGACTTTTTGGTTTGCTTTTATAAACGGTTAGTATACAGTTTTAGCGGAATGGTTGGAGTGGAACGTATTGATGATTTTGATTGTTTGGTATTTAAATAAAATACGTCAATTAGCAATGCGGAAAGAGAGAGTGAATGAATAATGTTTTATTTATCGGTAAGTGGGTATTTATACATTTCAGAAATGGGCGCGGGAGTGCGCCCGCGATATATTTTTATCTCACTTCTGTGCGTGCCGAAATGGTCGATTGCAGTATTGCAGACATCGCAAACAATATTGTGGGTAAACAATTTGTTTGCGGGATCGGCGAGACAGCGTAATGCGTTCTCTTTCTACTGTGGAATGCATCGTAAATAGTATTTGTGGGTAAACAACTTGTTTACGGGACTGGCGCGATGTCCGGCCGCGTCAATGTTTTGGTATGCGACCTTTGGACATATCCAAAGGTCGTTTCGTCGGTCGTTGACCGTATGTGTTGACAATATTCAGCGACGACCGTTTCCACGCAGTTATCGGATTTATATAGTTATGAAGAAAACAATTGCATTTTATCTTTTTTCTCTCTTACTATTTTTGGAAGCTCTCTTTTGTTGGATCGAATGATTCTAACCAATGTTGTTTTTTTCCAAAAATAATTTCTTGGCAAGTGGAACACTTGTGAAAAAATTATCAGTTGTTATGGTCCTCCCTTCCAGTAAATACGGTTGGGCTAATTTTTAAACTACGTGTTCACCTAAAGGTGTCGAGGATCGGGTTTCATCTTTTCCCAAATAAGAAAAACCATTTAAAACATATTTCGATGTAAAATCGACTGCCAACCAAAATTTTATACCAAATTTATGTGGATTATTCGGCATATATTGGGTGAATCGGCATCTAGCTTTCGTTGTGAAGAATTGTTCATCAATATAAATATTTTCGTGCGGCGTATAACAAGATTGAGAGTTTTTTTATAAATCTTTAGGAGCTAGTCCTTAAGGGAAGAGATGATGATGATTCGTTGATAAATAAAACAAGTTTTGGATCGCAATGCGGAAGAAGAGTTTTTATTAGTAAACGTAGGTATTTATACTATTTCCGCGTGTGTGCGGGAATGCGAGCAAGATATCCTTCGTCTCGTTTCTGCATTAGCAAAACGGTTAATGTCGTATGTAGGTGACAATTTATTTACGGAACTGGCGAGACAGCGTGGTGCGTTCTCGCTCTAGTATGGAATGCGGTCCGCTCCGGGCTATGGGTTGAATGGCCGGCGTGTGAACTTCGGACTTGTTTATTTAAATTTGTCGAGGAATGCAAAGGTCACTTCATCGGTCATTGACCGTATGTATGAACGCCCACAGTGTTCCGAGTGGGTGACTGAATGTGCGACGACCGCCACAAATCTATTCCAGGTTTTAGACACTAAAACGAATTTGCCCGTATGCAATCTTTCAGATCGTTCTGTTTTTTTTTTGTCGAACCGTATGAACCGAAGTATTTCCATAAACTGATCTCTGTGCATTGTTTTTGAAAAGAAAGGTAGCCCTTATTTTTTGGACCTGAAATAAGAAGCTTTTAGCGATTTCGCTTCATATACCACCCCGGCATATAAAATCGCTATAAAAACCTTCAGTTGTTCAAAATAAATTGTCAAATCTTTTTTTTAGAACACGACGCACTTCTGTTTCTGTGCAGTCTTTGATATGTTCTAACATGCGCGTAGCAATTATTAGTTCAAAAGCACTTTGCACATGACCCGACATCACATTTCTTTTGGAATATCCAGTAGGTCCTGCGATACCTTTGTATAATGCGTGAATGGGCAGTCTACCGCTAGACCCACCTGCTTCAAATCCTACCCATTGTTTTCCGTCAACTGCAGTTTCCATTGCATTGATTTTGAAGGTGAAGATGGTGAGAGTTGTAGATCAACTTCGACAGGCTTCAACCCTCGAAGAGACCTTTTTTTTATACCAGTCGTTCTCTCTAAAATGCTCATAAACCTCGATCGCCCCATAAATCACAATGCACCATATGTGTAGAGGTAGCCCATGGAATTTGGCTTTGAAACAAAAAAAACCTTCACACCAATGACATTCTATCTTTTTAGCTTTACACAAATTGTTACACTATGATTATGTTGTTTCAAAAGTAATGATTTCACAAATGGGGCAAATTCAATAGGGTTATTTATTAAATTACCAAACCCGTCAATTTGACGGGTGTCAGTAAAGATAGGTCATCTCCCTGGCTCCATCCCAACTCATTGTCTGCGAAGACTGTTGGGGTCAGCTCTCCTCGTCCTCAGGTTGTATGCTCTTCTGTCCCGGACTACGTCCCCCAGGCCGTGCCTCTGCATCAGGTTATCTTTTTGCACCACCCATGAATTATTTGGCCTTCCTCTGGTTGTTATTCGAGGAAGATCCATGGTCCAGATCAGTAAATATAGGTATAGAGCGAAAAAATAAAATTAAAATAAGAAGTTTCCAAAATAAGAAGCAGATAAAAATAGAGTACTATAAATATATTTGCATTCTTCAATTATAAAAAGTCGTAAAAAAACAGGAAAAATACTGTCTGTTTTGTAAAATTTGCAAAAGCAAATCGGTGACCCGTCAATTTGACGGGAGACGTAAACCTAGTGTTAACAGTGTTTTGGTTGGTTGCAAGAGATTATCAAATGGCAATAAATCATCCAGATTGTACTGTACACAATGAAAGTATAATACAATATAGTGCAGTTGTTATATATCACATTAAGGGTTCCGTTTACCTTGTTTCTTGTCGCTTTCATTAATGCCCCTTTCAGGTCGTCCATCACACGTACACTTAAACATACAGCCCAGTGTGTAATACAATACAACTATACAATAATTTTAAAGCAGGTAAAACATGATTTGCTATTAAGACCTAATCTTTTATCATTTAATTTAAAAAATATTATGTGATAATTTGTGGTTTCAAAATATCAAGGCACAATGTGGGCGGTGTGAACCTGCCAAACAATCGGATGTGCGACCAACGAATCGACCTCCTCGCCCCGCACTTCTCTCAAAGTATTTATCGGTAAACGGGGTCATGAACTGGGTTCATCGCACGCAACGCAAAAAATTTTGGCCGATAATCAAATAGCCCATTATATTTATACTGGGACAAACCGACGAATACTCGTAATTCTTACATTCATCCGTTCAAAGATGGTGCAAAAATATATATAAAAAAGGATAAACTCTACTCCCGCTCTTATATTTTTATCTTGAGCTTAATTCCGAGCTTTACGAGTCTCACGATGTCATTCAGACTCTGAAAATATCATACAATAAACACAACAAACAATAAAATCAAATCTCCTTCTTCTTTCAATTTTCTTTCCTCTTCAAATGTTATCAATCATTATGGTTTTCTTCAACGTCTTTTAACAGCACTTCTACCCTAAACTTTCCCCTGTAACATCATATTCAACTAACATTGCAGGACAAAACTGCCACCAAATAATGTGAATCATGGTCTGGAAGTCGTTACTGACTATAACATATTTACTTAGGCCGAGGCCACACCAAATTGCTTCGTTAGGTGCTAAGCTAGGTTTTACGTGACTCAATATACTAGGTGACTTCATGCCTGGCCACACCAAAGTGCTACACACAAATTCATTTGACAGTTGGGAGCGGTTGAGTCAACACACGATGTCACTCTCAAACTAACCAATTTCCTAACTCACTCTCAAACTAATCAAATCCGCCTTAACAAATCCTCTAATTTATTCTGAAATGGCTAATCATTGTCACCGTGAAAACCATACTTTTTCTATCGATGATGCCAAATTCTTACATATCAGTAGTAACGGAATAAACTGGACAGATTAGAGGCCCTAGAAATTTCTAAATCAGTACACCGATCCGAATGGCGGTATACAGTCATGTGACTACAATTCACCTGCTCAGCCAATTCTACGGTGGTTTGAAGGGAATCTTCATGAATAATATGGTTTAAGCGGTCCTCATCGAAGTCCACTGGTCGTCCGGAACGCTCCATGTCTTTCAGGTCGAAATTACCGTCTTGGAAACGCAAACACTATCGACGAGCTGTCCTTTCATTCATAGCATCTTCACCATACACTTCGCAAATATCGCGAGCAGCTTTGGCAGCTTTATTCCCCCGATTGAACGCGAACAGGAGGTATCGAAAATTCTCCCTTTCGTCTACTTGTCATTCCATTTTGAAGGCTTGTAATCAAATAAAATAATACATGTAACGTAAAAGCAAACACAATATCTTGTAGAGCAGAAAATTGTCTTTCAAATGACGTATAACCTTTACCATTTTGTTTTACTTTTGATGCTCATTTTTAAATTTTTAAATGTCAATCCAATCTCCCGCCAAGTGCGAAATACACGGCGTCATCTGTTACCTCGTTTGGAAGGGAAAACCTCCGGTTAAGGTTTATAATGAGGGGAAAACTGCATATGGTGATAAAGCTATGAATCGTACGAGTATGTACAAGTGGTGTCGCCAGCTTAAAAACGGTCACATCACACCTCTTCACCCTCCGCCAAAAAGTTCAAAACCACAATTTCAGCCAAGAAAATCATGGCATCCGTGTTTTGAGACTGTCAAATCATAATTTTAATTGAATATATGCCTCAAGGGGAGACCATCAACTCTGCAAGATACTGTGAGACCCTAAAAAAATTGCGGAGGGCGATTCAGAACAAGAGGAGAGGCATGCTGACAAAGGGAGTCTGCCTGCTGCACGACAATTCCAGACCACACACGGCCAACGCCACGAAGGAACTGCTCGCCTCGTTTAAATGGGATGTCCTGAACCATCCCGCGCATTCCCCTGACCTAGCACCTTCAGATTACTATCTCTTTACCTCCCTGAAGCTGCACATGGGTGGAAAAAGGTTTTCAACCGACGAGGAGGTAAAGGAGGAAGTGGAGAAGTGGACGGAGGGGTTGGCGGGAAACTACTTCGAGGAAGGCATCAAAAAGTTGATATCCCGCTTCACCACCTGCATTGAGAGGAATGACGACTATGTCGAAAAATAGCTAACATATGTACTACGGTAATCACGTAATGTTTTTGTTTAAATAAAAAAAATTGTAACCTACAAAAATTCAGTACACTTACTTTCTGGATATGCCTCGTATAACAAACCATGTGTGAAAGCATTAAACAAAATATGTGCGTACCATACATACCATCACGCCATTTTTCTGTCGTGATAGGCAGAGTTGACAGAATACCAGATTTTCTTATATCGACACATACATCCTTCGCATCTTGAATCCTTTCACATTTTCATAAAACTCCAACAATGTACGTTTCCTTCGTTTAAAATATAATTCTCTTGATCCAATCATACTTTCCTTGATCTTCCTTTACTATGTCTTCCACTCACATTTTATACTACAATATATACAGTCAAACCTCGGGTCACGAGCAAATCGGCTTACGAACACAATTTCCGAACAAATTTTGACTCGACCTGCGTACAATGCCTCAGCTCACGAATTAGTTGTAAGTGCGTATTACGCAATTACGCATTAGTTGTTCTCAGGGGTGCGCGCGTTGTGAACATTGTTTGTCGTTGCGTTCTTTGTTCTTGATACAATTTTTTTTTGCTTTTTATATATATAATATACAGTGTGTTATATATAAAATATATGTTGCATTAAATTAACCCTCATTATGGCTCCCAAGAAAATGAATTTCGGTTTGCGAACATTTCGGCTCGCGAACGGAATCAAAGAACGAATTAAGTTCGTAACCCGAGGTATCACTGTATTTGTTTGTTAGTGTGTGTGAAAATTACTTAGAATATCTCTAAAGAACAGACGATCAAAATCTCAGATAAAATTCTACGAACAATTAAAGCCCACACTTAATTCTTGAAAGCCATATTTTTTTATGATTTTATTATTTCAAGGCATTAAGTATTCTTTCTTTAACTCATTAAATCTCTTCTCAGAATTTCTTCTCAGTTTCTAACGGATTAATCACTCCCACTTTATACCTCACTACGCTTCATTTGCCTCCAACCCCCTGAGGAGTAATCTTCAGGGGGTATTTGAATTTCTTATTGTTTGATAAATTACAAGATTCAAAATAACGTTTTAAATTAATTACCTGAATAATTTATCGATAGGTTTTTGACCTTTTTACACACAAACGATTAAACGATGAAGTTATTTGTGAACTATTTTCTAGAGAAAAGTTATTGTCTACCCTGTAGAGAAGCGATTCTCATCGGAGGCAATATAGCTTCTTTGGAGGTCCATTTTAATTTTAAGGGGGCGTTGAGATCTACAGATTTATTATTGAGTCTTTGGGGATTTTAAGAGGGTCATTATGGTATTTATCAAATATTAATTAATGATACAAGATACTCTAAGATGTTGTAATTTGTTTTATCAAACACTGTTTATTCCACTTTTTGTAACGGTATAACCCTACCGGTTTCAAGGCTTCACGTCATCTTCAGGGGAGCATAAACAAGACTGAATTCTGTTCGAACTGATACCGATATACATGCTTCTAACGGTTGGGGACATTCGGGTTGGGGACTGAAGGCTGAGGGAGGCATGGGACCATCTAGGCCAGCAGCGGAGAGATTTTTGGGATATATGTACGAGTATTTACCAGATGTTCGCCTCGATGTACTGACTTAGAAATTTCTAGGGCCTCTAATCTGTCCAATTTATTTCCGTTACTACTGATATGTAAGAATTTGGCATCATCGATAGAAATATATGGTTTTCACGGTGACAATGATAAGCTATTTCAGAATAAATGAGAAGATTTGTTAAGGCGGATTTGTGTTCACGAAATCTCTTTTCATCCCCTGAAGATGAGGTGAAAGCCTTGAAACCGGTAGGGTTATACCGTTACAAAAAGTGGAATAAACAGTGTTCGATAAAATAAATTACAATGTATTTAAACCTCCACAACGTTAATGCTTTAACTATAAACAATTTATGTACTCTAAGATGGTTTGGGCGTATAGAATGGATGAAGAAAATCTAACAAATATGAGTGGACAGCGTGGTAAAGAAAGACAAATGAAAGTATGATTGAATTAAGTTTGATATTTGGAAAGAAGTAAATGTAAAAAGTTTGAGAAATCGTAGAAGCTGGATAAGAACTTAATGTAACTTGCCAGGTTAGCGTAGTACATTATTTTTACAGTATGATGAGTTAAAGTTGGCTGATAAAAAATATTATTTTTTATGATCGGACAAAAACAATTTTTTTTTTCAAACGTGCAAATTTTTTTTTGTTTTATATCGGACTCCGACTAATAGCAGGGCTATCTAGAATTGCGATACAGCCATTAAAATCATAAAATATGGCAATTTGTAGTCACAGTATACAAACATTCGGCTCAGGGTAGCTACTTTCACAATTGTCGAAGAAATGCCTATAACTCGAAAAGTATAAGGCTTTTTCAAGAATTTTTTTAAATTCTGAACCGTCATAAGCTGGCCTCTTCCTCGATACCGGCTTGACGTTGCCCTTTGGGACACCCTGTATACACACAACATACAAATATAACATATTCAAAGTCACTTAAATACGTTGATGAGTGCTTTCTAACGCGCTCAATCTTAGAAGAAAATGTACTTTTGCTTTTGGTAATGTGATATAAAATATGTCAATATTCGAAGCAGTCCCGTTCAAAAGAGTTAAGGCCCTTCCAACAGGCATAGCGGCTGGAAGACCCGTTCTTGCGTATGTTATAGAGAAGAGTTCTTGCCGGCGCAGTAAGTGTTAGGAACATTTAATGCTAATCTTTGTAGTTTTGCTGGACAGCTAACAACTCCTCGAACGAGTTTGACAACGTATGTTATACCAGGAGACGCATATCGCGTCTTACGCTTAAGGAGTTATACCCGAGCATGCCCAGCAGAAACTGCGTAGGATAAAGCCATAGATAGACACCAAACTCACTCATATAGTGATATCGTAAATATATTTTTTGTACTTTCTCCAGCATGAGTGAGTTCTGCGCTCCCACCGGGCTCCAAATGCAAGCATTGCTTTCTAATTTGCTACGGATCAATGAATTAAACAACGTTTTGAGTACCATTTGGTTTTCAAACGACTTAGAGATTCTCATTACAAACCCTAGAGTTTTATAAGCTGAGTTGCACATAATTTGAAAGAGTTGACCCTAGGATTCGCTTTATGGACAAAATAGAGGATAAACGTCCATCACGTAATAAACAACGACCTTCGTCTAACAACTGCAAATATCCAGTTCTTTTGAAAACGGCTAAGCTTTTATTCATGCATTTTCCATTTAAATATTTCGTTGAAAAAAGGTTTCAGCGAAATAAGTTCGATACTTATTAAAAATCGACAAGAAATTGAGTCGTCCAGTCTTGAATTTTTTTATTACAAAACTGCAACTGAATATACTCATGGAAGAACTTGATGAAAAGAGAAAGATCTGAAAATTAATGCTACAAATCAAATCCATGAAGGAATGTTGCAAAATCTAAAGTAATGGTTATAGAAAAGTGCGAACGGAACATATATAGGTACTCTTTTTGGAGATCTTCAATAACGGAGAGCATCGATCCTGTCGCAGTCCTGATCAGGTCACTTCATCTGGTTAAGGATCTTCGTCGAGATCTCGTTCCTTCGACGCGACCGACGACCACAAGTTTGTCCAGGCTATTCGGCTCTCATCTCATGATGTGGACGAAATACTGCAGAATACGTCGCATACACAATGACGAGAGGTGATCCTTTATTTTAAGCTCTCTAAGGTGGGCACATTTGTTCTCATAGCTGTTCATGGATTCCAGAGCATTCTACGGCAACACCATGTTTCAAAGACATTGATCCGTCGTCTATCCGATTCTCCCAAGGTCCAAGTTTCAGAAGATCAGTGCTATGCAGTACATGCTACCCAAGTAATGCTACCACAATGGTACCCAATTAATTAAAATACTGCAATAATTATATAGTCTGTCCATTAATATTGATATTAAGATGGAAGATTCCGTTGGAAAGAATCTTGATCTTGGAAACATTTGAGACCAAGTTCTTCATAGACCTATATATAGATATTTTTCAATATACGAGTAGTCACCCTTTACTAGTATAGTTCATTAATATATATCGCAGTCTGGGTCCACCCAAAGGCCCAGCTTATAGAAACGAAAACTAAAAATAAATTTGAGTCGTTTGCAAAATATTTTTTTCATTTATTTCTCTTCGTGTTGGGTTACAAATATTTGCTGATTATCAACTCCACCAAAGAGCATGCGGGTAGAATATCTTGTATCTAAATTTAAAAGCACAATCGCACCAAATAAACTGAAACAAAAAAAAATGAAAATGTGAAATGTTTACAGCAAAAAGGTGTAAAAACACTGATACCATTATGGTCAACAGAAATACATACTAAGGAAAATTATAAAACCACCCAGGTACCGTCTCTATCATTCATAGACGTGTTCCGTCGCGATTTGTCAGTCGTTGTCAAGCGTTCTAGGGAGTGGTCGTGCGACAGAGACGACGCTCTACAAAGCCGAAGTTAGCCGACAGTCTCTTTTTTAAACCCGATGTGTATTACTTACCGCCGGGTACTATATGATACATCGCTGTACTGCGCACACTGCCATCGTCACCCTGGCAGTGTGTGCAGTAGCTCCATCCTGTTGGAACCATCCCTCCTGATTATCTTCGACCACTGGGCTTAAAAAAAATTCAAGCATTGTCCCCGTTGTTTTTTTTTCTGGCTGACCTTCCTCATTTTCAAAGAAATAAGGGCCGGTAACTCTTTCAACCAGAACACCGCACCAAATTCTACATTTTTTTGGGATGCAATTGATGCTGATGTAATTCCCTGGGATTCTCAATACCCCAAAATCTGCAGTTTTGTTTGTAGAAGTACCCGTTTAAATTAAAATGGACCTCATCACTCATTATCAAGTTGTTCCAAAAGTTGTTGTTATGTCTGGCTAGGTGTTGAAATTGAATGGCGTTCTGCAGTCACTGCTGAGTATCTTGTGATCGTAAAGTTCTATAACCTGTAAAAAAAGAAAGTAAAAAAAATTGAAAATTAACAAGTTATGACTTTTTCAAA
Source organism: Odontocerum albicorne (assembly GCA_949825065.1). Lineage (NCBI taxonomy): Eukaryota > Metazoa > Arthropoda > Insecta > Trichoptera > Odontoceridae > Odontocerum > Odontocerum albicorne. Next base: position 35,190,158 of record OX463855.1, read on the forward strand.
CCCTTCAGCCTTTCATGGGCCACTCTGTATTTTAACATTTCAGAATATGACCAAACAACACGTCTTTTATCGAATCTAGTTAATATACCACTGACGGTAGAGGTATTAAATTTAAATTACAACAATAACACATGACCATGCATTTATACGTACTCGTACATGCTGTAACTTGTACGGGCCAGAAACTTTTGGGTACATTATAATTGATATTTTTTTCACCTATTTTTCATCAATTTTATTGACTCAGTTCAACTCAGTAATATAACATGTTGGATCTCTGATTAAGTTCAACTCATTATTATAACATGTTTCATCTCTGATTAAGTTCAACTCATTATTATAACATGTTTCATCTCTGATTAAGTTCAACTCAGTAATATAACATGTTTCATCTCTGATTAAGTTCAATTCAGTAATATAAAATGTTTGATCTCTAATTAAGTTCAACTCAGTAATATAACATATTTGATCTCTGATTAAGTTCAACTCAGTAATATAACATGTTTGATCTCTGATTAAGTTCAACCCAGTAATATAACATGTTTCATCTCTGATTAAGTTCAACTCAGTAATATAACATGTTTCATCTCTGATTTTTCTTTCCTCTCCATCATCTTTCTGTTTCCTTGGATTGATGATCTCACTTTTATTTTTACTACATATTTTATTAAACACTTTTATTGCAAATATAACCAGGCGGGATTATTGCCAGGCGGCAATCTCTTCCAACCAACCAGACAAACGTAAATGAAGCAAGTTACATGGTTGCATAAATCATTCAAATGACTATCCATCCCCACGAAATCCATAAACACATACCATACGTGAGCATATGTCCACGAACCCCACAAAGACGGACAATCACCCGAACACTATTTTTCATATAAAGTGAGATATCATCAATCAAAAGGAAAGGAAGGGATAGTGGAGAGGAAAGGAAAAGAAAAATCAGGAATGAAACACGTTATTTTACTGACTAGAAATTAAGAGTTTTTTCAGTCGCTTCTTAAAGCATGCCAAGTCTTATATTGGTTTGTAACTGATTCCAGAGTCTTACTGCATGGACAGTCAAAGTCAACGTAAAAAAGTATTTATATCGTTCATGAATTTTGTGAACTTGAATAATGATTTGAATGTTTTTGCGACCATGTGACTTCCTTTATTTACTTTTGTCTGGTTGATTGGAAAAGATTGCCACCTGGTAATAAGTACGCCACATTGTTTTACAATGAAGTGTTAAGTAAATAAATATTGCATTTTTTTACTTTAATAGTAATGGCACAAATCATCCTAGATTGAGTCAATTACCTTCATATTTAAACAAATACATATTTGACAAGTTGGTGTAGAAGAAAGGTAATTTTTTGTTATTGACAAGTAGTGTAAGTCTTCGAAAAATAAAGCAATAAATTGTATTGTATTACACTTTTGTTAAATATATTATAGTATGTTATTTGTTGCCTGACTAGTTGACATTGTTGACATTATCTGTTGCCTGACTAGTCCACCTGCAGTATTAGCTGGGACGACCAAGGTCTGAGTGAATGTGATGGAATACAAGTAGCCTGAACGAGTGGACTTGTTTTTGCTAAATAATTAGTGTAAGAATTGTTATCTGGTTATAAGTAGTATGTAGGTGTTATTTTTTTCTAAGAAATCATATATTATGATTGGAAAAAATAAAATAAAATGATATGTAGGAAAATAAGATTAAGTAAGTGCATAAATGATAACATATAATTAAGATTAGTTAAGTTATAAATTTGTATATAGGTATAGCCTTGACAAATGTTTGTACAATAATTTACTTTGTTTAAAAAAAAAACTTCCAGCTATCCAGAAAGTTTTTCTTTTTCTTTCTTTTCTCTCTTTTCGCTGGTGGTGAATCGGGAATTGTGCGTGCGTGTTTGTGCGTTATCTTCTCATTCATTCTTATATTACTGCTTAACTATTTCAATGTACTACTGCCTAACTATTTCAATGCTGTTTCAACTATTTCATTTGTCATTTGTCATTCTACTTTTATAAAATTTGGACTCCTTTAAGGCTTTTATTTTTTTCGTTCTTGCTGACAGTTAACCTGAGGTGGTACGAGTATATGTGGATTTACTTTTTATTTTGTTTTCTGCCATACATTTGTTTTTTATTTATTTTTTAATCTAGATATGCGGGGGTGTGGGCTGGAAGCCTCCCAATGCCCTTGCGGTCGGGCTCACACTACATTGGTGGGGTGTATCTCGGCCGGGGGAATGTTTGTGGGATGAGCCCGGATCTTTTAATGTCTTCTCTCTTGAATTTATTTTTTTTGTCATCTATTTATTTTCTGTGTTTTTTTTTCTCTTCTTATTACATGTTCAAGGGTATGGGCTGAAAAACATCTGGTGTCCCCGTGGCTGGGCTCACCCTATATTGGTGGGGTGTATCTTGGCCCGGGGGATGTTATTTGATGAGCCCTGACCTTTTGATAGCTTCTGTTTTTTAATGTATTCTTGAAATGTGTCTCAATGTATTATTTACATACTATGTTGCTATCAATAAACCTTTATTTATTTAAAGTTGTTAAAGAGGCTTAGAGGGAAAACTAGACTTAAATCCTTTAAAAAAAAATCAAAATCCAACAAGATTCAAACTGTTATCCTCGGCCTGAGAGATAAGCGTCTTACTAATCAGGTTTTAATAGATGTGCTCTTTTTTTTGTAATTTGATATAAGCATATTTATTGTCTCGGTTGGATACATATCTGGAACAAGTTAAATTCTTCTTTATTTTCAATCCTGAGGAAAAGGAAGTGCTAATAACAATATCATTATCTCCACAAAGCAGAACATTTATTTTTTACCATATCTTTATTTTCATCGCATTCACAAGAGTGTATCTATTTTGCGTGAACTTGTGGCTTTTAAACTACGTTACGCAAAATGCTTTTATATTCCAGGATGATGACTTCCTCTACCGTGACTCACTTTCTTCCCAACCGAAAATTTTGGATTCCTTTCACTTCCACCTTTTTATCCTTCGACTAGTTTTTTTCGTAATATGAGTGGCCTGCTCTTTAAATGGTGCCATCCATTCTGTCGTGTAACTCATGACTGAACATCGTGACTTCCAAAGAGTCTTCTCCATCCATCCCTGCACTCCACGGCTCGAAGGGTAGTTGTTAAGGGATTCCATTTGTATCTCACTTTGTCAGTACAACGCATTGGAATTCCACGCCTCCAGCAACCACAAACCTCTCCAATCTGTCTACTTGGCCACGAGTAATGGGCCCAAAGAATTAGAGAACTCGTCGAAAGATGGGAATGCAAGGAGGTGTGGAAGGATGACGCATACGAGGAAGAATCCCATTGCGTTGGGCTGACCAAGTGAAATACGCAACTGGACTATCCTTAAAACTGCCCTTCGAGCCGCGGAGTGCAGGAATGGGTGGATAGAAGTCATTAGATATTATAATGGGAGTCACGATGCTCAGTCATAAGCTACGCGACAGGATTATGGTTCCCAACCTACACATATTTAAATCATAAGCCATTATATTCAATCACACCATAAAGGATTATTTATTAAAACCCTATGATGTTTCACGTCGTCTTTTACTGTCCATGGTGTTTTATGTCGTCTTTTTATACCCATGCTTTTTATGAGTTTTTTTGCTTCCTATGCTTTTTCACGTCATCGTCTTTTACTGGCGATGCTGTTTCACGCCGTATTTTTCTATCCATAATGTTACATACATACATATAATTAAACCGTGTCCCTTGCGGGGTAGGCAAAGATAACAGATCTTCAAACTTTTCTATCCAAGCACACCATAGATTTAGACTCTGGAATCAGCTAATATGATACTTATTCCATCATTGAAATGCTTCAAAAAGCTAATTAAAAACATTATCTTCAGTGGCGTGATGTGTTTTTCGATATTTTCTTTCATCATTTTATCCAATGTCCCTTTCTTTCTCCTGGTCATCGATAACCTTGCACAATTTGCATTCGGTTTTTTTTTTTCATTTTGGTATTATAAAGGTTTTTCCTCTACACAAATAATACAAATCCCTCAACTTCCACTCAAATTTTAGTATAATAAAACGATTTTATGGCTGTAAGGTATTGCCACTTAACAATAAACCTGCCATATTGTACATTAAAATTTTACGAATCGACTAGATATAAAACAATCCCATTAGAATAGTGACCTTAAGCAAAAAACAATTTGAAATTTTAACTTTTCAATAAAATGGTTGTTCCAGAGGCTTTATAACCTTAATGAAACTGCGCCTGGATTTCAACCTAGGGGATGGGGATTTGTGGTTATGCAAAAGGATGTCTGAGGTCATCCAGTTGGTTGGATCTTTAAGCACTGCTTCCAATGTCTGTCCTGATTTTTAAAGAAGTTATTCCCAGCTGGAATGTTATACAGAAATTTCGTTATTGAATTTCATACAAGTTCATACAAAGTTTTTACCACTGTATAGCGCGTTGAAAACCGCTGACATACGAGTAAAGTAGCACAAGCTCATGGTGGAGAAAGGGTGGTGGTGGTACACCCTCACGCCTCCTTCAGGTGATGATGTTTGCACGGGGACGGTTAATCGTCTTTGAGTTCCCTCGAGGGGTGTATATTTAGTATGTAATTTAACTCTCCCCCCTTTTGAGCCGAATACACCCGAAGAGACGGTTCGTGTGTCTTCCTTCTTACTTTAATTTTAGAAATCCTTAACAACATAATAAATAGGACCATTATTTTTTTATTAAAATAAATCCTTTCAATGGTTAAGTACTCGTAGTTGTTGCAAAAATCCGAGACGAAAGTACAGTACCCGGTGGTAAATAATACACATGGGGCTAAAGAAAGAAACTGTCGGTCATAATCGGCTAACTTCGGCTTTGTAGGGCGTCGTCTCTGTCGCACGATTGATTGACAAATCGCGACGGAACACGTGTAACATATCGATCAATAAGTCCCGGGACTAACCAACAGATTGCGCCTCTAATAACAAATCCATACTATTCTCAGTTAGTACCAGCCTTTAGAAGTTACGTGTCAAACTTTCATGACATTCCGATATTGTGTCATTGAGTTACAGTGGTTTGAGTGACGCTACTTTTGTTATTTTAAAAACAATGGAAAAAACGGAATTTCGTGTGTTGATAAAACATTACTTTTTAATGGTAAAAAATACCGTTCAAACTCAGCGATGGCTTAAAAAGTGTTATCCGGACTCTGCTCCGTCGAAAACAATAATTTGTCGGTGGTATGCTGATTTCAAACGCGGTCGTACAGACACAAATTATGTTGAACGCTCTGGTCGTCCAAATGAGGCTGTTACACCAAAAAACATTAAAAAAAAACTCAAAATCATTGGAGCCAAATCTCACGCAAAGTAAAGTTGCGTGAGATTTGGCTCCAATGAAGAAGTGATTGCCGAAACTAACGCCTGTTTTGAAACCAAAGATAAATCGTTCTACACGGCTGGCATAGAAAAGTTAGGAAAGCGTTGGAATGAATGTATCGCTCTTGAAGGAGACTATGTTGATGAATAAAGAAGAGTTTTTGCAAACTAATGTTGTTTTAGTAGTTAGTCCCGGAACTTATTGATCGATGTGATCGATGCGAATGACAGAGACGACGCTCTACAAAGCCGAAGTTAGTCGATTATGGTCGGCAGTCTCTTTCTTAAGCCCGATGTGTGTTACTTAGCGCCGGATACTTGTAATATACCGGTACAGTGAAGTCTTTGTACATTCAAATACATAAAAAGAAAAAATGTCAAACTTTAGAATATCTTAGTCGATACTTATGCCAGTAAAACATTGCTATATATAATAACAACAAATCTTAAATATTACCTAGACTGGCAAACTCCAATAAAACAAACAAGTCAGGTTTGTGGAAGGTTCAGGCACACTGGAACAAATTTTGAACATACGACAAATTATAAACACTGTATACAGATCCCGTTTTTTTATCTGATGTACCAGATTTGCGTTTAGTCCTGGTCCCGTGTTTTAAGTTATCGATACCTCTGCTAAAAAAGTACATATCACAGGCATCGAGCAAATATTTTTGTAAATAATTCAACCTTTTAACAATAGTCTTCTGATGGTAAAAAGCATAGATAATGAAAATATGCATGAATTGATTTATGATGGAGATTCTGACGTCGTGCCATCAATGTGCAGTGAAGTGTCAGATTTTGAAGATTTTAACAAATACTAACTACAGTCTTCGGGTCCAAAAAAAATAAGGAATTTGCAGAATCCTTCAAACAGGTTATCAAAGAGCATGTCTACATATGTGTTGATATTTATTCCATTAAATGACAAAAAAAGAAAAACCTACAGAACTTGCAAGGTATGTGGTAAGCTCAAGAAGAGAAGTGAGACCAGGAACATATGTAAAGAGATGTAACTCTCCACAAAGAAGTATATTGGCAGAAATATCAGACGAATAACTTCTTCTTCTCCCTGGCTGAGAAACTCACTGTCTGAGAAAACTGTTGGGGTCAGCTCTCCTCGTCCTCAGGTTGTATGCTCTTCTGTCCCGGACTACGTCGCCCACGCCGTGCCTCTGCATCAGGTTATCTTTTTGCACCACCCATAAATTCTTTGGTCTTCCTCTGGTTGTTATTCGAGGAAGATCCATGGAGATTGCCTGTTTCACAATGTGATAGGTTGCTCTGCGTCCAACATGCCCATACCATCTCAATCCATCCGCCTCTCCTCCATCTTACTGTTGATGTTTGTAACACCTAGGCTTCCACGAATGCGTGAGCTTTTTATTTGATCCCTTAGGGATACACCAGCTGACCATCTTAGCATGCGCATTTCAGCAGTTTCTACTTGCCTGAAGTAAGAGTTATACATCTACCAGCATTCGGAGTCATAGAAGAGTGCGTGTCTGACAATAGTTTGGTATACTTTTCCTTTTAACTTTACTGGCATTTTCGGATCACATAGAACTCCCGTCATTGATCTAAACTTCATCCATCCCACACTAATCCTATGTGTTACATCTGCTGCACATCCTCCATCGCTATGGATGAGTGACCCAAGATACTTAAAGGAGTCACAATTTGGTAATATTAGACGAATAACTCAAGTATGAAAAAAAAAACTTACAAATTCTCAATACAATATCCCTAAAATTTAATTAGGTTTAGTAATTTTAGTAAACCCTTTATAAAAATAGGTCGAGCACTGGGGAAGTTTATCATGATTTTGATCGGGTTTTAATGTGTTGAGAACATACGAGATTTCAAGACTCCCGTGATACTACCCTTTATAGACTTCACAAAGGTTTTGAATTTATAGACTATGTGTGGAGTTAATATTTCGTTAAGCGTTCGTAAATATTGTCCGAATTAACTCAACGTGATCTTTAGTGAAAATCATTTATGGAATTTTACAATATTCAAACCGACCAGTGACAGAAAGGTATGATAGTGACAGAAAGGTGTGATAGTGACAAAAAGGTGTGATAGTGACAAAAATGTGTGATAGGATAGATAAGCAAATAAATGCAACATATAATTAATAAATATAGGTTTATTGATAGCAACATAGTATGTATGTGTACATATACGAGTATCCTGAATAAACATATGTTATGTTATATTATTATATATGTTATGTTATATGATATTTAAAGATATGTTATTTTCAAAGAAAATACATTTAATAGAGAACATATTTAAAGGTCTGGATTCAACTCATAACATCCCCCCCCCAGTCCAGATACACCCCACCAATGGAGGGCGAACCCGGTCGCGAGGACATAAATGTTGTTTTTTTTAGCCCACATCCATGTTCATGTAAATTAGAAGACAAAAAAAAATTAAGGGCAAGTTAATGAAATCTGCCAATTGGCTATTATTTTCTCAGATGATGGAAGAGCTGTGAGAGATATTGAACGGTGTGAAGCAATAGGAAACAATGTCAATGGGGCACTAGAACATATATACCTGAACCGGACGGTACTTAAATCTGCTTAGATGATAGCTCACAGCATTATTTTAGTACCAACTTTGTTGTATGGAAGTAAAACGTGGACGTGGAAATGACTGAAAGATGCTGAATAAATGCTGTAGAAATGCGTTAACTGAGAAAAATACATAAAGTGATAATGTATCACAGAACACGGAATTGAGTGATAAAGGATTAATGGAAACTTAAGAATGAAGTATCGAGTAGGATGAAGAAGAGCACGCTGAGATGGTTTGGACATGTAGAACGAATGAATAAAGAAAGACTAACAAAACAAATATGCGGTGTAAATGTGAGTAGAAGGGGTTGTTTGGCTGACAAATCAAGAGTATTGGGTTCGATTCCCGGTAGTGCTACAATAATTTCCACTGAAGCTGTTAAGATTGAATATACCTAAAATATTCTTTAACTTCGCTTTGTAGCAGCCTATTAGTAAGTCAAGGGTATACTTGACACAGTGTTCTTGTAGCAGCCTATTAGTAAGTCAAGGGTATACTTGACACAGTGTTCTTGTAGCAGCCCATTAGTAAGTCAAGGGTATACTTGACACAGTGTTCTTGTAGCAGCCTATTAGTAAGTCAAGGGTATACTTGACACAGTGTTCTTGTAGCAGCCTATTAATAAGTCAAGGGTATACTTGACACAGTGTTCTTGTAGCAGCCTATTAGTAAGTGGAAGGTATACTTGACACAGTGTTCTTGTAGCAGCCTATTAGTAAGTCAAGGGTATACTTGACACAGTGTTCTTGTAGCAGCCTATTAGTAAGTCAAGGGTATACTTGACACAGTGTTCTTGTAGCAGCCTATTAGTAAGTCAAGGGTATACTTGACACAGTGTTCTTGTAGCAGCCCATTAGTAAGTCAAGGGTATACTTGACACAGTGTTCTTGTAGCAGCCTATTAGTAAGTCAAGGGTATACTTGACACAGTGTTCTTGTAGCAGCCTATTAGTAAGTCAAGGGTATACTTGACACAGTGTTCTTGTAGCAGCCTATTAGTAAGTCAAGGGTATACTTGACACAGTGTTCTTGTAGCAGCCTATTAGTAAGTCAAGGGTATACTTGACACAGTGTTCTTGTAGCAGCCTATTAATAAGTCAAGGGTATACTTGACACAGTGTTCTTGTAGCAGCCTATTAGTAAGTGGAAGGTATACTTGACACAGTGTTCTTGTAGCAGCCTATTAGTAAGTCAAGGGTATACTTGACACAGTGTTCTTGTAGCAGCCTATTAGTAAGTCAAGGGTATACTTGACACAGTGTTCTTGTAGCAGCCTATTAGTAAGTCAAGGGTATACTTGACACAGTGTTCTTGTAGCAGCCCATTAGTAAGTCAGGGGTATACTTGACACAGTGTTCTTGTAGCAGCCTATTAGTAAGTCAAGGGTATACTTGACACAGTGTTCTTGTAGCAGCCTATTAGTAAGTCAAGGGTATACTTGACACAGTGTTTTTGTAGCAGCCCATTAGTAAGTCAAGGGTATACTTGACACAGTGTTCTTGTAGCAGCCTATTAGTAAGTCAAGGGTATACTTGACACAGTGTTCTTGTAGCAGCCCATTAGTAAGTCAAGGGTATACTTGACACAGTGTTCTTGTAGCAGCCTATTAGTAAGTCAAGGGTATACTTGACATAGTGTTCTTGTAGCAGCCTATTAGTAAGTGGAAGGTATACTTGACACAGTGTTCTTGTAGCAGCCTATTAGTAAGTCAAGGGTATACTTGACACAGTGTTCTTGTAGCAGCCTATTAGTAAGTCAAGGGTATACTTGACACAGTGTTCTTGTAGCAGCCTATTAGCAAGTCAAGGGTATACTTGACACAGTGTTCTTGTAGCAGCCCATTAGTAAGTCAAGGGTATACTTGACACAGTGTTCTTGTAGCAGCCTATTAGTAAGTCAAGGGTTTACTTGACACAGTGTTCTTGTAGCAGCCTATTAGTAAGTCAAGGGTATACTTGACACAGTGTTCTTGTAGCAGCCTATTAGTAAGTCAAGGGTATACTTGACACAGTGTTCTTGTAGCAGCCTATTAGTAAGTCAAGGGTATACTTGACACAGTGTTCTTGTAGCAGCCTATTAATAAGTCAAGGGTATACTTGACACAGTGTTCTTGTAGCAGCCTATTAGTAAGTCAAGGGTATACTTGACACAGTGTTCTTGTAGCAGCCTATTAGTAAGTCGGGGGTATACTTGACACAGTGTTCTTGTAGCAGCCTATTAGTAAGTCGAGGGTATACTTGACACAGTGTTCTTGTAGCAGCCTATTAGTAAGTCAAGGGTATACTTGACACAGTGTTCTTGTAGCAGCCTATTAGTAAGTCGGGGGTATACTTGACACAGTGTTCTTGTAGCAGCCTATTAGTAAGTCAAGGGTATACTTGACACAGTGTTCTTGTAGCAGCCTATTAATAAGTCAAGGCTCTACTTGACACAGTGTTCTTGTAGCAGCCTATTAGTAAGTCAAGGGTATACTTGACACAGTGTTCTTGTAGCAGCCCATTAGTAAGTCAAGGGTATACTTGACACAGTGTTCTTGTAGCAGCCCATTAGTAAGTCAAGGGTATACTTGACACAGTGTTCTTGTAGCAGCCTATTAGTAAGTCAAGGGTATACTTGACACAGTGTTCTTGTAGCAGCCTATTAGTAAGTCGAAGGTATACTTGACACAGTGTTCTTGTAGCAGCCTATTAGTAAGTCGAAGGTATACTTGACACAGTGTTCTTGTAGCAGCCTATTAGTAAGTCAAGGGTATACTTGACACAGTGTTCTTGTAGCAGCCCATTAATAAGTCAAGGGTATACTTGACACAGTGTTCTTGTAGCAGCCTATTAGTAAGTCAAGGGTATACTTGACACAGTGTTCTTGTAGCAGCCTATTAGTAAGTCAAGGGTATACTTGACACAGTGTTCTTGTAGCAGCCTATTAGTAAGTCGAAGGTATACTTGACACAGTGTTCTTGTAGCAGCCTATTAGTAAGTCGAAGGTATACTTGACACAGTGTTCTTGTAGCAGCCTATTAGTAAGTCAAGGGTATACTTGACACAGTGTTCTTGTAGCAGCCCATTAGTAAGTCAAGGGTATACTTGACACAGTGTTCTTGTAGCAGCCTATTAGTAAGTCAAGGGTATACTTGACACAGTGTTCTTGTAGCAGCCTATTAGTAAGTCAAGGGTATACTTGACACAGTGTTCTTGTAGCAGCCTATTAGTAAGTCAAGGGTATACTTGACACAGTGTTCTTGTAGCAGCCTATTAGTAAGTCAAGGGTATACTTGACACAGTGTTCTTGTAGCAGCCTATTAGTAAGTCAAGGGTATACTTGACACAGTGTTCTTGTAGCAGCCCATTAGTAAGTCAAGGGTATACTTGACACAGTGTTCTTGTAGCAGCCTATTAGTAAGTCAAGGGTATACTTGACACAGTGTTCTTGTAGCAGCCTATTAGTAAGTCAAGGGTATACTTGACACAGTGTTCTTGTAGCAGCCTATTAGTAAGTCAAGGGTATACTTGACACAGTGTTCTTGTAGCAGCCTATTAGTAAGTCAAGGGTATACTTGACACAGTGTTCTTGTAGCAGCCTATTAGTAAGTCAAGGGTATACTTAACACAGTGTTCTTGAGATGAAAGTGATGGGGTCAAGTAAAGCCAAGAAAAGTATGGTTGGATCAAGTAAATTATGTTTTGAAAGGAGGAAATATAAAAGACAGGAAAACAGAAAAATCTTTTGTAGTTATAAAAGAAGACTTAAGTGCGTAAAAAAAGCGAAAGATATGTGTCATGGTATGAAAGTGTAAAGTTCTTTTCTCTTTTTCTACCCAGACAGGGAAATGTCGTGATGGTAACATATGTTTGCATGTAAACCAATTCGATCAACATGATAATACTTAGAATGACAAGGATATCGATGACATTGTTCATATATATTATATAACCTTTCCCTTCCTGTGCTAAAAAAATCCGCGCGTTCCGGTGCTGTGTATTCAATACACATGTAACAATGAGCGATTTAAAATCGGAAAATTAAGAATATTCATAGCCAATCACTTAAATTAATTAAATTTGAAGTCAAAAGTGACAATAATTGAAATTTAATTCCTGAAGACATGAAAAACAACATCGTCCGACGTTTACAAAACGGGCGAAGCGACCACCTCAAACGAAAGCCCTCGAACTACTGAAGCGAGAGAAGCGAGTGAACTGAGATTCTATTTATTGCGGTCCCATATACTGAAGTAGAATGAGACGTGAATAGCGTCGCTTCCTCACCCATAGCGGTTTTTTAGAATGAATATACTTACGTCACACACTGGCACACGTTTGATTGTATTGGTAAATTTATTCCTAAACTTCACAAAATATCTCGGATGTGGCTGATAAGTGATAATTAATATTAATATTATTTTTTTCATTCAATGTGTAAATGTATTACGGAGGAATACCTAAAATCTGAACCCAGTATTTATTATATTTATAGATATTAAAGTTTTTACAAGCAATGTGTACTAGTTACACATCACAGGACAGGAAGCGTTAAAAAAGGGAAAAAACATGATCGTCTCACTTCAGGTGTGCCATCGGATTCATGTACACCGGTGTGGCCGGTGAGTTTGCTGGTTTGTAACAGCTCACTCACTTAAAGAGGAGAAAAAAAAGGTGAAAGGTTCACTTTCCAACTTAATTAACGTTGGAATAGCGAGGGGGTCCTCTACTACGAGGCCCAGTAACGATGACGAATTATTGAATAACGTTTTTTTTTTAAATTAATAATGTAATACTCGCATAAAGTACAGACACTTACCAAAGACCTGACCTATACCTTTATACAAATTTATATCTTAAGAACTAATCTAATTTATATATTATAACTTTGAACTAACTTTGTAAACTACAATAATTTCGTACAAATAGTTAACACGTACATTACTACTTACGAGTATAACTAGATAACAATTCTTACAACGAATTATTTAGCAAGTACATGTCCACTCGTTCAGGCTACTTGCATTCCATTACATTCAATCAGACCTAAATAATTTTGTCAAAATTAAATAAAGGAGCATAAATTTATTTAATATTAAAAAGGAATTAATTAACGCGTAATTTTTGCTTAATTTAGCAGCTTAAAGTTCAAGATTATATTATACAACAAAGAATAATGTTTTTCAAACATATTTTATTAAGTTAATTTACATTATGGGGAATATATGTAAATATATTCTGCGGAATTAAAAATACGCATTAAATTCAACCATTAAATATTCATTTCCTTATCTTTAATGTGTAATTAATTGATAGCATTTCAAATTTAATATTTAAGACATTAATAAATTAATACACCCTTTTTCCATATTATTGGGTGTTAACATAAGTTGTGTCCGTTTTTTTTTCAATTTAAAAATGAACACCAAAAGTAATACAAAATGGTAAATGTTATATGAGTACGTCATTCGAAAGAAAATTTTCTGCTCTACAAGGTAGTGTTTGCTTTTACATTACATGTATTATTTTATTTGATTACAAGCCTTCAAAATGGGATGGCAAGTAGACGAAAGTGAGCATTTTCGACACCTCCTTCTGTTCGCGTTCAATCGAGGAAATAAAGCTGCCATAGCTGCTCGCGATATTTGCGAAACGTACGGTGAAGGTGCTATGAATTAAAGGACAGCTGGTCGATGGTTTTTGCGTTTCAAAGATGGTAATTTCGACCTGAAAGACATGGAGCGTTCCGGACGACCAGTGGACTTCGATGAGGATCGCTTAAACCAAATTATTCATGAAGATCCCCTTCAAACATTTTTCATCATAATTTTTTTTTTCATCACCATTTTCAGGTGTCGGAGGTGTCGAAAATGCTCACTTTCGTCTACTTGACATTCCATTTTGAAGGCTTGTAATCAAATAAAATAATATATGTAACGTAAAAGCAAACACAATATCTTGTAGAGCAGAAAAGGTTCTTTCGAATGACGTATAACATTTACCATTTTGTTTTACTTTTGGTGCTCATTTTTAAATTGGAAAAAAACGGACACAACTTATGTTAACACCTAACATATTAGTTTCTCTTTAAATTTAAATAATCCTCATAAAAATGGTAACTTTTTGCTTTTGTTTTCGAGTTTTAATCTTCTAATTTTTTTATTTATTTAATTTTTTTGTGTACATGGTCCGACTTGAGACATCTGGTGGGCTTATTTTTGTGTACATGGTCAGACTGAATACATCTGGTGGGCTTATTTTTGTGTACATGGTCAGACTGGATACATCTGGTGGGCTTATTTTCGTGTACATGGTCAGACTTGGAACATCTTGCATGCTTGTTTTGTGTACATGGTCAGACTTGATACATCTGGCGGGCTTATTTTGTGTACATGGTCAGATTTGATACATCTGGTGAGCTTATTTTTATGTACATGGTCAGATTCGATACATCTGGCGGGCTTATTTTGTGTACATGGTCAGACTTGATACATCTGGCGGACTTATTTTTGTGTACATGGACATACTTGGAACATCTTGCATGCTTGTTTTGTGTACATGGTCAGACTTGATACATCTGGCGGGCTTATTTTGTGTACATGGTCAGATTTGATACATCTGGGGAGCTTATTTTTATTTATTTATATAAATAAACGGTACTATGTACATTATAACAAAAATTAAGAAAAATAAAAGCCATTAAGTGCTCAACACATTTAGATTGACAGAATATATCAAACTAATAAGAATAATTTCAAATGTATTATTTATAGTTACGGCATTAACATTGTGGAAGTTTAAAGACATTGTAATTACGAGTAGTTAAATCAAATACTGTTTATTCCACTTTTTGTAACGGTATACCCCTACCGGTCTCAAGTATTGTTGTGCTCCCCTGATGATGAGGTGAAAGCCTTGAAACCGGTAGGGTTATACCGTTACAAAATGTGGAATAAACAGTGTTTGATTAAACAAATTACAATAATTTCAAACTATCACAACAAAAATCAGAAAGAAACAGGTATCAAATCGTACAAAATCACATGTTACCAACACAATACGGGGTCGTCCACAGGCGCCCAGCCCGCACTGCGCAAAAAAAAAACAAACAAAAGACAAATCATTGAAAAACAAAATATAAATTGAAAACAAAGTATTAAATACGGAATTAGACATTCATAAAAATATATTATTTATATCATAGTAAAGTTAAGTTAGTTATCATTAAAAAAACAGCTTAGGTACCAATAACAAATCCATTAAAATCTTATTATCATTAAAAAACAGATTGGGTACCAATAACAAATCCATTAAAATCTTATTATCATTAAAAAACATTTTGATCGTTATTTACTATATGAATACAAACATGCACGCATGGTGTGTGAACATTGTTATAAGAATGTTTTCGAAAATGTTCAGCGTGAGCCTGATCAGGAATAACTTTCTAATCATATTTTGATTACTCCCTTTTGTTTTTGTGAAGACGTTTTATGATCACAAGTGAATTTGAATTTTACATTCTAAATTATGTTTGAAAAAGTGCTAGCAAAGTGTTCTCTAATGTTAAGTTATTGCTTTTATTTTCGTCACATGAACACCTACCTTATGAAGATGTGACAGTTAATTCCACATACTTTTTATTGTGCTAAATCTTTTTTACAAACCTATTGTAGGTATTGAAAAAAATTGTGATGTTACTGAATTGCATTAGTTGTGTTGATAAGCTGCCAACAAAAGACTGATAATGTTGTAAACTAGTTATCTTCTATTTTAAGAAAAACAATATATGAAAATTTTAAATATTGTTATTAAAAAGTGCAAAGAAATGTACAAATGTTTATATAATCATGTTTGAGTAAAAAGTTCAGTTTGATAAGATTTCCCTTAAGCTTAAGCAGAAATTTTACTTTTAATCTCACAGATGAGTTGCGCCCGAACGTGCTAGAATATGTATTGCGCCCGAC